>CM052539.1:30862255-30907605 GCA_028533065.1 Trachops cirrhosus
GAGGTTCCTAAGCCTCTCCTCATTTTTTTGAATTCTTATTTCTTCATTCTTTTCTGGTTGTATGTTTTTTTCTTCCTTCTGCTCCACTCCATTGACGTGAGACCCATCTTTCATTCCATCACCATTGGTTCCCTGTGCATCTTTCTTCATTAAACTTACTGTAACCTGCATTTTTTCAGCTAATTTGTGACCAAAATCAGCCAATTCTGTGAGTATCTTGATAACCAGTGCTTTGAACTGTGCATCTGATAGGTTGGCTATCTCTTGGTCACTTAAAAGGATGGGTTCTGGGGCTTTCCATTCTTCTTCTGTTTGAGCCATCTTTTTGCTGTTTTTTTTGTTTTGTTTTTTGGTCTTGTCGAGCTCCTGTAGTGAGGGGCGGGGCCTTAGGAGTTCACCAGGGCGGGGCACCCCAGTTGCTGGGTTTTGAGATTGTATGTGGGGGTGGGGTCCGAGATGGAACAATGGCACTTGCTGGGCTCTTTGTAGGACCCCAGACCCCTCCGCCACTTTCCACAAGCTAACTGGGCCCCTCTGGCACCAATTCCGGTGTGGGTGGGCCTGTGCAACCCGTGGGACCTTCCTTCTCAGTCAGTGACCCAAAGCTCTATCTCCCGGCACTGGAACCCTGAGTTGCGTGCAGTGCCTTGCTTCACAATGGCTGCCTCACTGGGTCTGCCGGTCGCCACCCCCTGGCCGGGGCCCACCAGCCACTGCTGCTTGTTCGCCCAGGGTCTGCCTGCTGCGGGCCTGCGCGCCGCCCCAGGTGCTCAGCTCTCTGCTCGTGTCCCTCGCCTGGCTGCCCAACTCCGCCCCTCCTACGGTCTGGATGAAAGTGTCTATTTTTAAATCCTTGGGTGTCCGACTTCCATATACTTCAATTTTCTGTCAGTTCTGGTTGTTATTTTGTTTCTATATTGTTGTTGTCCCTATCTTGGTTGTGCGAGGAGGCACAGTGCGTCTAACTATGCCTCCATCTTGGCCGGAAGTCTATTAGAGGGTCTTTTAAAGGGTTCTTGATGATTTGGTAACTAAATATTTTTTAAGAAGAAACTATCATTAAATTTAAAATTTCTACATGTCTGAGTACTGTTGGTTTTTAAAAAGCCCATTTATATCAGTCAAATAAATCACAATATTTATAGATCTGTATAGTGTTTCAGTAGGTATATAAGATTTCCCTTAGGAAATGGAAAGAATACCATATTTTCTTACTTTTTACACACACATATACAAAAGGAGAGAGATGACTTTTTTCCTTCCAAAGTTATCACTAATGGTGACTAAATAAAAGCTTGTAAGATAGGCTGAATAACTCTAAATGACCCCATTTGTACAAATATTAGCATATGACGGAGCTTCAATATAGTCTTGATGTCACAAGATTACTGCTGTGACTCCAGCTATCACATCCATGTTCCAGGCAAGAATAGGGCTTCAGTCGGCCCCACCAGCACCCCCCACCAGACACACCAATAGGGAGTTTTCCTGGAAGCTCTACACAACACCCTCCATACACATACCATTGGCCTATGCTTAGTAATGCTTATCTGTGAGGAAGGTTGTGAAATGAAATTTTTCACTGGGCACCAAGTCAGAGTTTTGTTACTAAGAAAGAAGGGAGAAAGGGAGTGGGATAGGCAGCTAGCATTATCTGTCTCATTTTTTTTTTTTAGGATATGTTTCCTAAAATGAACTGTGAGCTCATAGAAGGCTGAAATTATATCAAATTGATTTTTGTAATCCTGGAACCTAACATAATACCATAGCTTATTATGTTTCTTTTTGTGTTTATTAATTAAAGAAAAAAAGGAATCCTAGCTAATTATAGTTTAGAATGAAGATCAAAGATAATTATAACACATGAGCAGGTGACAGTAGTTTATTCCATTTATATTGTCATTCATTTGTTTAATTGTTATTTCAACTAATACTTGAGTTCCCAGTCTGAGCCAGGCCCTCTGGCAGGCTTGGGGGATACAGTGAGAAGAACAACACAGTCCCTGGTTTCAAGAAGTGGGTAGGGGTGGGCTTGGGAGAGGAGAGTGCCGGCGGCACAAATAAAGGAGCAAGTTCAGGGTAATGTCACAGGAGAGTTGCTAAGAGGTCCTGAACCAGTGTGTGAGAGGTCACGGAGCTCCAAGTAGTCTGGGTGAAACAGAGTGGGGAAAGAAGTACGGAAAAGGAAAGGTAGGTGGGGCTACATAAAAAAGGAACTGGCGTTATATGCAGAAATCCATAATTTATTTCTCCCAGCACACACACCTATTTGCTGTGACAAAAATGTTTGTCTCTCCTTTGGACTTCCTCATGAAAGGATCTCCTGACACTTTGCCCTGCGTGGATCTGACCCACTGATGAGCTTCTAGGCTGGCCTAAACTGCAGCCACAGCCGTGTTCCATGGACTGTGTTGAAGCATGGAGCACCTGTCTTCTCAGCAACCCATCTGACAGGGTGATGTTCAAGGCGGACAAGTTTGGGAAATACTGGTCTAGATCTAGACATACATTTCTCAGACTTGCAATATGACTTGCCAGGGATTTCCAGAGAAAGGGATTTATACCCAGGAACTATAGATGTGAACCTGGTTTTCTTAGTGTGTTAATACCTTGGATTTCAGTTTCATAGGTAACCGGATGGACCCATGATTTGGTTGAACTAAGGAGTGACCATTTCAGCAAATCCCTTTGACGATTTGACTAGTAATAGGGACACTGCCATCTCTTCTTGCAAATAATTCAATTTAGTTCATAGCATATAGGACTAGAAACGTATCTACACCAATTCCTATTATCTTTGCCCACCTACATTAAGAGATGGTCCCCTAACCATGAAGCAGCAGTCTCATAGAGAGAGATCTGAAGATGCTATGCCATTAGCTTTGAAGATAGGGGAAGAAGCCACAAGCCAAGAAATGCAGATGGCATCTAGATGCTGGGAAAGGCAAGGCAATGGATTTTCCCCTAGAGCCTCCAGATAGAACATAGTCCATACCTTGATTTTACGATTTCTGACCTCCAGAACTGTAAAATAACACATTCTTGTTGTTTTTAGCCACTAACTCATAGTAACTTGTTTATAGTTAGCAACAGAAAATTAATTATACATAACTATGTATCTCTAGGTGCTATCCCTCCTGCCCCCACCCCGCCCCATTCATTCCCACTGCTTTCCACAGAAGTCGCTCTCCCTCAGAATTTCCTCTTTTCTGAATCTATCCTTTCAGATTATTTTCTTGGAATTCAAATCTGATTATGTCGAAGAGCTTGACGTGCATGAACACTCACTGATTTCTAGTTAGGTTACTTTTTGGGAATATAATTAGAAACCAGAAATAGTTGTTTACAACTCCTGTCAAAGACATTTGGTGTGATCTGAGGGAGGCTTAACAGGGATGTGATTATAGCTAAGAAAGCTTAAAACAAATTGCACTATACACTGAACAAAGAATGCATTAACCACATGGGACTGAGGTAGGGAACAGACTTATCTGGATTTATCCAGGATTGGACAGGGGTAAATTTACTGAATTCAACAGCCGTCAGTAAGGCATATTCTGGTTTATAGGTGGGGCAGTATCAGTATTAGTAAGTGTTTCTTCTAAATAGTGAACATGGTTATCTGATCGTAGTACATTTCATCCTGATTTACACACCAGTCTCATGAAAGTTGGATGTCATGAGTCAGGCAACTTGTTCAGCCCTGGATGCATGATAAAATCGATGTCAGGTCCCTATGGTGACCAACAGAAATTGTACTAAGGCTCTTCTACTTGATACCATCCAGATTCCAAGTTTAACAATAGCCACACTCCTGCCTGCTATCATAGACCACCACAAAAGAGGGATGACTATAAACAACAACAACAACAAAAGGGGAGGAAAGTTCAAAGAAGGAAGGCAAAGTCAACATTTGCAAATGCCACAAAGATGGGGATTAAAATTTTCCATGAGACTAGCAATTTAGGTGGTGACTGAATGTTCAGTTGAGTGAAAGGTTGACGAGGGAATGAGAGCTTAGGAAATGGTTGCATTAAGGTTGGAAAACTGAGAAAAGGATTCTTGCCCTACAGAATCATCTTTAAATGAAGTTCCCTTGGTTTTCACATTGGAATCAAAGAGAACCCTTCTTCTTCCCAAATCCTCCAAATGTTGCTTAGCCAAAACTGAGTCTTACCATTTCTCTCTCCTCAATTAACCTCTGAGGTAGAGGAACTAATGAGCTGTGAAGTAACTAAAGGTTGAAAAATAAGAAACCAAAGGCCTACAAACCCATACTCAAGACAAACAAAACACATCAGGCCCTGAGTAAGATGAGCTGTAACAAGATGTGCTTCCCATTTAATATCCTTGTTTTGATGATTAATAAAAAATCTGGAGAATTAAAAGGGGCATTTTTATCATTGGAATACTGTCTTGCATCGCATCCATTATGTTCACCACCACCCCCCACCCCCCCACTTCCCTGCAAATTAATAGCTGTTGCAGAGTTATGGGCATGTGTGAGTACAAGCTGGACCAAAGTCTGAATTTAGTCCAGTGGCTAGAGTAATTGCATGCCAAAAAAAAAAAGTCGAATAGTGAAAACAACATACATATCTGCATTTCTAGATGAAAGCACTGTTTCTTGCCTTTTTTAACTATCTGCAATATTTAAAGGGAGGTAAGGGGAGGAGGGTCCTGAATCTGAGCCCAGCTCTTTCTAAACTTGGTTACTCACGTCTGATTCATTCCCTGTTTTTTTGTGATTTCTGTCTCTGTCATTGCCTGCTGCTGAGGAGGGGGTCGCTGAATCACTGCCACTCTAGACGAAAGCCATTCAAACCCAGTCCCAAAGGTTGACAGGATTTTTTGGGGTTTTGGTGGGTTTTTTCGGGGGGTCTGCGGGGAAAGCCGCCTACTTTCCGGGGTGATCGTGGAGGGCAGTTTTTCGAGAGTCACCCCAGGCTATGGAAGATTTTGCTCTCATGAGAGTCAATGAGGCACCGGTCATCTCACCATTTTGGCTCTCCAGCCCGCAGGCCTCTGTGGCCTGGGAGTGTGTAGAGGGCGGAGAGGCAGCGGGGCCGTTGCGAGCGTGGCCCGGTGGGCCCGAGCAGCCCTACCGTACTCCCCGCCGTTTTAAAAGCTCCCACAATGCAGCGCTGGCGTCCCAGTTCCGTTACAAGGTCTCTCCCGGCGCCTGAGAACCGGCGAGGAGCAGGCGGGGTAGACGGAGAGCCTCGGCTGTAACCCGAGCGCCTGGCCGAGGGGGGCGCCCCGCACCGCTCCTCTCGCGCGCTCAGACCGCGGCACCGCGAGGGGCGGAGCCGCTGGCCGCCGGGCCCGGCCCCCAGCCCGGCCCCCTGCCCAGAGACACCGGCCGCGGGAGCGAGCCGGCCGCCAACTCCGCTGCCCGTGCTCGCCGCTGCCCCGCACTGCGCCCGCCGCCCGGCTCTTCGCCCAACCTCGCCCGCCCTCCCGCAGTAGCGGCGTTGGTGCCGGGGGCGGCTCCCGCCGGCTGCGGCGCCGTCGCTGCCCGAGCGCTCAAACACGCCCGCAGCCCCGCCAGGGGCGTCCTCACTCACCTAGCGCCGGCCGGGGAGGTGCGCGGAGGGACGCGCCGGGGCCTCCCTCCGGTGCGGAGCGCGGTCCGCGGAGCGCCGCGGAAGGAGGCGCGCGGTGCTGCGCGGCCGGGGACTGGCGCCGGGAGGCTGCAGGGCTCCGGGCGCCGCCGCGTCCCCAGCGCCCAGGCCAGTCCCGCCGGGCGGCCTGCGGGGGCGGCGCAGTTGCGAAACTGAGTGAGTATTAACTTTACTCGGCGGCCGCGATTTCTGGGCAGCGTCTGGGATCCTTCCTTCCTCCTTCCTAAACCTTTGAGTCCCATATCCCCTCTCTGCACCTGAGGCTTCTTCGCCCGTTCTGCCCTCACCTCACTTCCTCCAGTTCACCTTTCCCTTGCTGTGTTCCCTTTTGCGTGTTCTCCCCGCCACACACACGCGTCTGCCTGAAAAGTACTAGCTCGTTCCTCCCTTCTCCGTTTCCTCCCAGTGTCCTTGGCAAGGGAGTTTAGAGGCCACTTTTGTTAGGAAGGGAAATGTATGTCTGGTTTCTCTGATATTTTTTCCTCCAAATGGAAATCGGATGCTCGCTTGCCCCGTGGCGGTTTGGTGAAACGCTTCTTTTCTCCTCTGAAACAGTGATTGGTTTATAGGTTTTTTTTAATTTTGTCTGAACGATGAACCCTCCCTCCATCGTCCCTATTCCCCTTGGCTGCCAACCCGTATAGGGAGGGGAGCCCAGAAGAGGAGACTTTCAGAGTAATTCCTTTTTTTTTTTTTGCACTCTAGAAACTTTGAGAGGGTAAATCGTAGGAAACTTAAGATTTCACTTGAAAGGGCGTGAGCTTCGAATGTGGGTCCTTGTGCCGCACTGAGTCTTACAAGCCGAGTACCTGGTTTATAATCGAGCGTTGCGCTGTTATTTTAGCATCATAGAGCCGCCTGGTGTTGCTAAATCACTACTTTCTCAGCATCAAATGGCATCTTCAACAGGGCAAGCATGGGATATAATTGCGGGTCAATATTGACCCTGATGTTTTAGGGATTTAGAAGGAAGTACATATGCAGGGCACGGTTCATAGCTGATTGAAACCCATCAGGTTAACCTTGTCAATACATCAAAGCGTTGCATTTTTAAAAATGACTCCAGCCTGGTGATGGTGAGGACCAACATTTATGGATTTTCCAGTATAATGTGGCTCAGCAGTTCTTCATTAGATCTGTTTTGTCCCCAGGAAGCGCCTTTTAACATGTATAGATCTCTGCTTTTCTGTCAGTTGGATTAAGTACTCATTTTGGTAGGAGACCTCAGGTAGTTTTTGTTTGTTTTTTTTATTTCTTTTTCTTTTGTAAAGTGTTTCATCTTTCGGTTGCCAGGAGTTAGCAGTTATGTGATGAAGGAACAGAACATGGGAAGCTTTCTTAATGAATTTTCAGCATCCTGTCGTTTGCATAGTTGAGGAAGTAGTGAATGCCAGCTAGCCCTGCTGCAGGGAGAGGTGGACACAAGAATCAGGACACAGGACACAGCATTATCATTTTGGAGAGTGGTTTGTGAGTATTTATCTTTTAGCAGGCACATTAATGGCGCTTTTAATTTTCTCTCTCTCCATGGAGAACTCTCCCTGAGCCATAAAAATTACATGTGACCATACCCCCCATTAAGAAGACTCAACATAATTTGATGATTATTCTATTGAAGTATCAGACCCAACAAAATGTAATTTGTAACATAGATGACAAAACCTTTCAAAAATCTCCCCCTTCCTCATTTTCTCTTTTTGTAAGAGTCTCAAGCTGGTACTTTCAGTAATAGCCACAATTGGCAGTAATGCATTTAGTTCTTTCCTTCCAGGCTCATTAATCAAGCCTAATTTCTGGGTTTCAATAACTGAGGGGCACATCAGAGATCTGAGAGAGAGAAAGGGAGGGGCAGATAGAGAGCAGACCATGGGACTGTGCAGATAGGAAAGGTATTTCAGTTTGCCAAAGTGTCAACATGCTTCAGGGAAAAGCAATTGAAAAAAAGAGAGAGTGTTTAAGTGTTTTTAGGGTGCATGTTTATTGAATTTGACATTTGGTTAAGATATCTGGGGATTGCAGATTTTAAATTCTTTGTGGTTTTGTCATTTCTGTTTGCCTAATATTTTTTTAAGTTTTTGATTTTTTTATATGAATCACAATCCTTGGCTTTTGTAGCCTTCTGCCCTGGGTGGCTTGCATTTTTGACTTGAATGCCTTGTTCATTTTGAGAAATTATTAGTTTTTTCAGAATTCTTGCTCATTAATTGATCTATCTTATGTTGATTTATGTAATGACTTGAGAGTAAAAATATTGTTTGCTGCTAGTTATTGTTGCTCTTTTCATTATGGTTTATTCCTGGCAAGTGGCTTTGTTATTTATGGTAAAACATTAAGGTTCTAGATATCTTGCTAGTATGCAAAAGATTACAGAATTCTTTGTAGGTATAGAGTAGGAAAGGAAAACATTATGTATTAAATCTGAGGACCTGGATTTGAGAAATAACATATCACCTGGTTTACTCTCCTTGGGTGCTAGCTTGCTCCAGCCATCAACAGTCTTCAAAATTCAAAGTGTAGAGATGGTTTCCAAGAACTTTGTATAATGGAAAGAATGATTATCCCACAGCCAGCCAGCCAGACTTGAGTGGTGTGACTTTGTCACTCCAAGCTGAATGAGCATGACCATGCTACTTTAGCCTCTGTGATCTATAGTTTGCTTTCTGTGAAATGTGGATACTGCTACTAAAAGGGCACCTGGGACAAGTAAGAGACCTAATGTAGTTCTGGCATATCTTAGCCAATGAATGGCAGCATCTCAGACTTCTCCAGAACTGAGTTCTTGATTATCGAGCCTTTCAAATGGTTTCTACTTTTTTTCATCTCATCCATCCAGAGTGGTGCAGGCCAGAAGGCTCCAGTTATCCTGTACTCTCTTTTTTGTTCTATCATCCCCCTACCCAACCAGTTTGTCACAAATTCCTGCCCACTTTTCTGGTGAAATCTCTCTTGAACCTGTCTGATTTTTCAGTCTCCTTTATGCTACCATTCTAGGTCAAGCCACCATTATCTTTCCCAATTGCACACACTCTGCACCCATTCTGATCTCTTTTCCCATGCATCCTGAAAAAGAAAGAGATGTCACTTAGCTGTTTAAAGCTCTTAGGAAGCACATTTATACTTGGAATAAAATACAAAATCTTACGCAGGCCCACAAGGGTCTGTGTGGTTTGGCCCATCCATGCCATCCTCATCTCTTGTCAGCCACATTGGCAGTTACCCAGTGGACCCCACTGAGGGCTGGTGCCCAGGCTGTTGCTCTCTCTTACCTTATGACCATCTCCTTGAGTAAGTTCTTGGTATGGATGCTGGTTCAAATATCCTTTTATAAAGTCTTCTCTGAGAAGGCCATCCTTAGCATCATGTAATTAGAACCTCTTTGTTTTCTCCCTAACAGCACTATCATCTTTTCCCTTAGTATTTTTCATAATTTATAATTATATGATTTAATTGCTTAATGTTTCTTTCTTGCCTTGAGGGCAGAAAAAATGCCTGGTGTATTTGCCAGTCTATACCCACAGCCTGGGGGTGGGGAGAGTGTCTGTTCTGTGTGTATGTAGTGGGTGCTCAATAGTTACTGATGTAATGAATAAGATAGTACTACCAGTTTATATTTTGTTTTGATTACCTTCTCATCACTGCCAGATCTGCTTTTCATAACAGAATACTATCCTGTGTTCCTTTTTTGCTGGTTTGATGTATAATATGAAACAACCTTTGCAGATATAAGGTAAAATTAATGCATTTGGGCTCTGTGGAAGAATTTGTAGTAATAAATTGAAACACCATTTAATTAGCGTTACCCTTGTGATTTTTCTGTTGTAGATAATCCCTTTTTCTAAGTACATCATTAAAATAATTATGCTTTTTTATCAGCACAGGATTACTGAAAGAAAAAATCTTCCCCTGTCATTGTTTTACACATGTCATGTGATCACACGTTAGTCAGCAGCTATTGATTACTCAGTGCTAGATTTGAAAAGAAGGCAGGGAAAACGGGAGTAGAAAAATGAGTTACAGCTCTGAGGATTTTAGCACTGTCCAGCTGTTGGTATGACTTGCATATGCCTTGCATAAGTAGCTAGATTTCATTTGACCATTTGTTAAGGTAGAAGAGACCTGTACTTGTTTAAAAATGGGAGCCACCTAGAGGTCTGGAAGTTCTTTCTCCCTGTCTCACTAAAGCATTTCTTGTCTTAGCCAAAAAAGTCTCATGACTTTTGAAGGCCAGGGAAGGTTTAAAGCTTTGTTTGAGTATTTTTGTCATGTGGTTGCTCTTTACACGATGTTAGTTTCATGAACTTACAACTCTGAAGTAGTTATGTCTTTATTATTAATGTTTCTAGTCTCTGTTTCTTACATGATTACTAACATTTTCTTTTGACTTGTCTTTAGGACTTTAGTTTCCTTTCAGAACTTTTCCATACACCCTTAGAGGATAATTCCAATTCTTTTCTAATTTTGTATCTTGTAGGCCACTAAGTATACAGGGAACTTGGCAGCTGATTCTAGTTCTTTCAGTATTTATTTCTTTGTACTCAACCCCTGGATTTCCCCCAAAAGTTATACCTCTGAGTGGTCTGGATCCTAAGTCTTTGCTGCCAGAAGCTGGGTGCCCTTGGGTTGGGAGAACAGGGAGGACTAAAGCAGCATTTTTAAACTCTATTTTTTGCCACACTCAGGGCCCAGTGTTCTCACGAAAAAGGAATGAATACTTCACCTCCTCAAAATCATAAGAAGGAACTTTAAGTTTTTTATACATTCACTTCACTCAAGAAAATTGTTCCTTTTATACCCTCATTTTCCCAGACTTTATTTTCTAGACAGGAAGGCATGACAAGATTGAGATGTCTTCCTTTACCATGCCTTGGTGCTTATCTAGACCTGTTTCACTCATATAAAAATATCGAGAGTGGGGCCGGAGAGGGGCACCCCACGTGACCGGTCCCTGTGGTAGGCCTCTGTGCCCCCAGGACATTGCATCGTGAATAGCCACCACTGTGGAGAAGAAGAAAGTTACGGTTGGAGCCCTTGTTATTTTTTCCTTCATGTGTATATGCTTAGTGGTCACTTTAGGTGACCTTGAACAAGTTGCCTGGAGCTTTTTAGTACCAATAATATTTATTACCTATTTATTTCACAGCCTTGCTTTAGGATTTAGAAAATTTATTTTTGGCTTTTTTGGGGGGGAGGGGGTCACATTCAGATATTTCACAAAGCTTACTACAGTGAGCTCTAGTGCTAAGTATTATGCATTTAGAAAATAAGATAAATTTGAGAAAATTTCAGAAATTTTAGAATTTTATTCATATTTTAGAAATGAGAGAAATTACATGTTTTATAAGAGAAATTTGACCTTCAGCTACACCCAGAACCAATGTCTTGCCCCCAACCCCAACACACAGAACCAAAGGATCAGGCCATAACCAGAACTTGAACATCGGAACCCTTTTGGAAGCCAAGGGTCAGTTATCCAGGAAGATCTGAGACTGACACCCTTTATCATAAATGCCAAGTTCCAAGGTCCTCCAATGAAAACATGTTCCACCAGCACTCCCGTGTCCCTGTTCCCCCAGTCCCTTAAAAACCATTAACCTAGTCCAGCAAGATGGATTTGAGGTACCATTAGGTCTTCCATCTTCTTGGTTGGCACCTTCTCAATTAATAAACCTTTTCCTACTCCAAGGAAGGAAGGAAGGAAAGAAGGATTTTGTTATTCAGTGGCATATATTTTACCCTTTGTTTTCATAAGAAATCAGATGTAGGTTAAAATGAGAAGAGTTGTGATAGTTTCCACCAGGTTTAATTCATGGGGGTGATGTACCTTGTCACTCCTGTTAACCGCCATTGGCTTCTGAGAGCTAAGTCATGTTCATTTTTAATTCTAGAAATTTATTGGGAAATCACATAAAATTAAACTGTTGTTACAGATATAAGTATATGCATTGAAAAAAATTGTGTTCCCTTAATGGGTAGATATTGGACAGAAAAGTAAGATCTTACTCTTATTTTTGCTTAAAATTTTTTAATTAATTTACAATTTGTAAAACCCCACTCTAGAATTACTATTTCAGGATAGGTTGAGAATATTTTGCAATGTTTAAGGTAAAATTTGGCCATTTCTAAAGCAAGTTTGATACCCGATGCCACTAGATGTCAGGAAATCGAACCCGTAGCCCTTCCCGTCTACAGGACAATGCTCCAGCCAACTAAGTACACTGGCCAGGGTGCTCAAGTCTCTCTTGGCATTGCTGCTCCTTCTAGCCATCTCCTTTATCAGCCATCCCCTTACAAGAGTTATCTGTGTGTGATGCTTCTACTACTTTACCTGCCAGCTCACTCCCCAGCCAGTTACTATTTCTTAGACACGTTTCTTGCCACAGGTACCAATATCTTAATTGCCAAAATCAATGGAAACTTTTTACCCCTAATATAACCAAAGCCTTTTGTAGCATTTTACACTGTTGGGCTATTTCCCTCTGTCTTGAAACTTCTCCTTCTTGACTTCCTGTCACCATTCTTTCTTTGTTCTCTCATTCATTCAAAAATGAACTACATGCCTTTCCATTCATGGGGCTATAGCAGAGAACAAAACACACAAAATTCCTGCTGTCATGGAAAGTGTCCTCTCCTGAGGGGAGTTAAATCACAAATGAATGAGTGATTTTACATTTTTTAATGTGATGATAAATGCTTTGGAGAAAAAACTGAAGCAAAGTGGAAGAATTGAAATTGTTGGCAGTGGGAGTGCAGGTGTTATTTGATGTTGGATGAGCAGGAAGTCCTCCCTCATGGGAGCTCATTTGAGTAGAAACCATAATGAAGCGAAGGAGCTGCCTCTAGAACTGGAGGAAGTGCACTCCACGTAGAGGAGCTGGTGAGTGCAGAGGTCTCAGAGCACAGGTGTGCCCACATCGTAGCAGTCAGAGCAGTGAGGTTGGGGGTGACATAGGGCAGTAGCAAGAGATGAGGCAGAAGAGGTAGTAGGGGCCCCTATTCTAGGGCCTCGCTGTGACAAGGATCTTGGTTTTTACTCTTAAGTGAGAAGACAGTTGCGGGTCTTAAAGGAGTGAATGAATTGGAGGGTAGCATGGAGTATTAAGCAAGAAGGTGAACTCTGGAGTTGGCTGCCCAGGTTAAAATCCTAGCCCTGAACTCACCGGCTCTCTGACCATAGAGTAGTTGTATAACTGCCGTCTGTCTGCCTCATGGGTAACATGGGAATAGAAGTGATACCTATCTCATAGTGTTGTGAGGATTGCAGGAGTTAACATTTGTAAAGAACACAGCATGGCAGGTGGGAGTATTTAAAAAGTATAGTGCTTGTTAAATAAAATTAGTAAAATTAAAAAGCCTCACTTTGCTGCCCTGTGGAAAGGGCTTGTCAAGGAGAATTAAGAATAGAATTAGGAAGCCAAGACATAGAAATAACCTAAGAATCCATCAGTGGATGAATGGATAAAGAAAATGTGGTTTATATACACAATCGTATACTCAGCCAGAAAAAAAAGAAGGAAATCCTGCCATTTGCAACAACATGGATGGACCTTGAAGGCATTACCCTAAGTGAAATAAGTCAGAGAAAGACAAATACCACATAATCTCACTTACATGTGCAATATTAAAAAAGCAAACAAAAAACCATTGAGCTTAATGATACAGAGCACAAACTTGTGGTTGCAAGAGGCCAGGGGGTGGGGAGGAGGAGTATGAGTAAAAAGATACAGACTTCCAGTTTCAAGATAAATAAGTCCTGGGATACAGTGTACATCAGGGTGATTTTAAAAAGAGAATAAGTAGAAGCAGGAAGACCAGTTAGGCGATTGCAGTGATTCACTCACACAGGGGACGGCTTTGATACGGCGCTAGTGGTGGAGGTGGGGATGGCCTGTTGACTGAAGGATTATATCTGCTTTTCCTCACATCTCTGATTTTTCTAAGACTTCTTTGATGCCTCCTTCTCTCCTGTTTGACCAGGGATTCTCAAACACAGTGCTACTATTTGGAACTATGTGGGGGCATTTTTTGGTTGGCACAGAGACTGCGTTGTGGATATTTCCTGTGTTTAGTGAGCAGGATGCTCAGCATCCTGTGTGCTGAAGACTTGTCCTTTGCAATTTGCCGATAGCATTCTGGTTGAGAAATGCTTCCTTAGACCTTCTTACCATGTCTGCTCACTGGTCCCAAGCCCAGGATTTCTTAACCTACAGTCCTGTGTGGGCAGCAGGTGTCCTGTAAGCTGCCTGTTATTTTTCCCAACATGTTCTTTGTTAATGTGCATTCTGGGCTGGGGGTGAACATTTTCATCAAGTTCTCAGAAGTGTCTATAACCTGAGAATGTACAGATTCCTGTTGTGAGTGGTCTCACCCACTTCCGTGGGTTTTGCTCCGGCCTGTGTGGTGGCGGACTTCTATACCTGTCCTGGCAGAGCTCTGTCCTCTGACTGCTGGCCCCTTCTCTGCCCAACCATGCAGTGGCTCCTCCTAACTTCTTCCTTTGTTTCCTGCCCGGGTTTGTAGCCCCATCATCCACCTTACTCCTGATCTTGCCTTTCCCATGCAACCTCACCTTGATTAATTCCTGTCTCCCTTCCGATTTTACCTCCTGGACAGTTGAGGAACTCTTTCCCATTTCCTCATCGTTTGCTACTCTAACATCTCATTTAGATTGTTGCCACTTCACTGGCCTCCCTGCCTGAGTCCCATCTTTCACATGTCACCAGATGGGCACTTGGATACACAAATCTCACTGTGTCACTGACTTGCTGAAACCTCAACGCTAACACAGAACCTCTGAAACCTGGCGCTGGTCCCCATCCTGGGCTGGCGAGGTGACCGTCCTGCCTCCCTGCTTGGCTGCCCTCCAGCTCTCTTCCCTTACTCGTCCTCCTGTGCCAGGCTCTAGCAAGACTAAATAAGCTGTTTCATGAGTTGATGCTGAAACATCTAAACATGCTGTCAGTCACACGAAAAAGATGGTTCAGCCTCTCCCTTACCTACCAAAACACTCTGTATTCCAAAACACATCCTGGCTCTCCCCTCTTCCTGCAGGAGGAGCACACTCCCTTAGGCGTCTGTTTACCTTCTCCTATACCACGTACAGGCATATTTCCCTTCTCCCTCTGCATTTTAATTTCCGAAGCTCTCTGCTTCATATAGTGAGCTTCTGAGAGGCTCTTCTTAACCTCATTTGTTCACAAGATCAAAGTGACTAAGAGGACTTTAAGCTTGTAGTCCCCCGATGCAGTTCAAGGAGTGGGAGTTGGTTCTTTGAAGCTTTATAACTAGTTATGCCCTTGCTGCTGGATGTTCTGTAGGGCATCTTTTTCCTGAAGTGGAGCAACTCTGTCTACGTTAAAAATCTCTTGAGGCAGGTGGCTCCTCCATGGTCTCTTCGGAGCCCTGGGGAGCCCCTTAGTAGCCCTTGGTGTTCAGGTTCACCCCTCACCACTTGAACTACAAGAGTGGGCTCAGCCTGGGCTCTGCTCAGCCTCTGTTCTAGAACAATTTCCTGGCCTTCTTAACTAACATTGGGCCAAGTTTCCACCTTTGGCCCCAATCATCCTGTCGTGTATTCAAAATGGAAAAACTTAGGGAGATCTCTCTTCTCTGTCCTGGCTGATTATTATGGCTAGGTTATGATCAATATAGTTAGTCTTTTTCACCCTCAGCCTCACTCATCTTTTGCCCTTCAGGGTTCTTCCCAATTTTCATATTCCAAAGGAAAAAAAGAAAGGAAAAATATTTTTCACCACTTGCAACTATTTGAATAAGCTCTTCTTTTGTTTCTGTCATAATTGTGTTCTCTTTTTTATTAGCACTTTAAACATGTACCATACTTTTGCATTAGCAGGTATGGTGTGATTAATAAATGTTTGTAAATTGTAAAAACACTTTAAAACATTTTAACTACAGCAAGCACATTCAGCCGCAGACTAAGGAACATGAAGGCGCCCACCAGGCAGAGTTTTCAGAGTCTGGCTCCAGGACAGGCATTCGTTCCCGTCTGTACACTTGTGGTCTGGAAGCTCAGGAGTGGGGCAGTCAGGATTTGTTTCGCAGCACCTTTCCTGCTAGACTGGAAAGTAGGATTCATATCCCATTGCCCACCAGCTCTGAGCTCTTTGATGGCAGGGATTTATCTGATTTTCATTGGACCCTTGGGGTGTGGCACTGTTAGTTGTAGAATAAATTCACTGTGCTGGCTAGTATTTATATCCTCAAGGGGAACCATGCCACACTGCCTCTAAACATTTAGCTGTGCAGACTAAACAAAGAGATTGGAATATAGCTGACTGAAACATTCATGTTGTGTGGATGACGGAGGTGATACTGAAATCTGGACTCTTAGAAATGGTGGTTTTACTTGGTTTCTGAAAACACTTCGGCAAACAGGAAGTACCTACCATGTTCAGGAGCAGGTTCTGTGGAGGATACCAGGAGGGGTGATGTGGTCTGTGGTTTTGGAAGGCTTATAATTGAGCAATGAGGATGCAGTAAATATATAAATAATTACATATGGAAGAGTATGCTGTAATATGTAATTACATAAATATATAAAACAGTATGAAGAATGAGTGGCTAAGTGATTTAAAGGGTAAAAGTATTCACTACAGCAGTACTTATCATAATAAACATTAGAGGCATCTAAATGGTTGATAGCAGTTAAGTAAATTATGGTATAGGCACCAGATGGACTGTTATACAGCCATTAAAAATATTCATGAAGAATTTACAGTAATTTAGGTAAATGCAAATGCTTTTATGTTAGGTGAAGTGTCAGAATATAAACTTAAATATATGGTGTGATCACATTAAAAAAAAAACAAAACAGCATAGCAAGAGGGGAAAAAAGCACCAGGACGAAAACACACCAAAATATAAACACTGCATCCGACTTCAAGTATATATTACATATGTCTGTATCTTATGTATATTTGTGTGCATGTGCATGTAACGTGGGGCAAAAGTAGGTTTATAGTTGTTCCTGTGGGAAAATAATACAATAATTGGTAAGTAATAATACAAGAACAAGCTCTGTCCTCAGTACTCAAAACTGTAAACCTACTTTTCCCCACCATGCATGTACAATGTGTGTGTACATATCATAATCATATACTTCACTGAATTTTCACACACTGAACATACTCATACAACAAGCATCTAGGCTAACAACTGAAACACTATGCGTGTCCCCACAGGCCCTTCATGCTCCTGACCTTGCTGGCGTTCCGTAGTTCTGGCGTCGTGTAAATGGAGTCACACAGCATACACTCTTTTGTGTCTGATTTTTCACACTCCACATTGTCTGATTCATCCATATTGTTTATAGTTGTAGATTGTTCTTTTTATTATGAATGACTTAATCTTACGCTTTCATCTTTGTAATGTTTTCAGAATTTTGTATAATGAGCATGTATTTTGCAATCAGAAAAAAGATTTTTTTTAAAGAGGCAAAGGCCAGTTTATCTGTAAAGTGCTTGACTAGATTCAGGTGGCCTCTTCGGCTAGACCTGGGGGCTAGACCTGACAGGTGAGGGGGAGTAAGCTGAGACTGTGCCGAAACAGGTGCACTTCAGCGCGGTGTGCACTCTGCGTCAGGAGAGCAAGATTCTACCTGCTTTGCCATTTAGTTGTCATGGGACTGTGGACACATGTTTTTTAATCCCTTTGATCTCCAGTTTGCTCATCCATTGGTCAGCTGGGTATGATGGTATCATCCTTAGATGATACTGGTCATGAGGATTAGTGTGAGATAATGAGTCTGGGCGAAGGTCTGCCATCTGGTGAGATCCTTTATTTAAAAATCAGAGTTAGAGAGGATGGATAATCAGGAAGGGAAGTTAATATCTAGTGGCCATTAATTTTCTCTGCGAAGTGAGGGGTGATGGTTATTTGTAAATGAAAGCACATAGTTTTGAGGTGGAGGTTTGAGCAAAGCAGAGAAGCTTTGGGGCAGGCAGCCCCTCAGTGCTTAGTGGGAAAGGGCCCGGGTGGATAGGAGGGAGAGCTCAGCAGTGTTAATGGCCCATCTGCATTTGGAGCATAAAGGTCAAGGAGTATGTTGGTTTTCTCACCAGAATGTTTATTATGTTTTATTTGGACTCATATTAAACTGATTTTTTTTCCTGATAATACCAGTGGAATGGAAGAGGCCGACAGAGAAAGAAAAGGAGGAAAGACCAACTGACGCATGAGAATTGCCATGGCTGGTCTGCAGAGACAGCGCTGTTTAAAGGAAGCCTCTGACTTAAACTGAGAATGGGAGTGTTACAGGAGTCCCTGGTGATCTGGAACTTAGGTCTTTTTCCAAGGACATTTACAGTAAAAGGGAGTGCTGAGATTTTAGTCTAGACCACAAAAGTCTACAAAACATGCAGGGAACTTGTACTAGTATTTTTTAGTTCTGAGAGTCCTAAAATCACTAGCAGTTTGAACTATTTTAGATCCTTTAAATAATAAAGGGCTTGATGGGCCAGCCTGCAACCCCATTCATGGCTGGTATTGTTTCTGTGGGAAAATTACTCAGGTGCAGTGAAAGCTGCTGGGGGTGCACTCCAGCCTGGTCTGCCTCTTCCAAATGCAGTGATGGCTAGGCACTCCCTCCTGAACCCAGTGTGGAGAGGTCAGCTATTTGTGGATAAATGATGTTAGGAGATTGGGCCATGCCTTTTCTTGTCATTGATCCATTCAGACAGTATTTGTTGAGTGCCTGTGGGCTAGATACTAAAACAATTTTTTTTAAATCTTATCTCACCCTGGCCAGGTGGCTCAGTTGGTTGGAGTGTTGTCCTGTACACCAAAAGGTTGCGGGTTCAATCCTGTCGGGACACATACAGGAGGCAACCAATCAGTGTTTCTCTCTCACATTGATGTTTCTCTCTTTCTGTCTCAGCATATCCTCTGATGAGGATTTAAAAAAAGTCTTATCTCCCAGACACTTTGTACCTGAGCCAGGCATTTAAAGAAATCGTTTTTGGAATGTGGTAATGGGTAGATGTGGGTTCCTGAGTTGGGGTTGGAAGTGAGTGCTTCTGGAAAGATGTTCCTAAGTCTGCTGAAGGGACTTGGGAAGGCATACGAGGGAAATTTCACTCTTAAGCTAAGACTTGAGACTGAAAAGGCATTTTCTGGGAGTGTAGTTACTCTGTACAGATAGAACAACAGGCACAGCCAGAGAGTGTCTAAGGGAGAACATGGTCTGTGGTGGAACTACAAACAGTCTTGGTATCACTAAAGTTAGAGACCACTGAAGTTAGCAGCGGGTAGGGAAGTGGCAGGAGCCAAGGTGTGGAATAACTCTTCCCTCTTTCCCCCACCCTGGAAAGGATATTGCATTGTCCTAAAGTTTGTTTAGCTTTTCACTGATTGCTTATGAGAAACACAGTTTTTCTGTCTCTGTCCTGCATCAGGATTTCTGCTTCTTTAGACTTTACATTAGGAAATGTTGAGATTGCTTTGTAATTAGGCGGAGCTTGGAGCACTGCTCAGTGTCTTCCAGTTCAGTGTGTTGAGATCCCCTTGTTTATAGTCAGTCCACAAACATTTATAAAGCACATGTTATATCAAAGGAATTATACTTACTGTGGACAGTATTACAAAGATAGGAATTGGCCCTTGTCTTTCAAGAAGCTTACAATCTAGCTAGCAAAGCAAAACTTGAACTTTCAGAAGCCCTATTATGGAAAGAAAAATAATGGCTAAAGGAAACAGGATGGGCTTGTCACTTACAAGTGTGGGAAGTGGAGAAATCTATGTAGAAGAGAGGGCACTCTCATCAAGGGCCAGAGAACTGAAAAAACTAGGACTGGTGGACTAGTCGTGTAAAGGCGGGGCAAGGTGAGTGTGGAACTGGAGAGAAGCCACTACAGCAGGAGGACTGTGGCTAGCCCAGGAGCAAGGGCGTGCAGAGAACCATTGGAGGTAGCTTGGTGTCTAAAGTCACTGAGTGTGGGGTGCGTTGCTGGAAGTAGAGACAAATGGGGCTGAAAATGTGGCTGGGGCCAGGTGGCAAGGGTCTTAAATGCTACACAGAGGAATTTGGACTTTATTCCCAGGCACTAAGCTTTTCTGAACAAGTCTTCTACTTGTCTTTCTCTCCAACCCAGGCCCCTGCTGTCTTTGGTCTCCCAACTGCTGTGCTCAGAACAAGCCCTGTGAAATGTACCTTATCTTGACATCTTGCCTCAGGGACTCTCCTGGTGTAGCACAGATGACCAAGAAGGTTGTGATTTTGGTCTAGACTCTTTGGATAATTCCTTAGTCAACAGCTTAATCCTCTAGTGTTGCTTCTCCTTGCCTTAGATTTTTGCAGCACATTATTCAGTTTTTCAACCACTCTTATGTCATTATATAATTTGATTCTTAACAGTTATTGGGAATGATCAGATCAGTGGAAGTTCACATAGCAGTAGGATATGGGACTAGTACTGTGACACCCCTTGGTTTAAAATCCTCAGTGGCTCCCTGTTGACAGTAGGATCAGGCCTGAAGTCCTCTGGCCTTTCTGTCTCTGAGTGAGTGTGGAGTTTGAGGCATTTCCCAAGTCTGATAAACAAAGACACAGAAGAGAACATAGGCAAAAGCAAGTACTTGTTTATCGGCACTGAGGGAATGCAGTTTGACGGCATTATTTTGATGGCAGCAAATTTCAAGTCTGTCGTGGAAATGAAGATGGAACTCTTCTAAAATTCTACTTTAAAGAAAACATATAATAGACTTCAGTCGAGTATACAGAGGCATCTGATAGAGCGAGCTGATCTGGAAAACTTTGTTCAATTCTAAGGTCCAATCAAGTTATTTTTAAGCTCCTAAATGACTGGGAGTAGGCCTCAATAAAATACCCTTCTATATCTGAAGTCAGACTGGCCAACCTCACCTGTCTAATAAGAGTACCTGCAGTGGTGGTTGCTATTTGTTTTCGCTAGGTGGGACATTATGCTGTAATACTAATAATGTAATTAAATGCAGCATTCTATTTAGAGAAAGGAAGCCAGAGACTTCCCTCACATGTTCTATTTTAAGAAAAAGTACACGCATATGTACAACAAAATGGGCAGTAATTTGGGCTTTAAAAAAAGTAATTTAAATAAATGCAGTACTTTGTGGATGAAAAGGGGTGCTGTAATAAACCATAAATTCCTAACTGGGCAGGTCATGGTGGGTAGTCATACCTAGAGCCTATAACTTCTTTAGTGAAAGGTTTTTAAGCTAGCCCTGTCCATTGTTCTTGTGTATCTAAGTTAACACACCTTTGAAATGCCAGAAGTAATACCCCTTGAAGGCATAACCAACCTCTGGAGAGAGCACATAATCTTAACTATCCTGTAACCCAACCCCGGCCTTGCTTTCTCCCACCTGTGTATAATATAATATTCTTTAAATTCCCTTCTTAATTCCAACTGCATAAAAGAAGCTGCAAACTGCCCGTCTGCAGAGCATTTAAGAGCTTGCTTTCCTTCATTGTCTTTTTGGCTCAGATAAACTCATAAAAATTCTCCACAGGTTTCGGACACTGTTATGCTTCCTGTATAGGGTGGGGAACACCCTTCCTCCCTAATCATTTCTGTGCTTTCATTAAAAGCACCTTATAAGAAATGAAATTATTGCCCTGGCTGGTATGGCTCAGTGGATTGAGCGCTGGCCTGTGAACTGAAAGGTCACTAGTTCGATTCCCAGTCATGGCCCATGCCTGGGTTGTGGGCTGGGTCCCCAGTTGAGGGTGAGCAAGAGGCAACTGATCGATGCATCTCTCCAACATTGATGTTTCCCTCTCTTTCTCCCTCCCTTCTCTCTAAAAATAAGTAAATAAAATCTAAAGAAGAAAAAAGAAATGAAATTGTTGCCTAAATGAGAATCCAGGAGATCAGCAAGGGAGTCTGGAAATGTTGGGGGATCAAACAAGAAAATTATAACTTTTTAAAACCTGAAATAAATTCCATAAAGAATCTTTTTTTCCTTTCTCCTTTGGCTCACTATTGGTTTTCTTTTATTTGGGGTTTGTTGATTTAAATAACTGGTGGATATCATGTGCAGGGCTGTGCTAGGTCCTTGACCCACATTTCCCTTTAATCTTCACAACTCTGCAAGATGAGCTTACTCATTTTATGAATGAGAACATGGGTTTGGAGAGATTTTCTTGAACTACCGAAAGTTAACGAAAGACCCAGTGGGAAAAGCTGGTCTCAGAGTAAGAGGAAAACAGAGGGAGGAAAAGCGGAGAGGAGGGAGAGCAGTGCAAGTGAGGGAAAGAGTGAGACATCCTGCCAATCAATCAGCGACAAGCCTCGAGGCTCTGGGTATACAGTGCCCTTGTCACCGATCTGTTTGGCCTTCTGTGTGTATGGGGTGTGTGTGTTTGTTTACAACTGCTTTATGACAGTGTTTGCAAACTCATTACAGCAGTAAGGCAGATGGCAGCAAGGGGCGAAGTGGGCTGGGTGTAAAGGATGAGTGGTTAGGACTGTGGCAGATTAGAGAGTACTCGAATTACCTACAGGGGGGCGGTTCCCACTCAGCCCCGCTGATTACTGCCCTTAGGAAATGTGGGTGGACCAGCTTTTGGCAGATCCTCAGAGTGTGCATGTGTGCGTGTTTTCAGAGAAGCATATATCTGGATTTTGGGGGTGATTTCCATCCTTTTAAAAAACATCAAAAATACTATGGTGGCTAAACAAAACAACAGTAGGTGGATTTGTTTAGTTAGTAGGTGGGGTAGTATTAAGTTCTTAAGCTTGTGAGAGAGGATTTCTTGGTTACCTAGTAGCCTCAGCCAGCTTCTACTAAACAGGCAAGGGTGGTAGTTATAAATGCCCTGATTTTAATTTTTTCATAAAAGGGGATATAGATGTCAGTCAGTTTCAATAGTCTCATTGCAAGAATAATTTAAACTCAAGCTAATTTAAAAATTATGAAATGAGATATTTCAATTTGGTGAGTTTTTATATAATCTAAAATCCATTAAAACTATCATTTTAAGAATGAAGGATATCAAACTACCTGCTTTAAGTAACTATATTAAACATATTTTGAGTGGTGGTGCTGAAGGGCATGATACAGCATATTATCCTATAAATTTAGATTTCATCCAGTGGAGAATAGGCAGTGGATAGGTACTTTTTATGGGCATTGAGAAGGTGGGGCACTTGCTTTATTAAAAGAAAATAGAGGTGTATTGTTAGAGTGACATATGCCCTGGTAACCGGGTCAGTCCTACTTCACTCCTGTTGCTCTGGCGTAATAATAGGACCTTTCCTTCCAGATGATCAAGTGTATGGTCACCCTACGTGATGTTAACATCTTTCTAGTTGCTGGCCCCTTTCCCATAGAGGAGGAGTGAGGCAGGCATGCGGCATGGCCTTGCTGCTGCTGGTAGAGTTAATCACTGAAGCAAAGACTAAACCAGTCTTCACCTTCCAGTGACTCTCAGCTTTTTCTGAAGGATCTTTGCCGTTACCATCAGGCTTTTACTTGTCCGCCCCATACAAAGCATGATGGATTATTTCTGTATCATAGTTTTCAAAGCCATCCTTGTTGTTCACTTTAACCCACTCTTGCTGGTGTATCAAATTTAGTTTGTAGTATGTAAGGGAGGCATAGCAACACCATTTTCTAGGATCTGTGGGTAAATACCGAGGAGCACAATTGCTGGATCCTATGAAAAGAGTACATTGAGTTTTGTAAGAAAGTGGCCAACTGTCTTTTATTTTGCATTCCCACCAGTGGTCCATGAGATTTCCTGATGTTCTGCAGTCTTACCAGCATTTGGTGGTAGTCAGTGTTTTGGATTTTGGCTGTTTTAATATGTGTATTAGTATCCGCATGTTTTAATTTGGATTTCCCTGATGATATATGACATAAAGCATCTTTTCATATATTTGTTAGGCATTTTCACATAAAAATACTCTTTTCATTGGGAAAGAAGTGGTCTTATCCCCACCTTACAGATGTGGGATTTAGGGAGGGTGGCTAAAAATTGTATTTCAGGGGGAGAAGACCTTCCTGCTCGGAGGACAGCGCCGGGTCCTGGCTAGAGGCAGTGTGGTGGCTGGTCGGGAGCACAGACTGCAGCAGACAGGGCTGGGCCACTTACTAGCTGGTGACCTGGTCTTAGGTTATGTAATCGCCCTGAGCCTTCTGCCTCATCAGAAAATTAGGAATGAATTAATCTGCATAAAATAAATAAAACAGTGGCTTGGCACGTAGAAAGTGCTATCTAATGAAATGTTTAGGCAAATTCTTTTTCCTAACTCTGGCTTGTAGAAAGTGATTCTCCTGGTCTCTGTGACCCTGTAGCAGAGCGTCTTCTCAATCTTAAAGGGTAAAGTAGTTATATCCATCAGTCTGGTTTCCCCAGCATCCCAAGGTAAGAGTGGCCTTCGTGATCTTTGTTTATCAAGTCATCCTCCTCCAAGATCCTGCATCTCCCAGGGCCATAGAGGTGTTGCCAATGTTAGTTATTGAAAAGACACACCAGGTGTGCTTATTCCCAACGGCTCTGCAGATGAGGCTCAAGGAGGTCATGGCTGTCCCATATCTACTTTCCAGCAGAGCTGTGATGGCATGTCTTTTGTTGTCTGTGCTACCTGCAGAACACGTAAAGGAAAAGGCCAGTGTTCTTTTTGGAGACTTGATTGCATACAGTGAGAATGAACTCACTTTTCTTGTGTCAATGGATGGTTGCTGGCACCAATTCAACACCAACAGGAATCTGCAATTTGGGGCGCAGTGAAGGAGACTTTATTCAGTGTAAACAGCTCAGTTGTGATACAGCATGGCTATGGAACAGCACAGCTCTGAGGTGGCCCTGCTCTGCTCTACCTGGTCCTGTATATGCCGCTCTGCCTTGCTCTGCACCTCACCTGTCTGCTTCATTCTGCCTGCTCTGCTTCAGCGAGACTTCTTCAGTATTTCAGCTCCAACCGAGGAAATGCAGTCTTCTCTCTTCAATGGAAAGGGAAAGTATGCTCCCTGAGCCAGAGGGGAGGTGTCTTAGATAGAGAGAAGTCCTATTTCTGATTCATGATTGGTCTGCCCTCATGCAAATGAGAACTCCAAACCCTCACAGTTTGATTGGTCCTCACTGTCCTCATTGGTCATAATGGAACTGTTCTGGCTGGTCTGTGAAGATGCTGATGGGGCTATAGCTGCATAGCTCTGATTGGACAGGGAATGCCTCAGTTCTGTTGGCTGAAATAAAATTTCTGGATCTCCTTTGTTGGCTCAGATGGCAAGACCAGAGTGTAAATAGGCAGTGCAGTGTAGGAGACAGGTAGTTCAGTGCAGACTCCTCCCTAAAGTGTGGCTTGCATGAGATGCCCCTATTTAGAAATGGCTGTTAGCCCTGGCTGGGTGGCTTAGTTGGTTAGAGCATGGTCCCCATATGTCAAGGTTGCAGGTTCAGTCCCCTTCAGGGCATATGCAGAAATCAACCAATGAATGCATAAATTAGTGGAATAACAAATCAATGTCTCTCTCTCTCTCTTTCTCTATCTTCCCCCTCCCTACACTTTCCCTTCTTTCCTGTCTTTAAAAATCAGTTTTTTAAAATTTAAAAAAAGAAATGGCTGCTAGACTTTGTTTTGTTGTTGTTTGTTTTTAATTTGAGCCCAATTCGCCACCAGGATCCCTTAGTAGGTATCTTTCTCAGCATTCACACTGGTATAGACGGGACCATGGAGGCTCGTGGTTCCATGTGCTCTTTGGAGCCTGTGGTGTGCAGGCTGCTGTCAGTTTCTACATCATGCCAGTGCAGCCTGCCTCTTCTGTGACACCTCTGCTGGCCCCTCCTCCTATCCCAGTTTCTGTCTAAATTGTGCAGGGATTAGACATCCATTGGCTTCTTCCATGTGTTTCCCACACTTTTGACTTATTTCCCTTCTGTTTGCTTGAATCACTTTACTTCTTTATCTCATGCCCTTATTCTCACACACTGGCCCTTATGTGTTTATGCCATTTTTCCTGTCTTGGGCTTCAAGAGTGGACTCTTGACTTTTAGAGCCATTGGTAAGCAGTAAACTGATATGAACTGCAACGTGGTGTGAACTGACTGAAATCCATGATATACCATGTGAACTATTCAGTCTTGCCTCTTAGCTTTCTTTTGCTTAACCAAATTGAACATTATTAACACAGCATTACAGTCAATATCATATGATCTCAGCAAGGGGAAAGAGTACATCAAACTAAACCAAAAACTATGGGAGACTACATACAATTCCAGAAACAATCTAAGGACTTTCCTTCCTTAAGGCACTAAGACAGGAAATGATAAGGTTTCAGAAATATGTACAGTATAATCTGTACAAGTGCCTGTCTTAAATAGTGTTTAAATATAAAGATACTCTTCTTCAACTTAAGGTAGCTTTGTTGCTTATGCTTTTCTTTGAACTGAAATGAGGACATTTATTCAAGATTAACATACATTGTGAAACACCTCAATTTAGAAGATTAGATAATTGTTTAAAGCACACCTGAACATGCCAACATACTATAGTAATTTTCAACTTCAGTGGTAGCATATTCTTTGCTCTTTTTTTTTGCCTTTTTAAATGTATGCTAAAATTTTTCTAGCAACCCATATTGTAAATGGAGAATGAAAATCATTTTCACTTGAAATTAATTAGTATTATTTAAAAACTGAATCTCTTCCTCACATTTGAACTTACTCTTGTTTATGGTAGAGTCTTTTTAAATTTAGTTCTCTGACACCATTAGAAAAAAATGGGGGAAATTTTCGAGCATCCGTGAAGACGACCTTCGAGTCAGGACTGTCAGTCCTGACCACCTTGGGGTTTTTCTTACTGTCTTGTAGCCGTACTAAGCAGATGGTTAATGGACAGCCGTAAAGTGGGATAATCAAATCTGATAAGCTAAGAAGTAGCTAACTAGAGCACCTTTTAGTATTTGGGAAATTTTCCAGGGTGAGTGGTGGTCAGAATCAATATTTAGGATTTCATTTGTGTTAATACAAAAAAATAACTTAAAACCACAAGTTTATTTTTTAATTAAATTTTTTTTAATTTAAAAAATTGTCCTGTCCCTCAATGAATCTTTTCTTGTATGTGGAGAGGGGAAAGAGAATCTGCATCAGCTAACTGCCTGCACTGCCACCTGGGGAAATAGCATCTTGAATTTATCTAGATCCTCCTCCTGGCCTTCCCTGCATGCTCGTTTACTGAGTGTCAGATCTGGTGCTAGGTGCTGGGACTGTAAAGAAGAAGCGAGACAGGATTCATTGGTACCGTATGCAGATAGATCTAACATGTAACACAAAACAGTGGGTGCCTTCGAAGAATCCTCTTAATACGCTTAAAGAAACTGTCCATTGAAGGACTGTTTACAACTTCATCAGTTTTATTACCTTTGTAGTTTACTTCATTTAAACAAAAAACCAATTAATTTTTTGAATTTTTCCTGGTCTCAGAAGACAGCTCTTTCAGGGGTGTGTCTAGCCTACCTCATTTCTTCTGCAAGTGCACAGAGCCTGGACTTTCTGAGTGACAGCAAAGACAGCTGTACAGTGTCTGCTCTGCAGAAGGAACCTACTTCCTTATCTAGTCTTCAGGTCTTTTTCCTTCCTGTTAACCATAGATTTGCTGTTTTCTCTGAAAACTGTGGCTCAGCCACGTGCTCTCCCTTAATCAGTGGACCACACCAAACATCATACTATGCCTTTCTGAGGGCTTACTTGATGTCCCAGTGTCGCATTTGTCTGGTGTGTGCTCTGTAGAGAAATACAGCTTCTGTTAATACAGTTATGTTTGTTTTTTAATCTGTCTGCACATAACAGTGTTGTGTCGGGTTTTTTTGTTTTGGGGTGACTCAAATTGGAGTAATAGATCTTCAGTAAAGACACCTAGATAATTTGATGAATATTTATCACAACTCTGAAAACAGCTCTCTGGTGTGTGGGATATTAAAGTATTAGCCAGGGGAAGGAGACCTTATCCAATAATCAATGGATAGTCTAGTAACATTTATGAAATGCATTTTCAAACTGTTCTAAACAAAAATGATTGCTTGACTATTTAAAAAGAATGATTATATCATTTGCTTGACTTACCCTTCTCCTTTTGCTCTTCTGATTTCCTGTATGACATTTAATTACAAATCATAAGGCTAACAATGTATTTCAATTCCTGTGGTTTATTTTCTCTTTTTTTTTTTGATTTATTGATGTGAGAGAGAGAAAGGCATTGATTTGCTGTTCCACCGAGTTATGCATTCATTGGTTGATTCTCATATGTACTCTGACCAGCAATCAAACTTGCAGCCTTGGTGTATAAGGATGATGCTCTAACTAATTGAGCTACCCAGCCAGGACTCAATTCCTATGGTTTATGGATGGGTTTATTACCCAAAAGGGCAAAGGGCAGGAAAGAGCATGAAAACTTATTAGAAGCAGTGCGACTTATGCGAACTAATCTGGGATGGGAGTCTGGTGGGAAAAAAGCAGACACCTGAGTTCAAATCAGGGCTCCACTGCTCACTAGCCGTGTGAACCTCTAAAGGTACCAGATCTTTCTGAAACGTTCATTTCCTCATCTGCAGACTGCGTATTACAGGACTCGCCCTCACAGGGTTGTGAACGGTGCCTGAGTCGTGCAGAAAGTGCTGCCCGGGACTGACTGACTGAGTGCCTACTAACCATTAAAGGCACTGCGTTGGGATCAAGTCACCTAATCTTTCTGAACTTCAGTTTTGTCATCTGTGTACTAGGACTTCTAACATGAATATGAACAAGCTCAGAATTTACAGCCGGTAGCAGTTGTAAGGAGTCATTTCACGAAGGCTCCCATCAGGATGTGCACTGGACTGCAGTGTTTTCCCCCAAGTCTCCTTCGTGCTTCCAGACGTGTGTTTGGTGTTCTTATTATCAGATATTAGTTGTGTCTCAAAATATTGCATAATTAGTGGAAAGAAACCCATTTCTTACCCACCTTTATAATCCCCACTATATTTTTATAGTAAGGGCTTGGTCAATGTTTATTATATGAATAATTATATTTTTATTACCCTTGCCTTCTCTTTTGTAAGATAATATAGCTGATAATATCATAATGGATTTATTTTCACAGAAATCTTATTGTTTTAACATTTCATGTGGAATAGGTAAAGCCTATTACCTAAGAAATACCTTTCTTACTAACATTGCAGATTGCTTTTAGCAGACCTAAATTATACTCAGAAATGTAGGATGTCTGTGAGTTTTGGTATTGAAGAAGAAAAAGACCCTTGAATGTTCCTACTCTTTATTAGAAAAACCAAAAATTTAGGAGAATTATAAATTTGCATAATATTCATGATTTTAGTTTATGTTATGGATATAAACAGATAGCACTTATGAAAATGTAACATTTTGTTTACAGTTGAATACTTATTTATAGTTGCATATTTGTACAGGATTTTCTCTTTTCAATAAAAACATGATTTTTTAACTTTTGAACATCTCGGGGCAACAGGCTGGATAGTTGCTGGCTTCCTTCAAACTGTTCAGACTTTTGTCACATGGCCTACAAGACTTACACCACCAGCGCAGTGAGCTCTTTTCTGGTGTCTGCAGTGATGGAAACGCCACTGTTGCCCACTGACCGTCCGTCCTGTCCAGGTGGGCCTGATTTGGAGGAAGGGAGTGTACCGAATCAGTAGTTTTTAAGAGACAGCCACAAGCAAGTGAAAGTCCTGCTTCCTTTACCTGATTTGTAGAAAAAAGAGGGAAAATGGCCACGCCTCTTGGAAACTGGAATTCATTTTGCTCTTGAGTTCTTAATCATTTCGTTTTGCTAGAGTTCAGTGTATAGAAATTGCAATAACCTGTTGTGTTCATTTACATCAATAACTTGTATTTGCATTTTTAGACTAGTTTAAATAAAGACTGTATAGATAATAGATATATTAGTTATATTGCTGCATAACAAGTTGCCTCAAACCTGGGGAGTTAAAACAGTAAACACTTTTTAATCTCATCTAGTTTCTTTGAATTGGGAATCCAGGAATGTTCCAGGAGGGTGGCTGTGGCTCGGGTCTTTCATACGGTTGCAGTCCAGATGTCATTCCAGGTTGTGAGTAGTCTGTATGAAGACTTGACTGGGGCTGGAAGATCTGTTTTCAAGGTGTTTTGCTCATATGCCTGGCAGATTTGAACTGGTTTTTGGCAAGAGGCCTCAGTTCCTTACCACGTGGATGGACCTCTTCATGGGGCTTCTTGAGCATTTGTATAACAGGAACAAGTAATCAAAAAAGAACAAGATGGAAGCTGCATTGTTTTTTTATGACCTCTCCTGGAAGTCACATGTTATTTCCATGATATCCTGCTGGCCTCACAAGTTACCCCTGCTCATTGTGGTAGAATACACAATGGTGTGAAGACCAGCAGGCAAGGATATGGGGAAACTGTCTGGGAGGCTGTCTGTCAATTTAGGAGAATGCCTTTAGCACAACTTTTGAAGTGTCCTGTGAATAACCTTTTAATTTTATCAAAAATAATATAATTATTGGAGTATAGAGGTTTCTAATTTTTATTCCTTCTTTTTACCCCAAATTGCACATGTTGGTAACATGTCAATTATTGGTCCATTTCAGTTACTTCTGTAATAGATATCTCTTTTTCAGATATGTGGTCATAGGAGAATTGTATCTAGATGAAAGGAATCATTTAGCTAGACCGGGTTTTCACTGATGATAAGGTTAGCATCACTGAACAACCCTCTGCCATTCTGTAAAACCCTCTGAATTCATCAAGCCTCAGTGGACATTTATTGAGCATCTCTTACATTGTGGGCCATGTGAATGCAGATATCAGTGCAAAACGTCTCTGCCCTCAAGCAAAGGCAAACATGGCAATAGAGGTATATACTGGAGTGGTGAGGTCAGTTGTGTAAGATCATGGGCTCTGCCATCCATTTGCCCACATTCAATTCCTGGTCCTCCTATTTAATAGCTCTTTGACCCTGAACCATTATTTAACCTTTCTATTTTTTAGTTTTCTTTTCTGATAATTCTCTTATTACAGGTTACCTACCTCATAGGGTTGTGAGGATTTAGAAAACAGTGCCAGTGAGTACAGTCAGCCAGCCACTTGAGAATACCTGGAATAATCACTCTGGCTGAGGGAAGGTTTGCAGGGGGTGTGAGACATTTGCGTTGACTCTTGGAGGGTGAGTTGGAGTTTGGCCAGCACAAAAAGGTGGTGAGGCCAGGGAGACAACTGAGCCTGGCAGGGACTAGAAAGGTGAGGACTGTCCACAAGAGCCTGAGTCCCTCACTTCTGGTCAGGTTTGTCATTTACCAGAGGCATCCCAAGCACATTCCCGGGACACTTCCCATCCCATCCCAAAGCGCCTTGACTTACCCAGAATTTTATAATTATAAAAATCTATAAAGGAGAGATTTTAACATCAGCATGTATGTAAGTCAGTATCATTTTCATTTACATACAAGGGAGTAAGCATCATAATCTCCTTTTAAGTGTCCGACTCTGGTAGTGGTAACTTTATTTTGTGGACAAAAGATAATGATTATGTCAGTTCTCTTAACTCCTTCTCAACTGCCCACTTTTCACTTCCAAAAGATTTTCTTGAAAACAAAACTAAAAAGAGTGATGAGGGTTAGGAAAGGAGATTTTGATTTAAATAAGTAAGAATCACTTTGCCAACTAGGCTGGATTCCAGATATCTTTAGGCCTAAGGGTGGGAATTAGGGTGGTTAGTCTAGTTAGCCTCTTCTCACAGATTCTAGACTCGCCCCCGGCCCTCTCTTCCAGCAGGGTTGCCCCTTCATTGCTTTTTTGATGACATCATGCTCCATGGACAAGCCCTTTTACCAAAGCGTATCAGCCTCAAATGCATGTCTTTCCTCCAGCTTCTCCAGGAGATAAGTAGGTCTGTTGAAGCCATCTTATATAAGAGATGAAACAGGAATATTGTGGTATCTGGTTGGCTCAAAGCCTATTCATTTTCATTGCAAAAAAAATTTAATGTAACTGCTAGTCTCTTTTTCTTGTAAAACTTGGAAGCATGCACTAATGCACCTTTGCACTGCAGCTATAACACTATGTAAAAATAATCCGGAAATGAATGGTGCTTTTATAAAAACTATTAAGTTATATGAAGTGTTAGTCCAGTAACCAGATTTGGAGACAATGTCGCCATTCAGGATTATAGTAGCTGAGCAAGGAGAACCCGGGGATGGAAGGGGACAGACACTTTGGACCACTCACTTCCTCAGTTGTGTTTGAAATTTGTATATTTTCTGATAGCGTGCATCAGATTTGGGGTCTTCCAGCTCTTTCTCCTTACACTATTTCTAATTTGATATTTTACATTATTGTATAACTAATAATTTGTAATTTTTTTGGTAACATTTTCTCTTTCATAATAAAAGTTCAGTTTCCTAGTATATTAAAAAAATGGTTGACAGAAGATGGTCTTGTCACTAAAGCAAACCTTTCTATAAATAAATGCAAAAACGGCTGTGAAGGGTATAGTCTGAATGTAGCAGACATAAGAATTGCGTCAATGCTCGCCTTGTAGCCAAGACTTCTTTCTTAGGCTTTCTTTATAACTGATGTCATGGCAGGGGTTCACATTCTCACAGCATTAGGCGATAGAATGGTCAAAGGACTGGAGCCAACTGGCCTCTCAGCCAGCGGTTGTGATTTTTACTCACCAAGGAAAAGTGCGGCGTGCTTTTGTTTTTATTTTTTGGTACTGAAAGCCTGCGCTCTCTCCTCCAGCTTCATTTTTAGGCCCTGACCTTAGGCAGTTTTCCAGATGTCTAACTGTTAAACTGCTCTCAAGAAATTACTGTGGGATGGCAGGGAGCTTTGGCCAGGAGGAGAAGAAGGCCTGAAGTCTCTCTAGCACACCATGGGCCCATCAAATGACCTTTTTAAGAAGCAACTGAAATTCCTTTTTCAAAGGCGCAAAAATACTAATTGAAACCAAACCAAACAAACTACCCTGTAAGTACTGCAATTCAGGGAGGATCGAAAGGGAAGGAACAATTTTTCTTGGGAGAACTATTTGAAGCTGAGAGCTTGTGTTTTTTTGCTCTTTAATGATTATAAGTTAAAATGGGGTGACTTAGCATTTTTAAGATAAAAATGAGCCAGGCCTGTAAGAACGCTGTGTATGTTTTTAGGTGCCTGTGCCTGGTACCCTACCCTGCCTACAGTCCGCAGGACCTCGCATTCTCCCCACCTGAGGGCTCCGGCACCACCAGGTGAGTCCGCACATTTGCGCTCCTTACGTACTCCCTAGCAGAGTATCACTTACGGCGACTTAAGTAAAATTTTTTCCTAAGTTTGGGAGACTTTTAGAGATTGTGCTCACTGGTGAACTCTTAAGCGGGGGATATAGATCATTATAAATGTGGTTAACGATGGTATCTTTTGCCACTGTAGTGTGAATCCTAGATTCAAATTTGGGTTGATGCTACTAGAATCATGAAACACACTTTGGGTTTCAAATTAGAAGTCTGAAGCAAAATACTACAAATTGTATTACTACTCTTGGGTTTCCTGGAACACTGTTAGACTAACGCTTTACATGGACAGCCTCTTTTAGAGCAGAGACGTAGGTGTTCCTAACAGTGAAAGGTTGGAAGGTTTGGTAAGTGTGAGATATATCCTATAGTTTGAGCTTTCATCTCTTTAGTAATGTCAGTAATTGGCTCCATGAAGTAAAGAGAGGCACAGAATCCCTTGAGGTGAGGAAATACAACTAAATTATTTTGCACTTGCTTTTTGTGTGTTTGATGTGTGTTGTCCCTTATCTCTTGAACCTCAGAGTCACTTATTGGTCCCAGGAGGGAAAATAATTTGGCCTTGTTTGTAGTAAGTGCATTACTTAGAATAAACTGTTCACATTTTACAGGTGAATAAAATGTGTAAGGGCATCAACCAGTGTGCCCTTTCGTCAAGTTCTTAATCCTTCATTTGTAAAAGTTTTGTGCTTGATTTTTTCCTAGATGATGGCATTTCAAAGGTCTCACATACGTTACTTTCCCCCTGAAATAAAAAAAAGTATAACCTTAGAGCCTCTAGTATTTACTAGATTGTGTAGGGCCCTAAAAGGACAAGCCTGTACTCTCACTGGTTCAGTTGTTCCGCGGACTGTGCTGCATTGCTTGTGCATTAGGAAAAACAGTTACTAGAGGGCCCCAAGTGGTGAGCGCAAATGATGGTCTGATGGTAATAAGGCAATTTTGTTATGTCTGTGTGAGACCTGAACAATCCTGGTTGAGCCCTGCTCTTTGTAATTATTTGTGTTACAGCCTAAAGAAGAAAAGCATAAGAAAAAAAATGTATTATGTAGCTCAGCTGAGTAAAGTTCTTTCCATGATTGGACAGGCACTTAAATTTTAGTTTTAGCTTCTGTTACTGATAAAGCTGTTCTGTAAATCTCTCTTTTATACATGAATTACTTCTGTTTAGGAGGATTTATATATTAAGTTATACCAAGAAGGAACTGTGGTTCAAGTTTAATGTTGAGGGATTGTGTACATTTGAGCTTGAACAATTTAATTGTTTCGTTCCTTTTGGAAAACTAGTCATTATCCACTAGTACAGGTAGGAGATTGATGAGTTGCTTGAGTTCCCTGAAGAGTTTTCATTTTTTGCTGTTTCTGCTCAAATGCTCAGTATGCCAAAAACATAAATGACTGATTTTTGACTTCATGTGCAAAAAGGCTCCTTTAGCATACTACCTTGTTTTCCTTTTTAAATTAAGTTTTGCTTGTTTTACATGAATGAAGGGCTCCTGGGCTAGGGCATAGCATAGTGAGCTACACAGGAAACTTAAAACGCTTTTTGCCTGTGCTGGTACTGAAGTAACCCAATTTACTCATAGAAGGGAGGGTATATGAATTCCCCAAGTCTTTCTCAATGAGGCATCTAATTTTAGTCATGTTAACTTGGATGAGCAACAAAGCCAACTTTTAATTCTCAGTATTGCTACACTGTAAAAGACCTGAAGCTTTTTTTTATAGAGCTACTTTAAATTTTTAATGTCTTACAGTCAGATTATCTCTACTAAATCACATTTTCTCCATAACCATGCAGTTTTTCCCAAGCCATTATTTTTTTAAAGCATGATGATAGAGAATAATTCACAGTTTATCACAAGGCATCTTTGTTAGGTTTATAAATCTGAAACTGTGAGAGCAAACTATAAAGCCCATATTTTCTGTAAAAAAAAATGGGTAAAACAAAATAAGATTTTACAGATTAGTTATTTGCTTCTCTTTCTATTTGAAATAGGACTTCCCCCATGCACCCTTTTCTAGTACCTTCTTATAAAACCATCAGTGAGGGGGAAATAATGATAAACTGGATTTAGCTCTATATTCTTCTTTCATAACAGCCTTGCAAGTAATTTCCCGTGGTTTCTGTGATGAAGTACTCCGTGGTAACATACTGTGCCTCTGGTAACGAGGAGTACTTTCAAAGTACCGTCAATGTTTTATATTTTAAGCTGTGTGTGTGTCAAGTTAGGTTTTCTATCCCATGTAGACTTAATGGAATTTATTTTTTATATGCTTTTACTTGGTTTTCAGGGGTCAGATTGGGGTATTTCTGAATAAAACTGGTAAAGAGATATTTATTGTTGTTACAGATAATTCATGCACACACATTTTAGGAGGTTTGAAATGATCCTGTGGAGAAAACAACTTGGTAGAAGAGGGGATATTTTCTGTAATTTAAGTTGTCATGGTAACCTGCATCAAGAGGCATGTACTTGGAATCTAGGCCTGAAGAATTTTAGTGACAATAAACATTCCAGTTGCATTCATCATCATTTTTTTAACTCCAAGAAAGGAGCCATCTATTGTGACCTCATTATTTCATTTCTGCTTTTAGGACATAGGTAGTAGTTTGCATTTTTTAGCATTTTGAAACTTCCCTGGTAAGAGTAAAAAAGGCAAAGTTTAGCTGTTTATATTTGAAGTTGACATTTTTTGATAATGTACCTCAAACTCATTTTGGATGTTAAAATAGGGACAATATAATGATTACTTAATGAAGAAAAATAGATTTTGAAAAAGTTGCCATATACATTTGTTAAATACAAGTCTTAATATTAAGAGGATTGGAATCTGGTTTTCATTGAACTCTGATCGTGGAATGTTTTGACTTTCCTAATATCAAATTGTTAATATTTTTACTTTATGGCATCTTGTAAAAGTATACTTTAATGAAAAAGATGGGGTATCGGTTTTATTAACGGAGTAAGTTTACTTCGAGAAGTTTGTATCTAGACATTATTTTTAGATATGCTATCTTTCACAAAGGACAATAGGATATATATTTTAAAGGTTTTATTTATTTATTTTTAGAGAGAGGAAAAAGGAGGGAGAAAGAGAGGGAGAGAAACATCAATGTGTGGTTGCCTCTTGTGCACCCCCTCCTGGGGCCTGGCTTACAACCCAGGTATGTGCCCTGACTGGGGGTCAAGCAGGGGACCCTTTGGTTTGCAGGCCATTGCTCAGTCCACTGAGCCACACCAGCCAGGGCAGAATGTTTTTTCTAAAGAAGAAGCTTTTTAGTGTTTGCTTTTCTCTTGCCTTTTGCAAAATGCTGTTCACTAACCAAGATGATTTGCAGTTGCCATATTTCTTGGACTATAAGATGCACCAGACCATAAGACACACCTAGGTTTTAGAGGAGGAAAAATTTTGAAGCAAAAAATGTGGTAAAACATTTAATAACATAAATAGCTTAATATTTCACCACTGTAAATGTAAACTACATTTACTAGTCAGGTAAGTTACATTTGGACTATAAGACGCACCCCAATTTTCCTTCCAAATTTGGGGGGGAAGTGTGTCATATAGTCTGAAAAATACAGTAAATGTTCTGTGTAAGTAAGGAAAGTTAAAAGAAATAGGAGGTAAGGGGGTGTGTGCCCATTCATTCTAGGAAACTTGGAAAATAAATTGGAAGAGTTTGTGGCTAGTCTAATAAAAAGAGTTTGTGGCTAGTCTGATAAAAAATATACAGTTACAGGATGTAACTGTAGTTATCTATAGTTAAAAAGTGATAATACTTTCGTAGGTACATTTCCACATATGTATGAGAATCTTAATCAAATAGATGATTCTTTTAAAAACATAAATCAACAAAATTTAAATTTTAGAAAGTACAAAGGAAGATGTAGAAAACCTAAATAATCTATTTACTGGCAAAATGTGAGGAAAAATAAAATCACTCATCATCTCACTGTTTAGAGAATGCTACAGTGAATATTTTAAGAAGTATCTATAATTTTTTAAACAAAATCGCAGTCAAGCTGGTAAGAGCCAAAATACTAACAATGGTGAAACAATAAAATTTTATCTCCTGTTTGAATTAACAGCATAATCAGCTATCATCACTACTATCTGAAATAGCTCTGAAATATGCAGCTAGTCTATTAAGAAAAGAAAAAGGACTGAAAGAACTGTTGGAAAGGATAAAATTATTTATAGATATTAAAAAGTTCCCAAGACGATCAACTGAAACTAATAGAGTGTTGTAAAATTCCATTATAAATAATTTAATATGACCTATGCAGTAGTAATAACCAATTTGGAAATATGAGAAAAAAGGAGCCCATTCATAGTAACAACAGAAAGTATGCTGAGGATTAAACTTTGTAAGAAATGTGAATGGCATATAGGAAGGAAACTATTAAACTTCCCTGCGAGGATGTAGGCACTCAGTGTTTCTAGATACGAAGACAATTTATTAATTATTTTATTCTCTTTATAAGTAAATATACTTGTAAGTGTAATATAATTTGAATCAAAATCTCAACAGTAATGTTTTTGCAGGTTAGTGATTCTGAAATTTTATTTTTATAAAAAATAAGAGCCATAAAATGTTTATATAAAGAGGAATTATGAAGGGAACTTGTAATGCTAGATATAATTAAATAGTATGATGTTTATAAATTAGACAAATATTTGGAAGAGAATACAAAGCTCAGAAGAATGTTGTATTGATAAAATGCCATTATAAATAATGAATATAGCCTTGGCTGGTGTGGCTCAGTGGATTGAGTGCCAGCCTGTGAACCAATGGGTTGCCAGTTCAATTCCTAGTCTAAGGCACATGCTTGGGTTGCGGGCCAGGTCCCCAGTAGAGGATGCATGAGAGGTAACCACACATTCATGTTTCTCTCCCTCTCTTCCTCCCTTCCCCTCTCTCTAAAAATAAATCTTTTAAAAAGACAAATTTAATGAATATAAAAATACAGTAATAAACCAGAAGAGAATGTCCATGAATGTCTGATGGATTGGGGGAAAGGAAAAATTAAAATAGCAAAGGTTAAAAAGGAGTGATTCATATATAATTATATTAAAGATAAAACAATTAAATTTAGCATATGTCAAACCACAAAAACTATTCTTGAGACTTCCAGTCAAGATGGCACCATAGGTAAACACAGCTTGCCTCCTTGAGAACAATCACATCAAAATTACAACTAAACTATAGAACAGTTGTCATTCAGAACTGTTAGAAATTGAGCTGAATGGAAATCCTACACTACAGAATTAAAGAAGAAACCACATAGAGACTGATAGGAAGTGTGGAGATGCAGGCTGGTCCCACACCCATGTGGGGCAGATAAAAATTGGGAGGGATATCTCAGGGCTGCGGGGTCCCAGACCCATGCCAGGAAGATAAGTCTCTGTAATTTCTGGCTGTAAAAACAAGTGGGGATTGAGACCGTGGAAGGCAGAAACTTCTGGAGTCCCAGGCAGTTCCTCTTAAAGGGCCCATACACACACTGACTTGGACTCACTCCCTCTGAGCTCCAGCATGGGAACAACAGATTGAAAGTCATCAGAGACATACTGGGAGGAACTGAATTGCCTGGCATCAGGACGAGAGGTGGGGGGCAGCTTTCTCCTACAGAAATACTGACAGTGACCTTTTTTTTTTTTTTTTTTTTTTTTTGCTGAGCCCTCCTTCCCACAGAGTCACAGAGTCAGCAGGCGGGTACCATTCCTGAGACTCGGTCAACCTGGCTCACACTGTTTGCCCCACCCTGGTGATTCCCTGGGCCCAGCCCCATCTATCTTTCCGGCCCATCCAAGCTGTTTCCAGTGGCTTTTCCCTTTGATTTGCAGCCTGTACTCAATCCACTGAGCCGGACCAGCCAGGGCTTCCAGAGGCTTTTCCATATGAATGACTTGTCTTGGCCACTGCTTCAGATTTTCCTAAGTTCTCTCAAAAAAGCAGCATCTGGCTTCAGCAAGCCCCAAATCTCTCAATAAGTTGCCCCAGACCTAGCACTATAGCAGCCAGCCTTGGTTCACACAGTGGCATCTCCTGGGTATGTCCAAGCCCAGCACAAATAGCAGCCATGTGCAGATTGCTTTGTAGCTTATGCTGTGTCACTCCAGACCGAACACAGGCAGTGGCTGACCTTGTGCGTGCCAACAGCAATCAAGACTCAACTATGACAGTAGGATGTACACAGCCCACATGGTGGGTGTACCTTGAGTACCCATTTTTGTTAACTTTAAATCGTTATTATAAATTTTCTAAAAAAAAATTTATATTCAGAAAGTTGAAAATGGATTGTTTTTGAAAACCAAGTATCTAAGATTTCATTATATGCCTTCATGAAAAAATGTACCTATTGTAAAGACATATTTATGTCTTTACACAGACATAAATATACTGTACACAGTCCAGAGATGGACTGTACACAGCCATGAATAACAAGGGGATCATCAAAGCCACTGGGCAGGGCTGGGCAGTCACTCTGCATTCCTGACTGCCATTCACATTAGACTGTGGTGTGTACTTGTGCATCTGGTATCGTGCTTCCTGGAAGTGTGGGGCCCAGCATCCCTGGGAATGATGAAGAACAGTATGTCCCTATTTTTAATATATCTTGAAATTGGATACCTGCTTTCTTGTGTCTCTCTATAAAGTACCCCATGCCATTGGGTCAGTTTTATGGGTAGGTGTTTCTGCTGTGTCATGTATGTACTTCTAGCACTTCCTTAATGTATCTTTATGGTCCATTAGACTAGACATTGTAGGTGGTAATCATAAGTAATTTCACATGTGGTTCCTCAGTTTTCCTGGAGGGTTGGTCTCTGTTGACTGCATTAAGCACTTTTTTGACATTGAGAGGCATGGGTTCTGCTGCACCACACCCGCTTTTCTCTGTGAACTGTCCTTTGGTATGCTTTTTTTCTTTTGTGCTTTCCTGTGTTTGGGATGAATCATAATCTAAATACGAGAAAAAAATTGTAAATATTTCTAGTATGAATTTTTATATGCATTTAATAGACTGTGTGTGAATCAGGGGCATTTGTTTCGTACACCAGCTATAGAGCTGTTTTACTTAGAAAGAAAATCTAGCTGAACTTTGAAAATTAATAGAATAGTTGATAATATACATACCAGATACATTTTTCTTATAATTCATAAATAACTTCTAATACTACAAAAACTGGAGGAAGTAATAGACTTCAAGGTTTGAATCATTTGCAAAAGGATCAAAGCTTTTCCACCATTACTTCCATAGTACTCTTCATTAGCAAACATGTATTCAGACCTGGTATTGCCCAGAGGGTCTACTGGGAGTTAGCAGGTAGTACTGTATTTTGCCATGTATAATGTGCACTTTTTTGCCCAGATTTTTGAGGGAAAAATAAGGTTGCACACATCATACATGGTTAGTACTAATTCCATATCTATATAAATGTTTTAATTCTTTTATTTATGCTCATGCATTAAAAGTATATAACTCTAGAAAGCAAAAATGATATCCATATGCAAAATATTACTCTGGAATACAATAACCGGTTTTGTTTCTAAGTATCAATTAATTAGTTAATTTAAAAAAACACCCCAGTGTTCCCAGCAGACTTATTTATAATAGCCAAGTGCTGGAAACAGCCTAAGTGCCCATCAGTAAATGAGTGGATCAAAAACTCTGGTATCTTTACACAATGGAATACTACGCACCAGAAAGAAAAAAGGAGCTTCTACCCTTTGTACAGCATGGATGGATCTGGAGAGCATTATGCTGAGTGAAATAAGGCAGGCATTGAAAGACAAATATCCTATGACTTATAAGTGGAACCTAATCAACAAAACAAATGAGCAAAATAGAACCAGAGACATGGGAATAAAGAACAAAGTGACAATGAGCAGAGAGGAGGTGGGGAGGGGATAATGGGGAAAATCTGGGGAAGGGTCAAGTCAAGGAACAAGTATAAAGGACCCATGGACAAGGACTGGGTGGGGGAGGATTGAATGTAGGAGAGGGTGGTGGGCAGAGCAGAATAATGGGGGAAAAATGAGGACAACCGTAATTGAATTAAAAAATTTTTTAAACTGAAATGAAAGATTTTTTTTCCTAAAAGTTTTGGCCAAAAACATGGTTATGCATTATACACAGAAGCACATTACACATGGCAAAATATGGTAAATTAATATAGTCATAACATAAATTATGCAATAGCGAAGTGAAGAGGGTGCTAGGGAGCACATGGGCAAGTACTTGAACTGTGCAGAGGTTAAGGAAAGCTGCTTATGGGTATCATTTGAGCCAAGTATTTAAAGATGAGTAGGTTTTCAGAAAGTGGAGAGACAAACAGTATGTGCAAAGCCTAGAAAGGCACAGAGGAACATGATGTGTCTGGAGATAAACAAATACAGCTGGATGTGATTCTGAGTGTGGATGGCAAAATGGCTAACTTAAAGACAAGATTCTTATTCTGGTTTGATAGAAACAGCCTTTTCTTTTAGGGGCTCTGGGATTTATGGTAATTAATTGAAATGATCAAAGTGATTTCAAAGTAGACAAAGTTGTAGTTGGAAGGTAAGTCAAAGTATTAATGATTTGGAGTAACCTAAATTTCAGGTATCTCTGTTAGGAGGTGATCACCTATTTTGTTAGACCTAAGAATTGAGTTGTTCTGTTCGGTGCAGATCTGAGAAAGAACTGCCAAGATCATCTGAGGAATTAGCCCTCATTGTACCTCAGAAACCAAAAGACTACAGAACATCCACAGAACCCAGAGAATTCTCAGGCCTTTGTGTCCAGGATGATATTGTCACAGGGTCCTATGATTGTCCCCTCAGAGGGAGCTGTAGTAATAAAAGTATAGCAGAGAATCATGGACTATCTTTTTTTTTAGAGATTTTATTTATCTTTAGAGAGAGGGAAATGGAGGGAGAAAGAGATGGAGAGAAACATCGATTGCAACCCAGGCATGTGAACTGACTGGGAATCGAACTGGTGAGCTTTTCTGTTGCAGGACAACGTCCAAGCAACTGAGCACACCGGTCAGGGCAGAATCGTGGACTGTCTTGCTCGTAATATTTGAGTTGACATATTCCCATGTGAAGAACCTTTAGGGCCAAATGTGTAGAGAGGATACACATGTAAACGTGTACCAGATGATTGGTCATCTGAAGGAATTATGGGGAGAGATGTACAAAGACAGTTCTGAAGAACTTCCATCAAGTGGGCAGGGGGGCAGGCAGCCGGCACACTTAAAAAGGATGGAGGTGGTTAGAGAGATGGTCAGTGGTCCTCTTGTGATTAGGAAGTTGATGATTGTGAGACTGAGGAAGAGCCTATTGAACTTAGAAGTGGGGAAGTTTTTTTGTTTTTTGTTTTTTTTTTAAGTGGCTCACAGCGAAAATTGGAATGGCAAGAATTCCATGCCTAATTATGGATAAAATAATGATCCTAGGTTTTAGACCTTGTTATTTCCCTCAAAAGTTACATCTTTATATATTCCAGCCACGTACAAATGAATCTGGTGGCAGTATGACAGTTTTTATTGCAGTTTCTGTGGGATGAGGCCTGGTGAGGTTTGATCTGTGTCAGCTCCATTTCCAAGAGCTGATTCAGCAATGTGTCCATGGAAAGAAGTCCCCATTGAAAATGGTAGACTTTTTTTTTCCATTTTAGTTAGTGTTACATAATCAAGAGGCCCCTTGAGAATTTCCTCAGAACCTGTTTTCCAAAAAGATTAGGCAAGTGTTTCCCAGAAGAGCTTTCTTTCCTCTTTCTGATGAGCAATATAATTTATGATGTTCTAGTTACTCTTCCAGACCCTTGCTTCCTCTTTACCTTCAACCCCTCAAATACCTGAGTCAGGTAAATGTGACGACATGATTAATTACCAAATGGATAGTGACCCATGACCTTCCATGATAAACTAGTGTCTTTGAAGCTTTTGAAACAGTTAAGTATAATGTATATCCTGATTAATTATTCATTTTATTAGTTGGCAGAGTGTATTAGTTCAAGGTTTTAGCTCTACTTGCAGACTGCCTTGATTCATTTTTAGGCTTTTCCCTAATAAGGTGTGTGATCATGGGCATGTTTTGGAACTTCTTTTGACCATGTTTTTTGTTTTTTTTCCCCTAAGAGTAGGGATAATAATAGTACCTATGTCTTGAGATTATTATGACAATTAAAATGATACATTGAAAGCACCTAAAACAATTCCTGGCATATGGTGCTTAGTAAGTATTACAAATGATTTTTTAAAAAGCTGTCAGGCATTTAATATTTTGAAAGTGAGAAAAGCAGATCTCATCTTCTTACCCAAATATCATTATAACTGGCAAGGAGTATTTGAATGTTGATTGTGTGAATTGTAGTTATTTAGTCTTTTCTCAGTGGCTGTAAATGGCTTCATGTATTTTTAAAGATAGAAGAGTATAAGTAATTGTCCCATCTGGCCTCGTATCAGTGTATCATTCTTCTTTTTTTTTAAAGATTTTATTTATTTATTTTTTAGAGAAAGGGGAAGGGAGGGAGAAAGAGAGGGAGAGAAAAAAATCAGTGTGTGGTTGTCTCTCATGCTGTCTCTCTCATGGTTGTCCCCTACCAGGGGACCTGGCCCACAACCCAGGCATGTGCCCTGACTGGGAATTGAACCAGTGACCCTTCGGCTTGCAGGCCAGCACTCAGATCCACTGAGCCACACCAGCCAGGACAGTATATCGTTCTTGACCCCTAAACATTAACTGTGCTCACATATTATTTGTGTCATTACTAATTATGTAAGGGAGTTGAATTCTTAAAAATTTATGGGGACTATGGTTAGTATCCACATTTGTTCATTCTTGGGCATTCTGCATCCATTATGTTTCCTTGCATCGGAGCTTTAAGAGCTGTGGAGTGTCATCTTTGTGCTCTATCCCTCCACCCAAATTTACAGAATCAAAATAAAGGAAAATGTGTCTGCCAGAGTTAAAAAAAAAAAAAAAAAAAAGGTGATTTTCATGTAGTCAGCAGCATTGTTATCCACAGAGTTCTTTGTTGGCATGGGCCCGTCCTCAGGGAGCTGGGCAGTGTTTGACCTAATAAAAGGGCAGAGTGCTCCTTGTGTGCTGTGCCCATAGGACTTCCCTCCCCGTTTCTCTCTTGTTGCCAGTAATTCAAGAGTTATTTTATAAACCCATGGGAAAATGTGGTTCTCTGGTGGGACGGCACTATATTGCCCATAAAACTCTTTTAAATAGGTAAGTCTAGGTTGATGCTCACATGCAAGCTAATGAGAAAAATATTCTTATGAGTATTCTATAGATGAAGAAATTACCCTGCATGAGTTTAAGGGAGTTCAAGGACACCCGGTTAAAATTAGCAGTGAACCCAGGTCTGCTGACTCTTAAAACCCTGTGTCCTTCCACTGTTACTGATTTCCAGTCAGATTCACTTAGCTCATTAAAATTATGTAATAGGACCTGGACAAGTAGCCAGTTCTGTTCACATTAGAAAGGATAATCACAGAGTTAGAATTTCAAATAAAATCATAAGATTTGACACTGTTTTTAAGTGTTGAAAACTTTACTTTTTATAATAAAAGAAATTAGTTTCCTTTTAGCTATATTGCTTATTCTTGGTTATAGGAGGTCTGTCCAGAAAAAGTCCAGCCATTTTAATATAATAAGAATGCTTTGCACACATTGATGTAACCTGAGAGCCGAGGAGAGTGGGCTGGAATGCTTATGCATGAACAATGATGACTTCACTCTACTAGTCAGTGGGGGTGGTGGGCACTGTTGAGTGAGCATGTGTACTGTGTAGTCGACACATTCAAAGTGACTGAGCCAGTAGAATGACACATATACATCAAATTTTGCTTTAAGTTGGAACATTCCTCCACAGAAATAATTCAGATCATTCAGAAGGCCGCAGCTCTGGGCAACTGATGATTGGCAGTTTCATCATGACAATGTACCCGCTCATGCATCACATCTTGTGCAGAGGTTTTTGGCCAAACATCAGATCACCCAGGTGACCCAGGCCCCTGCAGCCCAGATTTGGCACCCTGGGACTTCCGGCTTTTCCGAAAAATCACCTTTGAAAGGGAAGAGATTTCAGACCATGGGTGAGATTCAGGAAAATATGACTGGGCAGTGATAGCAATCGAGAGAACTGTGAGGTCCCAGGGTGCCTAGTTTGAAGGGGACTGAGACATCATTGTCGTGTATACAATGTATCTTGTATCTTTTTCAATAAATGTCTCTATTTTTCATAGTACATGGCTGGATACTTTCTGGACAGACCTCATATATAAGCATTTTCTAAGTAACTTTAAATTTTTAAAGGTTTTTTTCATTAATGTATATACTTTTCATTAAAGTAGATTTCATGTCGATAGAAGTCTTTTTTCTCTCAGTATGTCTAATATTGAGTAGGCCTAGATTAAGACCATTTCTGAAATTTCTTGGAGGAGTGTAATCACCAGTTT
>CM052539.1:30908105-30943191 GCA_028533065.1 Trachops cirrhosus
CAAAATCAACCAATTCTGTGAGTATCCTGATCACCAGTGCTTTGAACTGTGCATCTGATAGGTTGGCTATCTCTTGGTCACTTAAAAGGATGGGTTCTGGGGCTTTCAATTCTTCTCCTGTTTGAGCCATCTTTTTGCTGGTTTTTTTTTAGCTCCTGTAGTGAGAGGCGGGGCCTTAGGAGTTCACCAGGGCGGGGCACCCCAGTCGCTGAGTTTTGATGTTATATGTGGGGGTGGGGTCCGAGATGGAACAATGGTGCTTGCTCGGCTCTTTGTAGGACCCCAGACTCCTCTGCCGCTTTCCGCAAGCCAACTGGGCCCCTCTGGGGGAACCAATTCCGGTGTGGGTGGGCCTGTGCACCCCAAGGGACCTTCCTTTTCAGTCAGTGACCCAAAGCTCTATTTCCTGGTGCTGGGACCCTGAGTTGGGCACAGTGCCTTGCTTCACAATGGCCGCCTCGCTGGGTCTGCCAGTCGCCACCCCCTGGCCGGGGCCCACCAGCCACCGCCGCCTCTGCACCTAGGGTCTGCCTGCCGCGGGCCTGCGCACGCCCCTGGTAGCTTAGCTCTCTGCTCTGAGTCCCTTGCCCAGCCCGACTCCGCCCCTCCTACCGGTCTGGATGTACATGTCTATTTTTAAATCCTTGGGTGTCCGACTTCCATGCACTTCAATTTTCTGTCAGTTCTGGTTGTCATTTTGTTTCTATATTGTTGTTGTCCCTATCTTGGTTGTGCGAGGAGGCACAGTGTGTCTACCTATGCCTCCATCTTGGCCGGAAGTCCTGGTTGTTAAGTTCTATCTAATTTCCACATATTTATGGATTTTCAAGTTTTCCTTCTATCGATCTCTATAGTTTCATTTCATTATGGTGAAAAGATACTTGTTGTAATTTCATCTTAAGTGTAAGACTTTTTGTGACTTAGCATGTGACCTATCCTGGAGAATGTTTTCTGTGCATTGAGAAAAAGATATAGTCTATTGTTGTTGAGTGGATTTTTCTTTGTATGTCTTTTAGGTCCATTTGATCCATAGTGTTGTTCCAGTTCCCTGTTTCCCTAATCATCTGCTGTAGGTGATCTGCAGTTGAACATGAGTTATTGAAGTCCCCTACTATTATGGTATTGTTATCTTGTTTCTCCCTACAGTTCTGTCAACATTTGCTTCATACATATTGTGATTTTGGGTATATGTGTAAGTGCTTTATCTTCCTGGCAAATTGACCCATTACATTATATAATGCCCTTAACTGTAAACATATTAACAAACCATTAGACATTTAATTTAATTAAAACTAAATGCCAATTATAATATCATCCTCAACTGTAGTGAATAATAGGCTTCTGCTTTGTGGTTCTGGTCTTGGAGCTAAGAAGTTCCTGGAGATTAAATTTGAATGTCATTAAGTCATTAATAAAATTAACTATTTATTAAGCAACTACTATGTGTTAAGCCTATCAAAATGTAGCTAGTAGTTTAGACTGTGAGAATTACTGTGGTCACTCAAGGAGAGAGTGTAGATCAGTGGCATGAAAGAGCCAGAAATGCAGTAGTTAATGTTAACCTGAGTAAGAACAGCCCACATCGACGAGTACTGGAGGAGGACGGGATGGATGGCAGAAGCTGGGGAAATAGGACGGAAGACCTCAGGGCAGCAGTGTGTGCAAAGGTGCAGTCAGCAGTGCCGACGCCGTAGAGACAGCGAAGAAGGGAGAAGAAAAGAGTAAACCGAGTGTGGAAACACAGGCCATCAAGCCTGGGATTCTTGGTGAACTTCTTGAAAGTATTTCATTGGTAAAGGGAAGACAGATTATAATGGGTTTTGTGAACTGAATAGATGCAAATTATAATTTTTTGAATTTGAAGCCATGGATGAATTTAATTTTTGCATAGTTAAAAGTGTTTTATTCAGAACGTCACTTTCTTTCCTCATATTCTGTGGGATTATGGGTAATTTTATTTTCTTGTAGCCCTTCTCCATTTTCTGAAAATTCTGTAATGAACATATTTTGCATTTGTACTTGGGAAAAAAAGTTGTTAGGTATCCAAATGAAAATAATGATGCTCAGTAGCCTTATTTGCCAATATGTTGGAATACAAAACATCATTTTCTAAACAACTATTTCACAAACTGCTAGAGACTTCTGCTGGTCTACTAAACACCCCATTCTTGGGGATTTCCTGTGTCCTACATGAAATAAGAAAGATGGTGTTTGGGGAAGGTTCTAACCCTGGCTAATTGTAAAGGCTCTGTGCTAAAGGGTCTCTTGGCTACCTTAATCCACGTACATGAAATTATGAACACCAACTCTGACCCTTGAATTTTACTTCTGTCTGTGGCTACAGTAGAGTGACAGTAAATGGAGAAAATTGGGCTGTCCCTTACCTAATAGAATTGAAACAAATGCGATTGAAACTTTTGCTTGTCAGCTCCGCACTGTATTACATGTGAACTGGGGTGAGTGAGGAAGAGCATTTTTACTAACTAAATATTTTGTTCAAGATACCATGCTAAATAAGGGTCTCCTTCTTTCCAATTTAATTGTAGATATGTATGTTGAACCCTGAAGGAGCCCTGGTCAATTTGCCTTTTCCTTAAAGCCAGATTTGGACACAAAACTTAAGTGCAAAGCTCATTTAAAAATCAGTATAAATCTTTGCCACAGGCTTTAGCTGAAAATTGTCCAGGATTGGTTATATTTGTAATACATAGTACAAATTCCTAAATCCTCTCTCATCCAGTTCCCTTTATTACCTCTCAGGAGCATGGCAGCTATTCCACAAACCTCTCTTCTGCCAGGGAACTGCATTCCTTCCTCCCATCCCTCACCGCTGGACTCAACTGTTCTGTACATAATTCTAGCCTTTCGGGCGGTTTCAGTGCTGCTCTCCATTACCTGTGTGTCTGCATTAGGACGAAAGGTGGGGGGTGGGCATTCGTAGATATGCTTTGGGCAGAGAGAGGAGAATATTGTAAACACATGGGTTTTTTCTTGTAGCCTTGTAACAAATGTGCAGTGACAAGTGCTTCCCAAACCCTGTTTTTCATCTCTCTGGGGAAAGGGTGACCTCTGCTGGCTAAAGTGATAAGCCCCAAATTTGAGACAGTTTTAATTACCTCGTCTCTGCTAGAATTGTGCACATATGTTCATGTTTTGTCACTTTTTATAATGTCCCTTATACACTCATTCCAAGTAAATCAGTGTCTTTTTCCACCATGTATAAATGCTGCATCTTTCATTACTCATCAGCAGTTCCTGTTTTTATGATTGACCTTAATTCAGGATACAAATACTTTCTTAACAGAGTACGAAATTCTTAACATGACTGACTTCCTGGGTACTATTTAATAGTATTAAAACTTAAAACTTTTCTATTAGTTTAAGTAATTGTTATTATTGGTGATCATTCTAATTAGAAAAAGTTTTACTATTTGTTAAAGAAACTAACAGCCCCCACGGGTGTGGCTCAGTGGATTGAGTGCCAGCCTGTGAACCAAAGGGTCCCGGTCGGGGCGCGTGCCTGGGTTGCAGGCCAGGTCCCCAGTGGGGGTGCATGAGAGGCAACTGCACATTGATGCTTCTCACTTGTTCTTTCCCCCTCCCTTCCCGTCTCTCTAAAAATAAATAAATAAAATCTTCAAAAAAAAGAAACCAGGTTGATCCATTTACAAAAAAGAAACTATCAGTCTCAAACTATGCTGTGTGATACATGGTTTTGGCTAATATTTACCTTTGAATCAGCCCTCTAATCAGTATTGAATGGGTCGCTTCCTCAGAAATATTTATCCTTAACGTGTTCAGTTCGTTAGTAAATGGCAGCAAAATTATTAGTTTTATTTCTGGGTTGATCTGCACTGGTTTGTTTATTTGTACCTCACTTTGCTCACAAAGGGTTTAGGGAAACTTAAAAAGAGGTATACTATTAAAAAGGTAAAAATAAATTTTTAAATAAAAATGAGGCAAAAGGGGATATCTTTCTTTTGGGGTACAGATTATACTATATATCTAAATTTTCCTAAAATTGATTGTAATCCATTTGTTTTCTTATAAGTAATTGACAAATGTGACAGTGATTAATGGAGTTACACTTAAAATCGTTGAAAGTGGTTTTTCCCCGTGGTCAAAACAATGCTTCATTCAGGGGAAAAGAAAAAAACAAAACTGCTCAGGAGCTGTGGTTTTCAGATTTTTCTGTGATGGTTTAAATCTCCATTGTTCCTCATGTTTCATAATCCCGAGTTGAGAGATTGTAAGAAACAGAAATTCATTCTGCACAATTGCATTTGTTTTCAAAGAACTTTCTGTGAGGTTTTGTAGGATGGCTTTTTTAAACTACCTGTCTAGATAAGATGGATCCCAAGCTTCCATAATCCAGTACTGAGTTTTTGTCTCTCACACACAGAATTGGTTTTATAGCCTGTGATGCTCTTCAGAGCTATCGCTCATACTGTGGGCATTTCTGCTGAGGTGTTTGGTATGAAACAAAAAGTCCCATTACTCTCACTGTAGTAGAACAGTGTATTTTTCTAATGAGTAATATTTCACTTCTTTTATAAGCCAAATAAGTATCTTTGAATTCCTATTTTTTCCTAAAATTAGATTTTAATATAGAAGCAACCCCAGACTAATGTCTGGAATAAAGTTAGGGCTCAAAAAGTATTTCCTCACACATACTATACAGACAAGTGGTTAGTTTTTAAGGTTAATTGTGCATCAGAAAATATATCCAAACTATGATTGGCACGAAGAAAGTGGTACGCTCAAAGGCCAGGCTGTGCTTAACTATTACATATCGCGGGCCATTTACTACTATTCTATTGATAATCTAAGGCATGTTATTTTCAAAAGTAGATATGAATGCACTGGTGCATTTCCATAGAAGCATAGTTTTCATTGTTCCATAGTAAAAAGAGAGATATTTAATAGTTGGTTATGGGAAGAATGTACTGATTACTCAGTACTCACAAGGGTGTTTTTACAAAGTATCAGTACCATGGAGATGATCTGTAAATACAAATATTCTCTCTACTGTTAATACTGTGGAGTATGCAGGAGGCATACATCCAAGGACTGTGTGTACAGAATTTAAAAAATAAAAAGTAATTGTATTTTAGTGACTTCTTTCCTATTCTTGCCAAAAATAGTCATTATGGAAACACAGTGTTAGAAAATTCTTTATGCTCCTTAATGTAAAGAGAGGAAAAAATGGCTTATTTGCTACCTCTTAGTCTGCACTTCTGGTCTCAGGTACGCAGCCAGGGCATCCTCAGGGTTCTCTTCTTCCATGTCACCATCCTGTCGGGTCTACACTCTGTTCTGCAGAGGGCCGGGTGATAAGTAGTTTAGGCTTTGCTGGCCAGATTGTCTGTTGTAACGACGTGATGCTCACTCTGTAGCACATGGCAGCCACAGAGTAGGGAAATGAATGGGCATGACGGTGTTCCAATAACTCTTCGCAAACACAGGCAGCAGACCACAGCCTGTGACCCCTGCTGCACTGGGGTCACAGAGATAGGTGGCGCAGTGGGAGACGCAAGGGATCCTCTCACATACCTGAATTCTGACCACCTGGACTGCTGCTGCTTTCAGAGTAAAGGAAGGTTCTTTACCTGAGAAAACAGTGCAGTAAGCTTTCTTTCACAACCAGTCACCAGGTGCCTACTTAATTGACTTGCAATTTATTTTACAATCCTAAGCTGCTTTCCATATTATTTTGATTTTGCCAGCATTATGATTTCTGTACCTCACATGTGAATTCGGGGGAGTTGCATTGTGCTAGATTTCTGGGTTACTTTGATTTTTCTTAACTGCCAAACATTTAAAATGTCAGCCCTCCAAAATGCTAGATTTAGTTGTTTTTGTGGTTCTTTTTAACTGTATCACTTACTTGGATTATCAGTGTATATTCTGGCTCTCTGTTACACTTGAGACCCACCCTTTCTCATCACGGTGGTATGAAGACAATGTAGAGCTCATGGGCTGGATTAACCACCTTTTGGTAAACCTCGTGCGTGATGGGGTGCAAACCAGATTTGAGCCAGGCTGCAGGACAGGTAGGATCTTGGTGGCAGTGTGCCAGGTGGATTGCAGAGAGGCACAGCAGTTATAAAATGACGAATGCCTGAGATGATAAAGGTTTTGAACTATTGGCAGTGAAAATGGCAAACAGCTGCCTGAGAGATTTTAAAATAAAGGACCGGAAAACAAGGATCTGCTTCCAAAGGAGCTTGTGAAGTGGTGTCCCAGTGACGAGAGCAGGGGAGCCTCAGAGAAGGGCGTTCAGAGGGGATTTCAACATCAGCTCTGCCTTTCCAACTAGAGCAGTTCTTACCATTACTGAGAGTGTTTCTTGTGTAGAGAAATTCAAGAAATCTGAAAAGATGCTTCAGTAGTTTCATCTGACCTGTGTGTTCTACATGTGTTCCAAATAAGTGTACCAGAATATCTAGTTTCTCGTCACATGCTATCTTAATGAAATACGTATTTCTGTGTATAGAGTTCAAATTTATGTGTGTGATAGCAGCAGCCTACAGCACATGAAGGAAACTTCCCATATTCCAGGAGACCTAGTGATTAACATATGGTCTTGGGAAGTTTGGAAATTTTATGTCTGGAAAACTTCGGGATTAGGAATTTTTCCATTGAGCTTGCTTCACTGAGAAGATCCTTCCTCTAAGGTAGTCTTCATTGCTTTGCTAGTCCAGTTTTTTGTAATGATTTACTCATTTATTTTCACATATAAAACTTCAGAAGTCTTTTGGAAAAACTGTGGAAATATTATTTATATTATTGTTTCATTTTTTTCTAAGAGGAAGGGGGAGAAATTCGAGTCATTAACACAAAACAATTCTCCAGTGTCTGTGTGCTTTTAGATTCACAGCAGGTTGTTCAGAATCATCTAGGTGAGGAACTTCGGAATGTTCATTCCAAACAAACTTCTAGCACTGTTTGTGTAGAGAAGTATATTCCAAAGTCAAGTTCTAAGACTCACGGGAAATTTTCATGGCCGAGTCAAAGGTTCCCTTGGGACAGATGAATTTTTAGAAAGAATAATAACTTGAGAAAAAGGACATGGTAATTACTACACTGGTGTTCAGCAAAGAATTTTAAAGAAAATATTTCTTGGCAATTTGTATTTACCTGCAGTGTAGAGTGTAAGAGAATTTTGATCCATAAAACCTCCAAATCTGTTAAAAGGAAAAAGAACTAGATAGATTCCATTAGCATGTGCAGTGCCCCATTTCTTTACCCCTCTATAATTATTTAAAACAGAATTCGTAATGGGACTATCAGCTGAGAAATTCTGTCGATGTTTGGAATGCCTGGGGTGCCAACGTAATTAAACAGCATATGCACACACACTGGCCCCATTCCAAAGCCAGTTCTTATGTGTATAACATTAATCCCGTGTGTCTGCAAAAGCTGTTAGAGTCAACATCTGGAATCTTTTACTACCAAAACTAAAACATTACATAATCAGTTAACAGAGCTTCTTACCCACAGATGTACTACAGAGAGCAATTTCTGTGTGTGATCTTATTTTAAAGCGGACATGTATTAAGGACTAAATATATCAGATACTTCAGCCACACTTGAAATTTGACTTACCTTTAAGGTAAAAATTAAGGACAATGTACATGTTGCTGAAGAAGTCAGTTGAACCCCAAATATTCTAATAGTTGGTGATCAGATTTTTAGCAACGCTGTGTGGCTCAGGCCTCAGGCCAGCACAGAACCTGTTGGAGCTCCTTTCATCAGAAGAATTTGGTGTCTAGTCATATAAATGTTGAAGCACTGAATAAAACTTGAGATCTTTCAAATTGCAACAGAAAAACCACAAATCGTTCATAGCATTTTTGGTTTTTACAATGTAAACGACAAGAATAGTGAGCTTTTCCATATTATTTTATATTTTTCTACTTTATTCTTTCTTCACGCTTAGTAAGGTATTATATCATGCTTTCATCCTAAGGCACATTGAAATTTTCCAAAATATAAATAGTTTCTTTAGAAAAATAGCATGACTATAATTAGCCCAATTTTTATTTTAGAGAGAAAATTAATAATATGAAAGGGCTGTTGTTTTTTTATGATAGAGATAAGGTGAAAGTGTTATCCATCTTTGTAGAAAGAAATAAACTTAAGGAGTCATGTTTTTTCAGCATATTTCTTTGTGGAGGTGAAAACTTTGCTTTGCATTTAATATGCAAACCTACCGGGTGTCTGTGGGGTTTGTCACCCCAGGTTGAGATTAAGAGCAAGGACAACAGCCAGACTCAGTTCAAATCCCAGCTCCATCTTGTACTAGCTGTGTCAAGTTAATTATCCTTTCGAATCCTCTACATTCTCGTTTGTAAAATGGGCATGATGATAATAACATATGCACCTGGCAGAGGACACCCTCAGCATCTGCGGTGCCTCCTCTCCATCACCGCCTCATCAGGCTGAGGCCAGCAGGATGCCTGGGGCTAAGCCTGGTGAAGTGAGGATGAAGGAAGAGGATGCTCTAAGCAAAGAAAACAGTACACAGAGGGGCAAGGAGATATGGCTACCCCACCATGGGGAAGTGTAGTTCAGAAAGGGGCTGCAGAGAGGTGGGCAGTGATAGAACATGGACTTTATCTTAAAGTCAGTGAGGAACATTCATGGATTAAGCAAGAGAGGCGCAGATATTAGGTTGGGCAAAAAGTCTGTTACGTTTCTCCCTGAGATGGCTCTAGTAGTGCTTGTCTTTAACTGCATTCAAAACAATTTTGTTAGATTGTAGTGTAATAGCTGTCATATCAGCGTGCATTTAGAAAGAAACTTATTAAAATTGATGAATTTTTGTGCAGCCGTTTTAATATTGAAGATGGAAGAAAATACACAATATTTTCAATGTATTATGCTTTTTATTTCAAGAAAGGTAAAAATGCAGCTGAAACACAGAAAAAAGATTTATGCAGTGTATGGAGAAGGTCCTGTGGCTGATCGAACATGTTAAAAGTGGTTTGCGAAGTTTCTTGGTACTATTGACATTTTGGCCAAATAATTCTTTGCTGTGGGGCTGTCTTACACATTGGAAGGTGTTTAGCAGCACCCCTGGCCTCTACCCATTAGAAGCCCATGCTTGAGATAGCCAACATACTCAAAATATCCCAGTCAATAAAGTTATTGGTGAAAATTAAAACTGTATCTTTTATTTTACGGAAAAAAGTAATGGACGTTTTGGCCAATCCAATATATGAAGACTGAGTAAATGAATGAATGAGGACATGAAATGGGTTGCTTTTGGATGGATTTAGGCTGAGGGGAGAAGCTAAAATGAAGGATGAGGTTATAGATGGCTTTATGTTTTTATCTTTTCACACTTTTCTGGTGTTTTTCTCTCATATAATAACTCTTATTTTTTTTAAAAAATGTTAAGTATATGAGTAAGTTTGTAATTTTTTACTATCAGGATTCCATTTTATTCTATCTTTTGCCAAATCTTCATCCCATTTTTAAACATTTTATTACGAAGTTGTATTTCATTAATAATTTTCTTTTTTATTAGATGTTTATAACCAGCAGTCAGATTAACATAGCAATAACAAGCTTAGCACTGTAAATTTGAGTAATTGTTTTCAAAACCTAATAGATCTCCTCATGTGGACAGCCCTGGTATGGTTGGTGGACCCCCATGACTACCTTGGTGGCCCCGGTGCATGCTGTGGGGCCGGGGGGGTGTCCTGTGCACGCACGCACACATGCATACATGTGCAGAAGAGATGCGGGGGTGGTGTGTGGGCTCCAGAGGAGCGGCTGTGTCCTGAGACTAGGAGCTGCCCCTGAAGGTCACCCCAGCATGCTTTGTTTCCCAAGAATCAGAGACCGAGGGAAAAACAGTTCTGTAGCCAGACTGAGTGTGAAACAACTTAAATATTTTTTTAAAAAATAAAATAAACAGAGAAAAGCAGGTATGTGTTAAACCAAGCCCAGCTCAATTCTTGGACCGAGCTTTGAGTGCCTGCGACACATAATGCCCTTAGGATCTCACCTCCCCCTTGGTGTATTGTCTTTCTACCCTGTTACGTGCCCTCACTATCGGTTATCATATCGAGCTGTGATTCTCTCTAAACAGGGTGTACATGGCACATGTGCTTCAGATACACTAACGTCACTGCAATAAAATAGTTGGCCTTAGGACTAATGTTTTCATGTTTTATACCTTTATTCCTAGCGTGAAACTTTGTTTCAAGAGCAGAGTCTCAAAGGAGAACATCCCTGTTCCTTTGGAAATAGAACTGACTAGAAGTTTAAAAAAATGCGATAAAGACCACAAGATAAATAACTAAAATATGTGATATTGACAATTTCCTGAAAGCACTGCCCTTTCCATTCCCAACTGTGAGCACCCCAGATGCTGCAGATGTGCATATGTGTTTTTGTACTTTGTGTTTAGAACCCCAGCTCCTGGGGCATGTTGAAAGCCCACAACTACAGAGCTAGGTATTTGGCTTTTAAATGGATCTTCAACCTGTATATACCTTCATCATTTTTGCCCAGGACACATTAGGGGAAAAATTACTTGTATAACCTTCTTTAATTCCCAAGATTAATTTGGGAAAACAATTCAAAATGCTTTGTTCTTTAAAACATTCTTGTTTAAAAAGAAAAAAAAACATTTAAAACGGAACATCCTCACTTCCTTTCCAACCAGATATAATTAGTGCTCAGTGAAGCCTCATCTCCCAGTGCACAAAACTAGGACATTGCTTTGTCTCTTGTTGGTTTTATTTAATTTGACTTTCATGTCTTTACAATGAACGTATTGGCCTGATAAATCACTTCTTAGTTTTCAAAGACAGTTCCTTCCTATCACTCATTTTGAGATCTGTGGAACATTCACAGATGTTTATTCTTCCTACATAATAATCGGACTTTCCCCCTTATTTTCCTAAAAAAAATTTACATTCTTAAAATTTGACTTTGAATTGCCCTGAAAAAAAAACAACTTTTAATGGCAGTAGAATCACAGAACTGGAAGGGATGTCACAGGTGCTCCTTGTGCTGGTCAGGGAACACGGTCAAGGGCCTGTGGTTCTGTGAGGCTTCTCCTCCCCTGGAGTGCAGCATACTGCTCAGTGGGGCGCGAAAGGTGAGTTCTTAAGGTGACTTTCATAGCATCCCCCAGAAGAATTAGCTTTGCTAAATAGGACAATCTCCATTCCTTGATTTTGCATAGGCAGGTGTCAAGTGGCCTCTATTTTTCTGCTGCTGATAGTTTCCTTGTGAAAACTGTGGTGGTGGGTGGGGGTGGGGATAACAGGGGCCTGAGTGGGTCCAGTCCTGGGGAGACTGCAGGGGAGGCTGGGTGTTAGAGGACCGAAGATTAGAGACCTGAGTGCTTTACCTTGTTTTATCCCTTCAGTCCTGGACAGATCAGTTAGCCTCAGCTGTTTGTTTTGTTTTGTTTTGTTTTGTGTTATAGTGGTGGTGAGAGGGAATTGTTATAAATAATAGTGATACCTGCTTTGGCTAATTTTATAAGTTGTCTAATACTGGTTAGCACTATTTGAACTTTTTCAGGCTGAAAACTGGAAAGTGCTATTTCAGAGTTGTAATGCTTCTCATACTAACCCTATGGCCCACTGTGTAAAACTTCCTGGTGTGTAAACAGTACTGGTAATTGATGATTTTTCACGTCAGTGTTCTTTCCCTGTCACCTTTGAAGGGATCACTCTGTGACCTAGGAGTTGAAGGGATGACTTTTGCTTTTACTTGTTATTTAGTTCTTGAGTGATGTATTTAAAGAAAGGTGGAACTAATGGCTTGATGGAGAGAAATCGATTGATTTGCCTAGATTTAATAAATAACTATAGAAAGAAAAGAATATTTGTTATGTGTGGGGTTATTTTTCTATTTAATTAGACATTTTGCTGAATATCTGACCCTGGTGGTACAATGACTAACAAAGAACATGTGAATTGCATCGTGTATTTAAAATTAAGTCATAATTTTATTTTCTTGACTTTGATCATTCTCTTTGCAAATTTGAATATTGGATTTATTTAAACAGTGGCTTTTTTGTTTTGTTTTTGGAAATATTTTTCATTGTTTTTCTTTTTTAGCTGTTCTTGAGTCATAGCTTTAAATATGTTAATATTTTTGATTTTTAAAAAGGAAATTAGGACATTGTTTATCTCCTTAATAAGATTTCTGGTTCAGTAGATACAAATAGTGCAATAATTGGTTGCTTGGATTTGAATTAAAAAAATTAGCAACTTAATTTTCTTAGTTTTTCTGCCACTATAGGATAAATTTTAAACAGTGAAGAAACTTCCAAAAAGAGCCCAAGTTGATGCTTCTACTAATGCTTCAGGTGACTGTTTATAGATAGATACCTCTCCGCTGTGAAAAGGTCTCTCCACACTGCCTTAAATGTCCCCGCCCACACCCAGCACCTCTTCAGCAGTACATTCCTCAGGCCTTGAATCTTTGATTCCCATTTTATAAGTAAGGTAACTGCTGGCTATTGGTCTGTGCCTTTTTATTATTTCCTGGGCTCTGAATATATTAATACAGAGCTAGCATGATTATTTTATTTTAGTTGGTTAGACCATGATTTTCATTGTTTTATTCAGTGTGATTTTTAGTCTAAAATTTAATAATTTATTTAATCTACCTTTTCCCCTGAATGTGTTGTTATCCATCACATCGAAACACAAGCCATGGGATTTTGAGGATTTCTTACATTAATTTTCATATGTACAGTTTTTAGAGTATTTCACTGTTTAATTTGTTAATGAGGGGTCTGTACTCATTTGCTTCTTTGATAAGTTAGATGGATTAATACTATTGTGTATTCGTGAAAATTTAGGCAGTCAGAAATGCATAGATCTCCTGGCTTTGATACTGGATCATTGTGTAACTTGACCACTTAGCTACTGGTTAATTTATTAATTTAATGACCATGTACTGTGTTCATAAGAGTAGCAGTTATGAAGAAAGGAGGGAACTGTGACTTCTAATTTAAACCATCACTAAGGAAGCAGAGTGTGTGTGTATGTATACATGCACACATACATATGAATTAAAACACTAAGTTGCAAGTCCAGATCAATCTTAAAAAAGAAGCACAGGACACCCTGATGATAAATTTGTGTAATGATGCTAAAGAGTGTAATCAGAGCACAAGTGAGTTGTATAGCTTTATGTCACTTCTCTGGTGTTTAAATGTGTTGGATCTGCCTTCTCAGTTCCCAATGCAAATTTCTAATTTTACTGGATAGCTCTACAGAAATGTTTATTGCTCTTAAAAATTCAGAATATCCAAAACTTAACTTTTTATTTATGGCTGAATCATCCTAAGAAAATGAATCACTAGTTATTGTAAATGGTTTGGAACTTCTAGAGCCTGGTTTTAAAAAATGAAATGAGGTATGTGTTTATTTAACTTAATTCTTTTCTGAAATAATACAGTTACAAGTAAAAAAGGTTAGTATCTTCTCCCCACCTAAAGAAACTAAACATAACAATTTAAGAACTTGTTGACTGAGAAAACAACATATTTGAGGGAACAGCTGAGGGAAAAGTGTATGTTGTATTTACACCATGTATTCCCAAGCTATGAAATGGGAGAGAATATTAACCACAGGTGTGTGTGTGAGTGTGTGTGTGTGTGTGTGTGTGTGTGTGCCTTCATAATGTTGGACAAGTTATTTAGGTAGGTAATTTATAAGCCAGAATCTGAAGATAGCTTGAGAAGTCTGTGCTGTTTACTTTATCAATTCCTTTGTTTTAATTTCATCAGATTCCTTACATTCTTTTTACTAAAGTCTCTGAGTTTGTAGGGTGGAGCATGTCTTCCTTCTTGACTGGTGACATGTAGCCTATTTTGATTAATTTGTTTTTAGGGAGGTAAAAGTTTTGCTTAAGTGATAAAGTGTTGAAAAAGAGCTGTGTCAGGAGAATTTTATACTCTCCTGAATTTTTCCAGTTCATGAACATTATACATTATTTTTTGCAGTCATTTTCCTATTGACTTTTTCTTTTCTTAAATTTTTAAAAAATATTTTATTGATTATGCTATTACAGTTGTCTCACTTTTTCCTCCTTTGTTCCCCTCCACCCAGTACCCCCTATTCCCTCTGACAATCCCCCCTTTAGTTCATGTCCATGGGTCTTGCATATAACTTTTTTGGCTTCTGCCTTGCCTATACTGTTCTTAATATCCCCCTGTCTATTTGCACTACCCATTTGTACTTCTTAATCCCTGTATCTTTCCTCCCATTCTCCCTCTTCTCCCTCCCAACTGGTAACCCTCCAAAATGATCTCAATATATATGATTCTGTTTCTGTTCTGCTTATTTGCTTAGTTTGTTTTTTAGATTCAGTTGTTGATAGTTGTGACTTTATTGCCATTTTAATGTTCATGGTTTTGATCTTTTTCTTTCTTAAATAAGTCCCTTTAACATTTCATATAATAATGGTTTGGTAATGATGAACTCCTTTAGCTGTACCTTGTCTGGGAGGCACTTTATCTGCTCTTCCTTCTAAATGATAGCTTTGCTGGATAGAGTTACCTGTGTTATAGGTCCTTGCTTTTTATCACTTTGAATACTTCTTGCCAGCCCCTTCTTGCCTGCAAAGTTTCTTTTGAGAAGTCAGCTGACAGCCTTATGGGAACTCCTTTGTAGGTAACTATCTGCTTTTCTTTTGCTGCTTTTATGATTTTGCCTTTATCTTTAACCTCTGGCATTTTAATTATGATGTGTCTTGGAGTGGGCCTCTTTGCATCCATCTTGTTTGGGACTCTCTCTGCTTCCTGGACTTGCATGTCTATTTCCTTCACCAAATTAGGGGAGTTTTCTTTCATTATTTTTTCAATAGATTTCCAATTTCTTGCTGTCTTCTTCTTCCAGCATGTCTATGATTTGAATGGTGGTGTGTTTGAAGTTGTCCCAGAGGTTTCTTAGCCTATCTTCATTTTTTTAAAATTCTTTGTTCTTGCTGCTGTTCTGATTAAATTTTTGTTCCCTATGTTCCAATCATTGATTTGATTCTTGTCAGCATCCACTCCGTTGCTGATTGCCTGTGAATTTTTCTTTATTTCACTTAGTGTAACCTTCATTTCTGACAGGGTCTTTTTTATGCTGTTGAAGTACCCAGTGAGCTCCTTGAGAATCCTAATAACCAGCGTTTTAAACTTTGCATCTGATAGATTGCTTGTCTCCATTTTATTTACTACTTTTCCTGGAGTTTTGTTCTGCTCTTTCATTTCTTTGTCTTCTCATTTTGGCAGCCTCCCTGTGTTTTTTTCTGTGTTAGGTAGAGCTGCTTTGACTCCCTGTCTTAGTAGCACGTCCTATTGTGGAAAAACACACCCATTAGTTGGGTGGGGTGGAGCCTTAGGTAAGCACCAGGGCGGGGCAACCTGTGTGAACGACGTTCATGGAATCTGAGATATGGTGTCACCACTCTGTGGCTCTATGTGAGGGACAGCTCAGAAAAGGGACAGTGGCCGTTACCTGGCCTCTGGGGTTTTATCCACGAGGAAGCTGTTCCCCAGCATTCGCCCTGATGCCAGACACTTCACTTTCTCCCCAAATTCCACTGGTGCCCTTCCAGCTGCTGTCCTGGTGCTGGAGCCCAGAGGGAGTGAGTCTGTGTAAGTCCTAAGTCTGTTTTGGGTCCTTTAAGAGGAGACGCCTGAGAATCCTGCACTTTCTTCTGCTGCCTCAACGCCTCCTGAATTTTACGTCTAGAAGTTATGGGGATTTATCTTCCTGGCACTGGAACCCTGGGCTGGGGGGGTCTAGGTGGGGCTGAGATCCCTCACTCCTGAGGTATCCCTCCTGATTTTTATCCACCACCCATAGCTGTGGGACCACCTGTCCTTTGTCTCTGTGTCTCCACCCCACCTATCCATCTGGATATCTGGATGAATGTGACTTCCTTAATTTCTTGGTTGTCGGACTTCCTTATAGCTCGATTTTCTGACAGTTCTGGGTGATAGTTATTTTGTAATTTAGTTCTCATTTTTGCTGTGGTTGTGCGAAGAGGCAAGCCATGTTTAATTATGCCTCCATATTGACCATAAGTCCTATTGACTTTTTCATAAGTATAATACACTTACACATTTTCTTTCACTATTTAATAACTAATATCCATAAAAAATATTTCAATTAAACATTGTGCTTATGATCACATGGAAATCACAAATTGTAGATTAGAACAATAGTATTCCTTCTTTATGTATTGCCTTGGGATATATTGAAGAATTTTACAGTGTGGTATATTATTTACAGTAGCATCTCTAACAGTAAGATTAACTTTTATTCTAGGAGTTTAAATCAATACTGCAGGGCTTTACTGGACTTAAAATACTTTGATGTCAATTTTGTCACCTCTGGGTTCACACTGAGACGTCTACATTAGGTCTGTGTTTTTCCCCCAGTTAAATGTAACTGTCAGTTTCTGTCCTGTGCAGTTAGCATCTGTGTTATTCAGCAGACACATACAGTGTGACATGTGTCAGCCACTGTGCTGAAGGAGAGGTTCAAGTAGTAGTGTGGGAAACAGAGGGGTTAGGCTGACAAGTACATTGAGGGCTGCCACACTAAGACAGAAGCATGGCGGTTTGGAAGCACAAGAAGGGGGCCACCTTTAAATCAAAGAGGGGCTGAGAGACTGGGGAAAGACGTCTGGAAGGAGTCTGAAGTGAGTTTGAAGGACGTGCGAGAATCAGAAGCATTTTCCCAGGAGGGAGAGCAGAGATGTTGGAGAGAATGATACATTTAAAGGCCTGAAATGCCTTGGCATAGGGGCAGCTGGGAGAGTTGCAAGATGAGCAAAAGGTCATACACACTTCATTGACCTGTGAGGAGTTTGGATTTTCTCCTGGAGGCAGAGGAGAACCGTTTGAGGATTCTGAGCACAATGTGGAGTCAAATCTGTGTTTAAGAAAGACTTTTCTCTAGCAGTAACAGATAAAATGGATACGCAGGGGAGAGGCAGGATAGCAAAGCAGGGGAACGGATCAGTTAGCAGGCAGACACAGAATGCAGCAACCACACTCTTAACTGCAAGTGTTCAAAGCAGGATTATTTGTAATAGCCCCAAAATGAGAACAACCCAAATGCCCATCAACTGTGGGTAGATGAGTAAATTGCGGTACGTTGGTACAGTGGAGCGCTCTGCTGCGGAGAGAAAGGAGGAAGTGCCGCGGTGCACAGCAGTAGCAGCGAAGCTCGACAGACGTACTGTCACACCAAAGAAGCCAGACACTACTTCGTATGCTGTCCTCCACCTATGCAAAATTCAGACACAGGCACAACTGGTCTGTGATGACAGAGGTCAGCATGAAGGTTGCCTTTCAAGGAAAGGATTGGGACTAGGATAGGGATTCTTCTTAATCTTGGATGATTAGATGGGTGTGTTTGCTTTATAAAAATGCATCACACTTAAAATTTCTTGAGTTTTTTTGTAATATGTTATGCTTCAATGAAAACATTTCTTTAAGAATCCAGTTTTCTTATACCCTAGACATGTACGCTATTCCAGTATCATCCCCACCTCCCTTCTGTCTAAACAGTGACTTATTACCTTGCTGCTGTTTTCCTTCTCGCTGAGGCAGGGAGCAGGAGGCAGGTTAGTGACCTCTGGAGTAATTCGTGGCCATGTTTTTTGACTCATTTCATTCCATGGCTTGATATTCTGCAGGTGACCTTTGCCAGGATTACCATTGTATTATCAGTGCTTGAGCTTTGCTCTCTAGTCTGAAAATGTAGGACTTGGTAAAAATATAAACATGTGGTGGAAATCAGATATACTAATGAAATGCAAATAAATTTATTTGAACATAAAAATAGGATCCCCACCCCATTAAGCAAGCAGTTTGATTTGGAAAGTGTATTGGGATTTTTAAACAGTTAATTGCTTCAGTAGCTCTCCCCTACAGTTGAGCCTTTTATATTTATTCATGTGCCCTAGGTTAGATGTATAGCTTTCTTCATTCAGTCTGGCTGCTGATTGACAAGCCATAGCCAGCTTCACCTGGCACTGCAGTTTCTGTGAAGGACAGAGACTCGGCCTATGTCCAATTCTATAAATAGGATATTGCCAAGTAGAGTATCACTTTAGTCAATATCACTGATGATAGTTAGAAAAATATCAGGTCTTTTACCCTGAAATTTTACAGTGCTCATCTCAAACTTAGCATCTATATCCTCCAATAATACTGGATGCACACTAAGCAGTATAGCACTTACTAAGTTATTTGAAGCCCACGACATCCCCAACTAAATGTAGAGTGTCCACGGTATCTAAAGAGAGTGGCTGCTAAGGATAGTGTGGGGAATAAAGTGTGACAATTTGGAACAATAGCATTATTTGTTTTATTTCACTAAATAATTAACCTATTACAATTTTATTACATGGAAAATACCCATTACTTTGAAATATCACCAAAAGATGCACCTATTTTTGTATCTCATCTAGGAATTTAATTACTTAATTAGATTCTCTTCAGGAAGTAAGTAGAATAAGAAGTTATTCTTGAGTCCTAAAGATTATGGGGAAACTACCTTTCAATTGTTTTGAATGGCCACTTTTTAAATTATCTATGAATTGAAATAGTTGTTTAACAAAGATTCTTAGGGATTATGCATCTTCACTTTTGCCAAATATAACTTCTGACTTTCATACTCTTAAAGCATTTAGTAATTTATCCACTACATAAGTATAGTAGTGACTTTAAAAAAATAAAGCATTTCATACTTGATCCAGTGAATAAGCATAGTAATGAGGTTTAAAAAAATAACATTTAAACTGTGTTGATTAAATCTTAAAGTTAGTAGAAATTTTATAGTCTAATAACTACTTTAACCCTAGAAGTTAAAATGTTTACTTTGTATGTTTTGGCTTTGAAATGTTTACATATCAATGTAGCTTAGAAATATATACCTGCAAAGGAACATGTTTTAATATATAAAGTTTGGCTATTTGAAGTCACTATTCTAGTTGTAAGTCAAAACAATGTTTTGTTGAAAAGTTCACACACATAATTGTAACTATAAAAATCGTGTCATAATTGATGGGCTTGATATTAATGATACTATGAGAAGTCTATGGTGATCTTGGCTTCATGGATGAAAAATACATTTCTTTTTATTTTCTATTCGTTGCAGAATGCCATAAATATTAAAATCAGAAAATAGATCATTATATCTTAATGGTGTCTATAAGGTGTTGAACGTAATTTGCTATCACTCAAATGGATTTAAAAAACCACTAATGAAGTAGCCCACATATATTCAGGTCTGGAGAGGAAATGGCTCTGCCTTGTTGACAGCTTTTGTAGTAGAGAGGACATAGAGGCTGTGGTCTGATAGCATTTGGACTCGGGTGCAAGCTCTATTCCTGCTTTTTCAGACAAGGGAGAAGGGGAGGTTTAGTTTCCAGTGGGAGCCTCAGGGGCTATGTATGCCTAGTTAAGTCTGATTTGATTATTGAACATCTGCTCTTTGCTTCTTCGCAGTTCTGTGGCAACAATTAGGCCAAATATATTATTTAGCTTAGTAGTATTGGAGTTTATAGCCCCTGTGGTCACATCTGCTTGATTGCTTTCTCTCCTGAGCCAAGATTTGTGATTCCAAAAGTCCTTGCAAATTTTACCAGTAACTTTATCTTGTAAAGATAAGTAGCTTTTTAGTGGTTGTGAGCATTATCAGATTTGGATCTACCTCCTGCTGGCTGAGTGACTTTGGAGGAGTTCCAGATTTCTCTATACCTCAGCTCTCAGTTTCCTCACTTGTCTCATGGTAATTCACGTCACATAGAGCTACAGATGGGTATAGAAAGGGTTACATAAAAATATCATATATATTACATATATATAACACAGTTAACTTTTCATCTGTCACATAGTAAGTGTTCATAAGTGTTTGCTATTTCCTATTCTTAATGGCTAGATTCAGTAAAAAACAAGGACATGTTTTCTTTTGAAGCATTGGTTTGCAATGAAGGTATCGATGTATATCTGCTGAAGGAGAAATATCGCAAGTCTTTTTGTACCTAAAGCTATCTTTAAATATCACCAAGTTTTCAGTGGTTTTCTTTTCAGTAGAAGCACATTATAACATCATTTGCTGTCTGCAAACGATTGTGAGCGAGAGCATGAAGTAGCGCGTGTAGTAGAGAGCAGGCTTAACTGAGGCCACAGCTCAGGGTGTTTCACGTGGAGACCTTGAGAGTGTGGCCTCTTACCCCAGCCCTGGGGGCTATACCAGGAGGTGGCCGTCACAGAAGTCAGCCCCGCACACACGCCTCCGACTATTTCTGAAGGGCCAAAACGCAGGCTGGGACCCCAACAGAAGATGTGATTGCAAAGCAGATGGCTTTTTACAGTACGGTAGCAAGACAGTTTCTTAAGAGATTTTTGTGCCAGTAAAATTAAGTGGCAAAGTTCCACTTAACTTTGCTGTTCCACCTGCCATAAACATTTAAGAAAATTAGCAAGAACAGACCATCCGTAGGTTTTTCTTGCTAATGTTCTTTTTTCAGTGGTAATCTCCATTTTATGGTCTGTTTTAACTAAAGTCTGTGTAGGAACAACTTCCTCAATAACTTCTATACTAGGCACTTAATTTATTTCAATGTATGTAACACACAGTCATTTGAGATTTCAGAATAATTTAAATGAATAATGAAGTATACATTATTGAATGAATGAATGAATGAATGAATGAGGCTCTGCTAGCGTCTGTCCATGTGACCTTGATCCAGTGGTGTAATCTGGCCAGGCTTCAGCCTTCCGTGTCCAGTGAAGCCATTGTACTAGTGGATGGCCTGTAGGGGGCTGGCTCTGCCAGGCACGATATCTTACCCATTTTGTTTCAGTAAACTCTTTAAAATGAGTGGCCTTTACATGCCTGAAGAAAGTACTATCCGTGCCCATCATCCCTTACTGACATTTGAGTATAAGGAATCTGCAGCTTCCATAGAACCAAGTAGAGCAAAATGTATTTTTTGGTGTTGTTGGTAGGCTTGTGTCTTGGAAAGAAGACTAAGGCAAGGCCGGAATGGCAGAAAGGAAGGAAAAAAGAAGTTGCGCAGGCTAAGATTAGTGGCATTCCCATTCAAGCTGAGCCGAGGTTACCGCCATTAGAGAGATGGCAGCTGTCAGGAATTGACTTTGGCTTCGTGGGGGCACGAAGTCCGTTGGAGGCCTTGACCTAGACTGAACTGTATGTTTCTGTGTGTTGGTCTGTGTGTTTCTGTGTGATGGAATTCCTTTCCATCATTTTTGTGACACTCCTGCATACCCACTGCCCGTGGCTCTCCGACCTCTCCAGGCCGCCTTCTGCTGTCACACCTTCCAAGGTGTGATGTTGCAGGCTTAAATTCAGAAGCAAGCCACTTGCTTCAGTGTTCTGTCAACTGGACATCAAATTCAATCCAATAAGTGTATTCTTGTTACCATGAGATATTGGAATGATTTTACAAATGGTAACTGTGACGGGGGTGCAGAGTAGGGAAGAAATGGCTTTTTGTGGTGTCAGTTAGTATATTGGACTGGTAAACTGAATTATTTTCAAGCTGAGCTTACTTTTGAGACTAGCCTTGGTTATTGGAAGCACATCTGTTTTCTAAAACAGGTAGTTTTAAACATCTTACTTTTTAAAAAATTATAATTATTACATATTAATTCTGTTATTTTGCTCAGAGCTCTTATTGACAAGTCAAAATTTATCCAAATTGTTAGTTTAGAAATAAATACCATCCTGGCAAAGTACTGTATTTGCAAAAGGTTTTGGTACTGTTTTATGACCTATTTAACCCCTCTGGGTATGGGAGGAGTCTTCATTTCAAAGTCTAGATATGAGTTCAACATGATACACAACTTAGAAAAATGCTCTGTAATTGTCAGTAAGCTGTCTGGAGATGGGCTTTGAATAAGGAACTCAGCTGAAGGTAATGGCCTTCGTAGCACTAAATTTGATGCGAAATAAAAAACTTTTTTATTTAGTAACAGTTAAAGTTACTAGTTAAATTCACTTTAAGAAAGTTTTTAAAGGTAATTCTTAATAGAAGAATCTGTATTTTAATGCCAGTAACTTTAACCATGTTTATATTAGATGTGTGGAAATTTTTTTAACATGGATGCTATTCCCGATTATCATTTCTAGTCCATTTAAAAACAGAGTGCTGGCTGTTCTTAGGTACATGACACATTAAATGTCTTTATTTTCAGATGTTCTTATTAAAATAATAATAGCATTTCTAAAAATTTTCTTTTCCTTAGATTTTTTCAATAAAAGAAGTTTATAATTTTTATAAGTTAGAATTTTCAGTTTCATACAAAGAACTTTGGTTGAATTCATACTTTTTGCCAAGCCCTATCTCTACTAGGTATATTTTTTTTTAAAGGGCATTCCAGTTCTCACAAATGCCACTTGAAAAGTTATGCATCTTAAATTAAGTCACAGTAAGTAGGAGACTCAAGATTTGAACCTCGGCCCGTGCTATTCCTGCTAATCAATGTTCCCTTGAAAAAGTAGCCTATTTTAGTGGTGTGAGCTTAAAGAAAATGTCCGAGATCTCTAAGAAGCTTTGCTTTGTATTTAAGGCAACAATTAAAAATTATCACAAATATGTAAATATTTCTCTATAAAAATAAATATGGATGTAATTTTCCAGAACTACAAAAATAATTTGTTGGTGCTGGAAAATGAACCTGGCCATGAGATACCCATTTTGCATTTGTTTAGCATAGGTTCTCTGAATTAAAACTGTAGTTTCTTACCATGATTTAGTTGGTTTACCTCTTGCTTTCTCCACGAATGGCAAGTTTGTGCATGTTGTCTGATCAGTGTTTGTTGATAGAAATAAATTTCTAGCGGGTGATAAATGAGGTGCCGTACCGTAATTTAGGGCCCTTTAAACCACTGATCTGAGCACAGTGAGCCCTTTTGGAGACGCCTGCTACTTGTTTTCTAATTTCTTTAGTCATCCCAATTTTGAATATGTGTCCATAAATTACTGGGTTTGTGACCTTGGAAGAGTTGTTTCAGCTCTCTGAGAGCCACTTCTCTCGACTTTAAAATGAGACTAATGACCTGACTTGCTTGTGCATTGTGTCTCATTTACTGTGTTGTGGGGAATAAATGAGAAGATGACACACAACACACGGTGCTTATTCAGCACGTAGTAAGCACGCAGGCCATCCCTTGCCATAATTGCAGAATGGTCCCTTGAGCATGTGATGTGTGGGTAAGGTTAAATCATTGTGTGTGTTTGAATGCTGTGACATGGGGGTGATGGAGAGTGGAGGGAAAAGCACGGGTCTATTGGATTGAATAATTAATATGCAGAGATTGCTTAGCATTGACCTTTTAGAAATATACTGTCAAAGAGGTAATCCTATGACTTAGATGAGTCTCTAAAAAGAAAAATGTAAAACCCATCTTTAAAAGACATGGCTCAGTCATGGCAATAAAAACTTCATTTAAGAGGAAGAGAAAAGTTTGGGTTCTATTAAATTTTCTTATTTGTTGTATATTGTTCCTACTTAAATTTTAAACAGTGTATCTATCACCACTTCTAGATGCCTCAAAATATATTCAAGGGCTGGAAGAAATCTCATTTTATATGCAGTCATACCTTAGAACTCATCAGCTTCAGATATCGTCAAACCCTGTACTTGTCTCATTTTGACAAAAAAAGGTTTCTGCACTCCTGCTTGCTCAGGGCTAGCCACACTTGCTAGAATTCCTATGAGTCACGATGCCTCCCTGCAGGAGAAATGCTTCATCATTTGGTGCTCGTAGGTTTCGGCACTCGGTCATGAGTTCAGGAACAAATTAACAATGAGTACTGAGGTACCACTGTGTAGGCATCTTTTCCAAAAGTTGGTCATCTGTGTCCTAAAGTTCAGCAAGATGTTTCATAGGTATAGTGCCCCCTTTTCACACCCCACCTCCATGCTAATCACTGTAGTAAGTTCTACCAAGCTCAGCCAGTTTCTCTACTATAGGGTATCAGAACCTTGACCTTGCTATGCATCATCTCCCAGAGACAGTGTCATGAAATGTTTCCCAAATTGTTAGGCTTAGAACCTTATTTCCCCATGGCGCATCTCATAGGACTTCTGTTGTCAAAACTGTATTTGGGGAGGCACTTATTTATATTACTAGAATCACCTTCCTTAGCACCCACTTTTAACATTGTGTACCTTTTTATAACAGCTTGCTTTCTGTGACACCATTTGCAGAACTGCAGTATAGCAAAATAATGAGTTTGCTAAAAGCAACTTATGTTTAACTGTTTCCAAAATACAGACCCAGAGTGTTCAGGGGCAGGTGGACCTGTGACTGGATTCTGGGGCAGCCTTCCGGAAAACCGTTTTCTTACCCCATCCCTCCCTACCTGATGCGTTTTCACCCCCTCGCTCTCTTCGCCTCCCGCGTTGTGCTTCATCCTACCGGGTCCTCCAGGTGGTTCTGTCATCCTCAGGTCCTCTCCCATCTCCACAGGAAGCAGGTGCCCACAGATGTTTTTCCCTTACCTCAGCAATCATCTGAATGTTAAAAAGTCAATATTTTTTAGTTGGAAACAATTGTTCAACATTATTTAATTCACACATCAGACTAGTTTTAGGATGAGGTAACTGAAACTCCCTTTAGTTTTTTTTTTTTTTTTTACCAGTTTTCTATACAAAGAAGAATTTTGGTGTCTGGTTATTAATAGTTCTAATGATTACTGTTCAGAATATAGCATGTTCATTGTGCTGAATCTCTTTCTCTTTTATGCCAAAACAAAAAACAACTAGTGGTTAGCATCACTATTTGATTTAACTAAAGTGTTGTAGATAACTCTAATTGTGAATATTTTATTGTGACCCAGTTTGTCTGTATACTGGTTTTGCAATATCCTTAGATCTAGAGCAGAACTAGCAATGAAGGGATCCTGGCTGCATAGCTCAGCTGGTTAGAGCATCGACTGGATATGCCAAGATTGCGGGTTCAGTCGCCTGTTAGGGCACATACAAGAAGCAACCAGTGCATGCACAAATAAGGGGAACAACACATTGATGTTTCCCTCGTCTCTTCTCTCACTTTCAAAATCAATTAAAATAAAAAACTAGCAATGTAGGAAATGTTAAAATTGGCAATGAGCTTCCTCTATACTTGTGTCTAGTGTCCATGGAGTAATGCACCTTACTCAGTAGCTTGATGCTTGCCATCACAGGGAGTTACAGTATGTAAACATACGCAGCCATGTTATTCACGAGAGCCTTTCGTCACAACAGTATTGTCAGCTGATTAATAAATCACCTTGTTTTATATGTTTTTCTGTTTCAGGATACCTTATTTAATATATATTATTGATTCATTAATATCAAACTCACAGCCAACAGCACTGTAACTTGTCCCTGAACAAAACTTAAGTAACACACATATTTTCTCCACAAGGCACATCAGTTTTCTTGCACTCAGCAACATTAGACAGCACTTCAGCACAATGCTTGGGAGCCATTTCAACCAGTGAAATAACCAACAAGAACCATAAAAATGCCAAAACAAAGCAGTAAATAGACAGGCAGGGACTCTTGTTGACAGTATGAAAGCAGAAACAAGAAGGCAGAGCATCAGCTTTGTCCAGCCTCAGCTGGGACGGACGTGAGGGTCAGGCAGCTCAAATTTTTCACTGCTGTGAAATGTATATACATGTCTGTAAGTGACCACAAATGTGCCGCAAGTGTTGGTTTGGGGGTTACAAACTAATCTTAGTGGGTGAGTGGATTCACGGATAAGGAGCCCATGGATAAGGAGGAGTGACTGTAATTGCTTTACTAAAGCACTGGTTTTAGGGCAGTGTGTTTCCACAAGTGCAGATGTTTCATTCCAGTAGACCTTTAAGATAATAAATGGTTGTTAGCTAAAGAACACTTGCTCACCAGTGCCATGTTACTTAATAAACCTAGTTCTTCATTGTCAAAATTATTAAAATAATAGTGGTTTGAAATATAGGAACCTCATAATGAAAACACTAGCTCACCTATATTTATACCTTTACAGTGGAACCTTACTTTTACCTGCATTACTGTTTCCATGGAAAGAATTATTCCAAATGCCAATGACATTCCAAAGCCTTTTTGCTTCCTGAGCCTGGTTCCGATGATGACCAGTCCATCGCATGCACCTACAGTGTAGGGCTTTCGTTTTTCCCTCTAGTCTAGTCCTGAGGCTGGGAGGAGAACTGTGGGGGTTGGATTCTGGAGGGTGTGAAGGAAGGAAAGGGTGGCAGCTCCTAGAAGGGAGTGCTAGGGGCCTCTGCTGGGAAGGGAGACAGACATCAAATGACTCTCCTGAATAACAACACCCAGATGTTCAGGGGAGCGAGATGATCGTCAGTGCAGCCCCAAACTTGGCAGAAGCCATGTACTGGAAACGGTGGCCCTCCTAGACACAAAATTTTGGACCATGAGGTTCATTCATCTGATCCATTTAGGCATTTTCTGCCCTCCTTAAGGATTCAAGTTTGAAAGGGATCAGTGGTGTTAAAAACTCAGGCGCTGGTTTTCTCTGCCATGCTCCATGGTAGAAATACTCTGAGCAAGTGGTTAAATACCCTCCACATTTATATTAACTAAGCAGTATTATTTATGCCCAGTGTTTTACCACATTACTATTTAATATTTAGCAGATGTACCTGTGCTTTATGTTCATTTATATTCACTTGATTAAAAACTCAAGGTGAAACTGATCATTTAGGTAGGAAAATAGGTGGTGGTAACTGAAACCTTTATAGAAATTAAAAATGAGCCTCATAAGTTTCTTTGACATGACAGGCTTCTTTGTGGGGAGGGCGGCTTTTAATGAGATCTGCTATCTTTCTTGTTAGGTTTCCCAAGTTTAAGTTCTGTTAATAACAAATAAGGGACTAGGTATTAAATAAATTTCAATGCAGCTGAGTTTTTAAAAATTTAGCTATTTTATTTTAATTAATTTAATTTTAATATATTTACTCAATACAATATATGTTGTTTGGCCATTTTTTTATCTTAATTTTATTCCAAGGAAGACTAATACATGTCCTAATTTTAGCGGAGTGCCTAGCAGAGGAGGAAACAAAGTGTTAAGTTGTAACTCCTGCCCCCTTTCCTTAAATGTCCTCTGAATGGTTTGGGGACAATAGCATATAAACCTCGTATTTGAAGTGTAGATTGCACAGCAGCCAATTTAAAGAAAGCGAAAAGCTCAGAGAAATCTGCATGTTAAGGAACTTGTTTGACTTTGTTTACTGGATTTCTCGTCATCCTTTGGTTTTGAAACCCCTTTTCCCCAGAAAAATTCACATCTCACAGGACTTCAGCTGAGGACACAGTACAGGAATGGGCTTGTGAGGCCCAGGGCTCTCTCCATTTGGCGCTGTGGAGAGAGGTGGGAAAGTAACATCCAGTCAGCCCTTCCCCTTGTGTTCAGGATGACAAAAACTATTTTTGTATCTTCTCTGGAGGAAGGAGGAATATTATTAGGTTTATTCTCCTTCAGCTCACGTGTGTTCTGACTCATCTTCCCAGATGACCAGGTGGCCTAGAATTGTCTTAGGTCCTTTAAGAGAATGTACAAGGACTAAGTTACTGTTTGATGTAAATACTACTTTATAAGAAAAATGTTTCGTGTTTTTTAAATAAACTTTTTAATAATAACACCAGTTCTGTTGTAAACCTACAAATTCCTGTTCTCTCTAATTAAGTCAGTGTTATTACATTTAAAAGAAACCACAAAGAAATTGGACAATCATAGGATGATGGACAAAACTCATAGTTGATTAAAGATTTAACGCAGGAAGAGTTGAGATTTTCAAAACTCCCAGGAAAAAGAACTGTGTGTAATTGGTTTTTTAGAAGGCTAATAATAGCATTCTACTTAAGAGAAGAAATCAAGGCATTTGGTTTGACTGTAGGAGAATGTAAAAATTTCTGTTTGGCATATAATATAGCTAAACAAAAAAATCAAACACTGGGAAAACAGCAAGTATAACAAAAGGCTAAGTTTTATATTATTAGAATAACTTACAATTTAAGAAAGTTATCGAATCCCAATGAAATAAATGAGAAGGGACATATAGGGGGAAGCTGTCAGCCATCGAAGGAATTCATTTCCTTCAGCTGATCTTTTCCGTAGACCTGAGCCTTCTGCTGCACTCGGTGCTGGAGCTTTGGTCGTGGCGACACACTCACCGTCATTTGGGGAGGAGGGGGAGGCACCCTGAACAGAGGAGGCAGTGGAGTCAGGCGATGCTTCTACAGATGCTGCCGAGGCTGCAGGAGCTGGTTATTTCTCTTTAACCTCAGAAATTATTCTAATGCAATAACTTCTTTAAAAAGAAACAGCTTATATGTTGAGCACTAGAGCTTCATTGAGTATATAAGATCTGTTTATTTACCCAATGATTAAAATGTACTTTATGATTAAAATTAGAATCATAAAAATCATAGTAATATGAAACAGTATCGTGATAGGTGGCTACGGTTACATGCGTGCTGCTGAATTCAGTTCTGTGGAATAAGTAAGCACGTGGTCATTAATGGTAGTAGGATTATCACATTAAAATTTGTGTAGTATTTACTTACTAGAAGAAATACAAAGTTTCATTCTATTAAAAATGTCTTTTCCTCTTTTTAGCTGACTACACAGACCTGCCTTCTCCATGTTTCCATAGCCAGAGACATGACCTGACACCTCTGATGACCAGTCTCAGGGCCCTTGGGTGACTGGCTGGCTGGTGCACCATGGAACTGAAAGTATGGGTGGATGGAGTTCAGAGGATTGTTTGCGGGGTCACCGAAGTCACCACTTGCCAGGAGGTTGTAATAGCCTTAGCTCAAGCGATAGGTAAGTGAATTCCTTGGGTGTCTGAGAGAAAGTGATCTGTGGGTCCTGTTTGTTTGTAGATCTCTAGTGGGTTTTGTTCATTTGGTTCCACAATACAGCTGACAAGCAAACTTTTACTTATTCCTGCTCCCTGCACTTCGGTGAGTCTGTGCAGACCCTTGTTCTATGGTTCCCTGCAGGTTTTACTCATCTCGAGTCTAGAGTCTCCTCACCTGCTGTCTATCCTAAACAGTGGTTTCTGGAACTGAAGATGTCAAAGCCTAGAGTCCTAGTTCCCAGACCCCTTATTAGGAGAAATCCTAATTTCTGTTTATACACTTTCAGAAAATAAAATACAGCAAATTAAATAACATCATTCTTCAATAGAAAGATCAGGTGTACTTTTAAATTATTATGTAGGGAAGATGAAGTTATCACATGTATGCTTACTGGCTCCATCTTATTCCATTACCCTGTTGCAGCTTTTCTTACTTACTCCCAGTTTATCTGTATCACATTTTATGCGTGTTCTTTAGTTGCCTTAAATCCTTCTGGAACATGATAACATCATAAACACCTGCATCAGTAACAGCAGTAATGTGGGTTAAAGTTTATGTTTGCATCTCAGATCCATTATTTAGCAAGCATGTGGTAAGAGGAAGCCGTGTGTTTCACACCATGCCACGTGCCCGGTGCCTCTGTGTCTTGGAGCTTCTTATCTAGAGTTTATTTTGTGTCATGCTCGTTTATATTGGAGGCATGTCAGATTAACTCAGGATTGAAACAAGTCACCTTGGCCTTTTGTAGAAGCAGTTGTGCCACCTGCATTGTGGCAGATGCACTGTTGGAGGCTGGCAATGCCCTGTACATAGGTAGAGGCTTTCTTTTGGTTTCGCTGTAAATGCCGTATAGCACGCTCATATGTCAAACAGTGCTCAGATTCCGGCCTTCACATCTGACAAAATGTTCTTGCTATTGGGACTAATATTGTGTTATGGACTTAAGTTTAATTATTAAAGAGGGGAGAATTGAGTCATTTCATTTTATTTAATATCATTTGCACAATTTATTTTAGTAATTGTCTCTTTTAAAAGTTTCACAGAATTTATTTGAATTACATATTCAGCTGTGTGTGTGTGTGTGTGTGTGTTTTCCTCTGCTTAGTGAAAACTAGGATTAGCAAGTGTCAAACCTAACTGTTACATTTGAGAATCAAGCTGCAGGCAGGAGTAAAAACAAACCAACAAAAATACAAAAGTCAAGGTAATGGAGGAAGCTAGCAGGATGCATCTGTCTGTGTGGTGACCACATTTTCTACACAGAATTGCAAAGGGAAAATGCCGGGGCGTATCAGGCGTGTGTTACTCCACTTGGACTAAAGAGTATACTTGTTTGTGAACAAGCTAAAAGGAGTTTTAACTAAGTTTACACCCCACTTTTGCGTCCTCAGTAACTCAGTCCAGACCTGTTTTGAAAAGTTGACAACTTAAATATGGATGTTTTATGATACTTCCCCACACTCTTTTTCTGTACCATAAATACTTCATTGAATTCAGAATTCATCAAAGAGATGACTCAACGGGCAGCCAGCCAAGGGCTGTTGATCCTTGCTTCTGTCGTGCTGTGAGATTTTCTCAGCGGCAAATGCAGTGTGCTTCTGATACGTGCTTAAATCTTTACCTGTCTTGTAATGAGATTTATTGGTATTTAGTTGAAACACTAAATAAATTTTATAGTATTTGACCTAATTTCTACTGTAAGAAATATAGAGGGTTTATTAATTAGGGGAACTTAGGACAGTAAAAGTTTAGGTATACTATCAGCAGAATATCGACTGACTGCATGTTTCCATTCTGGATTAGGGATTATTATTTAGTTTTTCTGGAAAACTAAAATTACTTTAGGAAACTATCAAGATATAAAAATATGTACACAAGTTGGCAATCTGCAAATACGACTGCTAACATTTTCTAACTCAGTGCTGCTAAGCAATCCAATCTAATCAGAGCTACCACAATTTGATAAACGATGTTTAATGTGTCTAGTAGTGTGGAAAGAATACTGTCTCCTCTGATCTTTGATGACCTTGACAGGTTATATTTAGGTGGTAGAAATAGAACACATTCTGAAATTGTAAGGGATGATAACTAAAAGTGATGTCATGATTGAAACACTTAATTGGCTCGAACTGGTTAAACTGCCCGGCAAGAGTACACCCGCTGTGTGTTTGGTCCTTCTACACCTTCGGCTTTCCGAAACATTCCCAATATCAACTAGCGTGCCTCATTTCTTCCATAAACTGTCCGAGAAATGTCATTATTTCAGAGTTCAAACTGCCTCTCAAATTTGTATATGAAACAGAAAGCCTTTGGCAGACCATATGTCCCAAGTTAAAGCTGAGAAAATACATTTGCTTTTACAGTAGGCCAAACCAAAAGTATGAAAAGAGTATATTTCTACCCTCAAGTAGCATAGACCTTAAAGCACAGCTAACCAAAGGCCAGAGAGCAGGAAAGGAGGAGGAAGACATCAGGGAGACTGAGAGAGAAGTTTTCTGCTTCACACTACTGTGGTGCCTACTGTCACTTAAAGTACTGATGAGTCAGAACTTTTCTCTGTTCTCACTTCTCATGATCTTGTTCCCATATCTCCTTCAGCCGGGGCCAGACCTAGAATTTAATAGAAACGAATTGATTGAGGTGAGAGCCCAGGGTGGAGTGCACTCTTCTTCCGAACAAGCCATGTTACATACAGTTTGCCCCAACAAAATCAGCTTCCAGACACATTTTATATTGGACTCTAGTGTCGGTATTTAACACTTCTTTCTGTTCCGTGGAAGTCCCTCTGAAGTGAGGGGTCCTGCTTGTTTACCTTGCTTACACCCTTGCTTTTCCTAAAGAAGGTGCTCAGTAAAACACTGTCCAGGACAGTGCAGTCCAGTAGGACTTTCTGCAAGGATAGAAATGTTCGCTGTGCTAATATGGTAGCCACTGGGTCACATGAAGCCACTGAGTGCCTGAAGTCAGCTAGGATAATTGAGGAAATAAATGTGTAATTAAACTTAAATGTGACTAATGTCTATTTTAGTAAATGACACAGTTCTATCTCAGACTTAAATGTCAATATTCAAGCTCTGTGTCCCAACCACTGCCCACCCTCAAATTTCTTCCTCCTCATCCCAGCAAATGAGAAGTCTTTTTTCCTCTAATTGATTAGATCAAAAACCTTCGTACAGTCTTTGATTTTTTCTTATTCTAATATTTTCAGCCAGTCAGTCAACAAATCCTACCTGTACGACCTTCAATATATATCAAGAACCTGCTCCTTTTTTCCACAATCACTATTACCACCTTGGTGCAAGCTGCCATCATGTCTCACTTAGGTTTTTTCAGCGACCACTCCCAACCTGTCTCCCTGCATCCCTGCATCCTGGTCCCCTCCAGTATATTCTCAGCAGGTTTAAAGTAATTGTTTTTTAAATAGTTGCATCATATCACTTCTCTCCCCAAAACCCCTCAGGATCCCTGACACTCAGCAAATTCCAAAGTCCATACAATGGTCCCCGGGGCCCTAGATGAATCCCCACTTTACCCCCTCACCATTCTGACCTCATTTCCTACCGGTCACTTTTGTCACCCCTCTTAAACATACTGAACATATTTTCACCTCAGCCTTTGCATCTGCTCTTCTCCCTGGGGAGAACGCTCTCCGCACCCAGCTGTCTTCAGACTTCACTCCCTGGGATCTCTGCCTGAATATCCCAGAGGCCCCCGAACACGTGTCCATGCGCACACACTTGCACACACACACTCCCTGCCTGCCATACTTGTATTTTTCTCTATACCACTTATCCACCTGACATATTGTGTATCGGCCATGATCCATTATCCACATTTTGAAATAAAAAAAATTTGAAAGCCTGAAATGTATCACACTTCATTTATTAGCCATACGTCTCATGGCTTGAATTCATTTGGGGTTAAAAACTGATCTGATTTGATGTGAGGCTATTTTCATCTATATTTATTTCATTTGGTATGAACTTTGATACATTTTACATTAGAAGTTTTAATGTTTGATTATAGAATTGCAGGAGAGCCTAAACCCAAAAAGTTCTGAGTTTTCGGCATATCTGGCCTGAAAGCTGCTGGGTCGTGGACAGTGGACCTCCCTTCAGCTGTGTGTGTTCTCAGTTGCCTCTTGCTGTTCCGTTCTTGCTTATTCTCACAGCCTGAAACCACGTCTAGCCTGTGGTAGTCACTGTACATATTCGTGAATAAATCAGTGAATTTTTTCCTATAAGCTACAGGCTGAACTAGGTGGTCTCATCCATCTCTAAAATTATATAATCCTTTAACAGGGGTGTCAGACTCATTTTCACCAGGGGCCACATCAGCCTCGCAGTTGCCTTCAAAGGTTCGAATGTGATTTTAGGACTGTATTAATGTAACTACTCCTTAACAGTTAAGCAAGAGCTGGGCACTGCAGCTGGGTAGAAACAAGGTATTGGGCCGGATAAAACAAGGTGAAGGGCTGGATTAAGCCCTTGGGCCTTGTGTTTGCCACCTGGGCTTTAGAAGAAAAGGAAAAGAATATATTTTAAAGATTTTATTTATGTATTTTAGAGAGAGGGGAAAAGAGGGAGAGAGGGAGAGAAACATTGATGTACAAGAGATACATTGATCTCTTGATTACAAGTAATCATTCTCAGTTTTAATGAATGTGAACACGTAATTCATAGCCTGTGTCATTCATGATTAGATTATGCTGCATTAACAGTCCCCTAAATCTTAGTGGTTTATAGTGTTAGCTATTATTTTGGTTAATGTTACTTATAAAAAGTAACCAACATAATGCATCAAATAGTAGGCATAGTAAATGTTAAGATTATGAAATCAATAAATATTTTTATTAAATAGTAATAAGCATATCATATAATCCTAAGTGTGTCCTAAATTAATGTGCAGTAATTCTATGATTCCATGGCACTCTCATCAACACACCAGGAAAACACACAGTGGATAATTTAACTTCAGGTTCACAGCACAGCTGGCTGACAGGTTATAGTCAGAGAGATTTTATCTCACTGTCAACATATAAGATAAATACTCTATGGTAAGAGTTATCTCAATAGCTACACTCAGGGCTTATGGAAGATTCATTCATTAGTATGCAGAAGAGCAGTATATCATCCAGAAATTACTTGTAGTTTTTTAAGTTTTTATTTCATTACTGGTAAGTTGAGGATCATAATACCTATAGTGCTTAACTCACAGAACCAATTAAGATCGCATATGTTCTGTATAAAAAAGCACCAGAGGCATTTAACAGACTATGAAATAATTCCATGCAGGCTCTGTTGCACAAATTAATGCTTGTTGTAAGAATTCCGAATGATTATGGAAAGGATTAGTCATGTTCACTTGAGTGTGCATAAGAATCAAAATTTTTATAGCTCAGGAAAGCATCTATTATCGGAAAAATTCAGTGGGGTAGGATAAAGAATAAGGTGTTAATGGCATTACTTCCAGCATATCTAGAAACAAGGAGATATGATAGCATTAAATTCATGAGAGACTCATGCCAGCTCTCTGTCATGTACTTTTGAATAATGTTCAGTATTCATCTTTGGGGGAAGGAGGATCTGATGCTGAAGAAAAAAATTGGATGTCAAAACTAAAACTTATGGAGAGGGTTGATGATCAGGATATTTAATAGAATGTGTGTCTTCAAGGTCTGACACTGTTTTAGACAAATATTTGTTGTTCAATATATATTTGTTGAATATATAACAAGATGTGACCTAAATTATGATTTTGGCTTTTTGGTTTTAAGAAGAGATTTCCAAAAATTGTTTTGGAAAAATGGTTGTAGTAAAAAAAAAGGTTGAAATAAGGGGATGATATTTCTGGAGGACCCATATTTGAGTTTTGATATATATACAAATGAAAATATACATATGAAAGTATACATTATAAAAATATGTATATATTTTCAAATATATACATTACTTATTAGTGATATATTCTGCTTTAAGTTGGGTGAGCATAATCTGTTATCTTATTTCCTTTTTTCCCTTTATTTTTTTAAATTTTTTAAATTTATTTTAAATCATTATTCAAGAACAGTTTCTATCCTTTACTCCCATTCCAGCCAACCCACCCATCCCACCCTTCCTCCCTCCCATTTCCAACCCCCCTAGTTTTTGTCCATATGTCCTTTATATTTGTTCCTGTAAACCC
>CM052539.1:30943691-30958856 GCA_028533065.1 Trachops cirrhosus
GTAAATAGGTGTAGTGTGTGAGAGAATAATGTTAACCACTACAGTAATAGAGTTCAGGAAACTGAGAAGTGGGCTAAGATCTGGGATGGGTGTTGTGAAGTATTTACAATTGTATGGAATAGCTATTATTTACAGTAATATTAGAGCAACAATCATATGACAGAATCTATCAAATCTAGATAACAAGAATAGAGAGTATTGAGCCTTGTACTCAAGAATAGAGAGTATTGTACTAATGGAACACAAATGAAGGACAGTAAATTAGCAGTACACTATGAATGAGATAATGGGGGAAACCTATCAAATGATACAATATAACCAGCCAAGCAAAGAAGACTATACAGAAAGAAGAGGAATACCAAAATACTATTAAAATAAAAGGTGTACGAATAATGAAATAATGATAATACAATTACGCAATTACTTGCAGTTTCAAAAAAAAAGGAAGGAACAAAGCAGAAAATGGAAGGAAGAAGAAGAGATAAATTTGGAAAGCAAGGGAGAAGGGTCAACACTAGGATGACAGAAAGAGAAGCATAAAGAATTGATAGATCTAAAAATAATAAGAATTAAAAGATAAAAGGTTACTTTAAAAATGATTAAAAGAAAGCAAAAACAAACAAAAAAAGAGAGAGAGAAAAAAAGCACCTATTGTTGGTTTCACACTGGCCAAACCCGTTTTTCTAGCTGGCTTCAGCACCCTGAGGGGTTACTGGAGACAGTTTTTCTCTGTTCCTGTTCAGAACTCAGTCATCCTCTGGCGTACTGTTCATAGTGTAGGTGCGTGTTCTCCCTCGAGCCCGTCTGGTGCCTCTCTGAAGGGTCCTGAGTGTGGGGTCTAGATGCTCCTACACGCATCCTCCTGAGTTCACAGCCCTGTGTTCCGATGTCCTGCGGAGTGCCCGCTCCTTTTCCGGGTTCATGGGTGCGCACTCTCTGGATCCCGAGGCGTGCCCACTTCCCCCAAATTCACGGCCTAGTCATCATAGGTCCTGGGGAGCGCCCGCGCCTTTTCCGGGTTCACGGGTGCGCACTCTCTGGATCCCGAGGCGTGCCCACTTCCCCCAAATTCACGGCCTAGTCATCATAGGTCCTGGGGAGCACCCACGCCTTTTCCTTTTTCACTGCTGTGGTTTCCGAGACTTCCACCAAACCACGCTCTCTCCAGGTTGGGGGCGCGGGCGTACAGGCAGGTGCCTTTGGATGCACCGGGTGGAGTGCCCACTTTCCACCAGTGCTATTCGTGGGTGCTCACAGCCCCCTCTGTGCCTCACTCCCTTCTCTGTGCCCTCCAGTAAACTGGCCTCCCCCAGTGCTGCTCAGTCCTTGTTTGGCCAGGGAGGGAGCAGTTGACCCAGCTCTCTCCCAGGAGCCCCGAGGCAGACCCCAGAACACCAGGCCTGGAGCTGCAACCTCCCTGGTCCCTGCACTGATCCCTGGGCCCTTACTATCCTTACATAGTCTCCTTACCATTGGGTTTTTCAATGTCCACTACAATTTGTGATCTATTTTCATATATGTTGTGATAATGTTGGCTGTTTGCTCTGTTCCTACGTAGATCGGCTAGGATTTTCTCCCATGTATAGGGGGAAGTAGAATCTGCTCCCTCCTACCACGCCACCATCTTCCTCTCCTCTTATTTCCTTTTAAGTTATGTCAGTCATCCAGTGAGATTCCACTAATGCAAAATCTCTTTATGTGTGATTTTCCTTGTTACATGAAGTTAATGATTCTTGGGATTACACTCAGTTGCTTCAGCTATTCAAAAGTATAGTCAGTATTTTATTTACCGTTACTTAATGTGGCACATGGTCCAGGTACCAAAGTGACTTAAACTCCAAATGTCACAGATAGATAGTCCTTTTATTAGTTTTAAGGCTATATCAAGGTAGTATGCAAGGTCAAACTAAATGTATACATTTAATAAAATGCACTAACAGGAGTTTTGCTGGAGAAATTTGAATCTGTCTAAATTAACCAGGATCTGTAGAGCCTGGACAAGGATAGGTATTAAAAACAATGATTATGGGCCCTAACTGGTGTAGCTCAGTGGCTTGGGCATCGTCCCGCAAACCGAAATATCTTTGGTTCATTTCCAGGTCAAGGCACATGCCTGGGTTGTGGGCAAGGTCCTCCATTGAGGGCATGAAAGAGGCAACCAATCAATGTTTATCCCCTCCCTTTCTTCCTCCCCCTCTCTCCAAAAATAAAATCTTTTTAAAAAGTGATTATGGGATTTAACTTTTACATAAACTACCTAAAAGCCAATTTCTATAACAAAAATCAAAGCTGTTAATTCATTTACCTTTTTTTAAAAAAAATCTCTTTCATATTGTTGGATGGATTTTTTCTTTCTTTTTGCCTAATTGCACTAAATATGCATTATTTAACAAAAAGGGGAAGCTGGCAGTAAAAGCAATTCTAAATAATCTTCTACCAAGACATTTTTAGAGGGCAGCATACCACTAAGCATTGGAAAAATCAGCTTTATATTTAATTATGACTGAATTAGAGTCTTTAATGTTTTTAACTTAGCTCATATAATATAATGACTGAGTTTTCTCTTTAAAGATATTTTATTGCCCTGATAGAATTAGAGGGGCCTCTTCTGATCTAGTCTAACCCCTCATATTACTGATGAGGACACAGAGGTCCAATGACAGGAGAGAAAACCTAAAAGTAGTTAAAAAGCCATGGAGCCAAGAACACAGAGTGCTGTGATCTGTGAAGCAGTGTGTACCTTGAAGATTTGTCTTGTGGCTTTTCTTGGAGTGATGACTCCAGTAATTTTTAACCTGAAATCATTAGAAACCAATTAGATTTCAGGAAGCCAATCTAATATGCTAAGGTTTTCTTTTTCTTTCCCTTTGTTTGCCCAGGTATTTTTGATAATAACAACTAATATTTGTGTAGCACTTCTCAATTTTACAAAACATTTTTTTATTTTACATCTCGACTCTCACAACAGCATCATCAGGTAAGAAAATACTCACCCTATTGATAAGGAAACCGAAGCTAAAGGAAATGCAATAATTTGTGCAAATCATGTAAATAGATGGCAGAGGCAGATTTGAACTCCAGAGCTTTTGTTCTTACTACTCTGTCCAGCTTTACGTGGTTGGGAGTTGCTGAAAGTTGCTTAAGGATTTTTTTTTAAGTCCAAATGTCATGTCACATCCCTATTTAAAGGAGGTCTCTGGTCAGCCCTTTTGTTATGTGAATAACAATGTCCTTAATACTTACTGGCTACCATGTACTGAATACCAACCATGGACCAGGTATTGTGGTAGGTGCTTATTACACTCGACTCTGACTCTCACAGCCTGTAAGGTACTGCTGCTATCCCCAAACAGAAGTAAAATTATGCTACTTCCAGTAAGTAATTTACCTGCAGTTAAGACTCCAGTATGTTTTCCTACAAAGATCCAACTTTTCAGCTGTGCCTACAATTCAGGTTTCCTTAAAGGACAACACTGCATATGTTTAAAGCAGTATCATTTTTCATGTGCTGCTTCTGAATTGCAGACATGGGCGTTTGTATTTATGTATCCAAATTTCCATTTAATGAGACAGTAATTGAGAAAATACTACTTACAGTTGGTTCAGAAGCTAATGAAATTGGAAAAGAAGGCAGGGAAGCCCTGGCCGAGTGGCTCAGTTATTGGAGCATCATCCTGCACACCAAAAGGTTGTGGGTTCATCCCTGATGGGGCACATATGGGAGGCAACCAATTGATGTTTCTCTCTCACATCAATGTGTATGTGTGCATCCCTCCCTCCCACTCTCCCCTCCCGCTCCCTCTTTCCCTCCCTCCTTTCCCCTGTCCCTAAAATCAATAAACGTATCCTCCTCAGTAAGGATTGAAAAACAAAACCCTACAATTGCTAGATGGCAGGAACAGTTTTTCTCTTTGTAATAATATTAACTACTAATGGATACTTCTTGTTACTGAGATATAATTAACATATAACATTATATTAGTTTCAGGTGTCTAATGGACACTTTTAACAAAATTAATATAATCCATCGGAACCACTCACCTTAAGTGGAAATATTGAGGAAGTATATGTCCAAACTAATGGCATTATATTGTCTTCGGAAGCTTTATCTTCCATAATTACTAGTTAGGTTCAGTACATTTTTTTATTAAAATGTGATTTTATTCTGTTTTTGTTCTTAATACTATTTTTGCCTTTTAAATTTTTCAGAAGAATCTTTGAACTATTACTACCTAAACTGAACAAGACTTCTCTTCAGTCCCCTCTTTTTATATGAAATTACTTTGAAACATTACTTTTATTTAGTGAGGTGATTTTTTTTTCTTATTTGCCACAGGCGTGCAGGAAGATACCAGCCATGTGAACCGGGGGTTTGCCAAGCTCTTGTGGGCAAACAGAGGAAAGAGCTGTCCAGCTGCCTGGTAGCTGAGTGGCAGGTTCCTCACTGGCTTCATGTCTCCTTTCGGGTGGAGAGATGGGCCTCCAACCTCCCCAAGTCCTGATGTGAGAAGAAAGCAGAGGATTTACAAAGTGGAAGTTTATTTAGGTTTTCAAACTCTACCTAGCTCTTGGGACCAGGCCCTCCCTGTTGCATGGGGCATTCTAGTGTCTTCCATTGTTTGAGCTGGAGGTCTTGCTCCAAGCAAGAAGATCTAGGCAGTCAGGTATTTGACAGAAGTGTAAGATTCTCACTGAAGTTTAAAGTATAAAGTTGAATTTCTAAGCAAGTGTGAAGAGTATATGCAATTCACGTCTTACAAATGTATGCTGTTAAATGTCCTAAGGAGTTCACCCTTCAAGTGCAAGTTTCACAGGCAGTGTGGGCTGGACCTTTATGCTAACCAAGAAGGCACGATTCTCGAACAGCACTGTCTGTTTCATTATTCTAACTACTGCATGTGCCATTTTGACAGATTATTCTTATCTTCTTTATCTAGGTCGAACTGGAAGGTACACTCTAATAGAAAAATGGAGAGATACCGAAAGACATTTGGCACCTCACGAAAACCCTATCATATCCTTAAACAAATGGGGGCAGTACGCCAGTGACGTACAGCTTATTTTACGTCGGACGGGGCCATCTCTCAGTGAGCGACCCACTTCAGACAGTGTGGCTCGAATTCCTGAAAGAACTTTATACAGGCAGAGTTTGCCCCCCTTAGCTAAACTGAGGCCTCAGATTGACAAATCAATCAAACGGAGAGAACCTAAAAGGAAGTCATTAACATTTACAGGCGGTGCCAAAGGATTAATGGAAATTTTTGGAAAGGGTAAAGAAACTGAATTTAAGCAAAAGGTGCTGAATAATTGCAAAACAACAGCAGATGAGTTAAAGAAGCTGATCCATTTGCAGACAGAGAAGCTTCAATCCATTGAGAAGGAGCTAAAATCAAATGAAATAGAAATAAGATTTTGGGAGCAAAAATATAATTCTAACCTTGAAGAGGAAATTGTCCGCCTGGAGCAAAAGATCAAAAGAAATGATGTAGAAATTGAAGAGGAAGAATTTTGGGAAAATGAATTACAGATTGAACAGGAAAATGAAAAACAGCTGAAAGATCAACTTCAAGAAATAAGACAGAAAATAACAGAATGTGAGAGCAAATTAAAGGACTATTTGGCTCAGATCCAGACTATGGAAAGCGGTCTTGAGGCAGAAAAATTGCAAAGGGAAGTCCAGGAGGCACAAGTCAATGAAGAAGAGGTTAAAGGAAAAATCGGTAAGGTCAAAGGGGAAATTGACATTCAAGGCCAGCAGAGTCTGAGGCTGGAAAACGGCATTAAAGCTGTGGAAAGGTCTCTTGGACAAGCCACCAAGCGATTACAGGTAAGAACACTTTTATAAAGAGAATTTTTCATCTGTATTTAAGAGAATTAATATGTTTTTGACATTGCTAGTGACTATCCATTTTCTCTTACATTTAAAGTTAGACACCCTCCTTAGTTTATAATTTTTTTTTCCGCATTCTTGGGGCTTTCCATAAAGCTTAGATGTGAGGCCAAAACAAAGATGAGAGCCAAAGGCACAGTGACCCTTGCTCCTTGGGAGGGGCCATCTTACTGTGGCAGCTGTAGCATTTGATAATTGGACATAGGAGACTCGAATCCCAGCTGCAATGGACACTAATGATGAGATAGAGAATCTGACCTCCTCCTTTTAGAGACTGAGAAACCCAAAGCCAAAAGAGATTACCGAGGATTGGTTTACCGAGGATTGTGTGGCTAGCTGGCTGCTTGTCTGTTCATTGCCCCATTGTCTCTAAGCCCATCTTCTTCCTCTTCCCTTCTCCCCTGCCCACAGTTCCCTCCTTTGCTTTCCTGAGCAGAGGGGCACAAAGGCTCCTCTCTGATGTTTACCCTCTCTAAAGCCTGAGTATAAGAGCATTTGCATTTCATCACATATGCCCTGATCACTCAGATTCCATTTCTTGGATTCCCATGCTTGAAAAGAAGACGTGGCGATGTTACAGGAGTTGCAAAGAGGTGTCAGACTTTAAGAGTGGACGTGAGAAAGACACAGAGTTGATCATAACATGGCTACTTAAATTTAAATCGACTAAAATTATTGATATTTGGGAAAGCAGTTTACAAATATTACATAAATGTGAAGTTGCTTTTAGTCTCAGCTGGCTGCGTTTCAAGCGCCGGGCAGCACGTGCTGAGTGCCCGCTGTGCTGGACAGTGCTGGTTCGAAAGCTTGCTGCTCAAAGCCGTGCGGCTTCGGGGCACACCTGTTAGACATTCACCATCCGCGTTACAGCAAGATCTCCAAATAGTACCTGTGCACGCTGAGATTTAAAAAGAGCTGCTTTAGAAAGTGAACCGTTCAGAAAGCAGAGACACCTAAGGTTACGGGAAGAACTGATGTTATTTCTCTGTCATTATATATATAGTGAAAGATAAACTACCCTCCCCTCCAATTTTGAAAATCAGGAATTTCTCACTCAGCAGAAGGTTAACCTCTGATTTGTCAGTATTTTGCTTTTTGGATTCATTTTGACACTAAGGGCACAATTGGAAATTGTGTTGCCTTTGAGATTATTGATAGGAAACACTAATTTATCACAACCATTGCTAGTAAATCCACTTCCTAGTGAAAGATACCTAATCAAACTAGTAACGTATCTCCACGGACTCCCTACCCTCAAAGTAAACAACCCCTCTTTCCTCAGTGCTCCCTGCCCCTGCTGGGTCCTCAGACACACGGCCTAGGTGGGGCCTTGGCACTTTTTCTTACAGTGCAGGAAAGGAGAGGAGGAGGAGGAAAATCCATTTAAATCATAGAATGAATGCCTCTCCTTGCTTTTAGACCTTTCCAGCTGTCCCAGCTTGATCTTCTTTCTTTAGGGCTCGCACTTCTCAAAACTGCCTTCTTCAAAGACTTAAAACCCCCTTAGTGAGACGGCGGTGGGAATCCTGCTCTTTTCATGCTGGGCTGTAAATCTCAGTCACCAGTCTCACAAGAACTTAAACAGTTTACAAAGCACAAGAACTCCGAACTCATGGACCAAATGACTGTTCATTTTGCCGCCAGTTATGAAGTGGGTAATAGGGAAGTTTAATTGTTAACAGCTTTGCAAGATTGCTGTGAAACACTGGAATGGCTGGAAACCAGTATTTTATTCATGTATCATATTTATTTCACCGGGTGCATAGTGTATCCCTAACTGAAGAAAGCATCACATTTAAGAGGCCAGACTGCCCTTTATTTGCTTATTTTCTGGCCCATGCCACACAAAAGTGACCTCCTTAGCCCACGGTATTGCTGCTATAAGCCAGATTTGTTAAACGCGTCCCTGTGAAAGCAAGTACCCCACACTTAACCCCCGGAGCAGATGGACTGTCACCAGGGTGCCTTTTAGCTGGCCAGTACTGAATCCTCAAATTAAAAAAAATTCTATCTAGGACAAAGAACAAGAACTGGAGCAGTTGACTAAAGAGCTGCGGCAGGTCAATCTCCAGCAGTTCATCCAGCAGACAGGGACAAAAGTGACCGTTCTGCCGGCGGAGCCCATCGAAGTAGAGGCCTCTCATGCAGACATAGAAAGGGGTAAGATGTTGAGAAATTTGCTTTTTTCCCCCCACTTCTCACCAGTTAACTTTGCATAAGTTTCTTACATTCAGTAAAAGTGCTGTCCTAACCATTCAAAGCTAATTCTTGGGGCGTTTTTAAAAATTGTTTAATGTATTCATTTCTGGGGAAAATTAATATTTATATATTTAAATGAGTGTGATATCACCAAATCTTATATTGTTTTCCTGAAGTGTCTGTGAGTCCTAGTCTGTTTGAGTTTTATTTTCTCTCCTTTTATAATGCCCCTCCTTCCTCTCCTAAAACTAATAAATTTGAGCTGATATTTAAAAGACACTTCTGAATCGGTGCATAGATATGGCCTGCACAACCACGAAAGAGAAGAAGATTGCTCAGTTGCTTTAAAAGATCATTAAGTGTTCAAATCACTGAAATCTTGGTTTGTCAACTGAGAGGGTTCAGCAGAGTCATCCTTCTGTCACCCCAGGACCCACAGGGACGTGTAACTGTCACTACACGTTCTTTGATTCTTCAGGGCAAGGAAAATTCTCGTTTTTCATATTGCTCAGTACTCCAAGTCTATGAGTCCCTCCCTCAAATGACTCTCTTTGTTTCCTCTCCAGAGGCACCATTCCAGGCAGGGTCCCTGAAGCGGCCCGGCTCATCTCGGCAGCTCCCCAGTAATCTTCGTATCCTGCAGAACCCCATCTCATCCGGCTTTAACCCTGAAGGCATATATGTATAACATTATCTGTCTTTCGGGAAGGGACCCAATAAAGGTACCAGGGACAGTAAAAATTCTTTCTTTGATTTGTGCCAATGATGAACAGAGGACCTGCTTCACAAGCCACCATATCTTTCTTTTGTCCTAAATTGCATACCACTTGGAGCCATACCCTGTGCACTGATGCTAAAGAACAAAGAAACTATGTTTTCACACACCAACAGTGTTGACATTTTTATCCAACAGCTGTAATACAAAGCCTTCATTTTTATTGGTAGCATTTTGAGAGCATTAGGAAAGTATTATACTGTGTATATACATAAATAAAACCGTGACTTAAAAGAGTGAAGAGAAATACGTGACTGGCTTAGTTTAATTTATTCCATGTAATCAATTAATGTGTGAATGTTGATGTTGTAACATTTGTTATTAATACTTATCTCGTGACGGAATTACATTACACGCTGTGTGATTCTGACCCTGCGCACGCGGCCAGACCCCCGCCGCACGCTGCTGGTGTGCGAGAGCCACGGGCGCTCCTCCGTGGGAACCAGCTCCTGCAGAGCCCACTCGCGTTCGTTTTGTGAACTTTCCTAGACATTGTTTGACTGGGTGAAATGACTCAGGTTTTCTTTTTAATCTGAAGTTTAATCTTCCCTTTACAGTATTTTCATACGAATGGCCACATACCAGAACAAACATATTTTCATGAGGTAACTCGTATATGTTTAAAAGGTTTGCAGTGCTTCCGACACTGTTGACAAAGATGTGAATGTTGAATATCCAGACAGGCCAGGCGGTTCCTAACCCACCTCTGTGTTATGTTTCTGCCCTGCCTTATCCTTTCACTCCCACGGACCCTCAGAGTTGCCATAATGCATAAATTAGAGGCATCTGAGGACCAGGTCAGTCTACTTCAGGAAGGTTGCTTTAAGTGGTATGTTCTGAAAATAACCCACTTCATTTGGGTGATCTTTTGGTGTAAGGCACCCGTGGGTTTACTCTGTAAATTATGGACTGTGGTGATTTCTCCAGTCACTTAGAGAGAAAGTGGGTTGGAGTTAGGTACTTTTTGCCAAGGAAATAAAGCTAAAATCAGTGTTTGTTTTCATTTCTGAGCTTGACTTGTATAGGACATTAATCTCCATTTGTACATTTATTATCTTATTTATAAAACCAAAAAGTCAGCTTCCCTCCCATGAGTAGTGATTTAACTACAGTTCACAAGTAATATCCAAATGGATGTGGTCAGATACCTCTCAGCCATTTTTACGTTCCCTCTGATCAAAATTTGGTACAATATAATTAAGACGTTTTTCTGAAATTTATAGTTTTTAATTCTGAGAAACATACATTCTCTGTATTATTTACATGCAACAAAGTAGCAGTGGATTAGTATATGAATGCCATGGTGACAATAAAAAAGATGTAAGTTGTAGCTTATGCATGAGGGCAGCTTTGGATGCTTTAACTCATTTGACTTATTTCTGATTTAATGAATGCTGAGAATGCTGCTGTATTTAGGTTTCCAATGGGAAATTATAAGAATGGCTATGAAAATATATAGAAGCTTCTAGAGGATTGAAAGTAATAATGCAGAGTTGCCTTTTCTAGCCCAGCTAAATGGCAGACCTCAACTAAAGATATTATCTTCTTTGGGTTCTTGGAGTTACTGAGTTGACCTTGCCATTATACTACTTTGCAAATAACTTGAGAAATAAATGATTCTTACCTAAATAACCACAATCTATACACATCTCCTCTCAATTTATAGTAGTTATTTCATATATACATATGATAAAAATGAGAATTTAAAAAATCAAAATAATTTGTAGATTTTGTGACAATAATGATTTATGTATGCCTGAAATATGCCTTATTTTTAAAGGGTACCATCCTATACTAAGAGTCATTTTGTTACTGTTATTCAGAGAAATTGTGATCTTATTCACAAAGAAAAATATTTTTATAAATTGATCACATTCTATATAAATCAAAAAGTTAAACTGAAGATATATTGAGCTTTGCAATTGTAAACTGAAAAGATGCCTTGGCATGCCATGAGAAACACAAAGTCGATATCCAGATTAATTGTTGTAAATTGTTACCAGCATTAATCTCTTAACTGTAAAGAGAGACTGGCAGCGTCCTTCCACCTGGCAGGAGTCTGGGGCTCCCCAGCCTAGTACCACAGGTACCTCTCTGACAGCTTCACTCGAACTTTCAGGCTGCCAGATAGTCTTTATGGATGTAATTACAGATGATAATACTATTTCGTAGATGAGACAAGTGTGTACACATGAATTTGATGAATACATTGAGCAGCTGTGCTTTTTAATCAGTTATAGTCCTTCTGGAAGCACACCTCTAAGAAATATTTTCTAAATTTTTTAAAAATAACTCAAAGAAAACTCATTTCCTTGGAACATCTTAAAAATATTTTAGTTGTTCCTAATCATTTTTACCCATTGTGAATACAGATGAGTTCGATTAAGTGCCACATCTTTGGATGCACTGCCGTGCAGGGGGTGCAGTGGTATACAAAAATGCCAAATGTCAAATTTTGCATCTGGGGAATATTCAGGTTCTAAATACTAAATTAAGTGACAAGTTCTTTGTTATTATACTGCATATACTGCAGGTTCTTTTATTGTGATTTTTCTACAAGTATTAAATACCTTAGAAGATATTTTTTTTTTTACCAAGGAATAATTTGAAATAGCATTAGTATGCATGACCCTTTGAGTATCTGTCATCCTCATAGAATGATCTGTAGTGGGTTGCCACAGCCCTTTTTTATTCTTATGAGATACTATGGTTTATTAGCATCTGTGTGTTGTCTTGATGTACAGAGAATTTACATGTGAGGCTTTGTTTGGCATTAATGGAGTTACCCATTTAATTCCCCCAGTCATCTCTAAACCAATCGTCAATTCCCATAGTTCAAATTCATTATAGTTAGTCATAAACTAGAGCTCAAACAAGACTGATAGGGTGAAAACATAGGATTTGTGGTGTAAAATGTGAATTTTAACAGTCTTTAAGAAGAGCGAATAAGCATTCGTGTCCAGACCATCAGTAAAATTGTTTTACCTGCATTAAAAGAAAATTTTCTTTGTGAATAAGAGCCAAACAAGAAACTTCATTAAAATCTTTCCTGTGAACATCTTTCCAAATTAGAACTATAATAATGGACCGAGGAAATAATGTGGAAAAAGCAGACACTTTTGATTTCAGTGTGCGGAGGGGATGGGCAGCTGGGCAGTTCCCTGTGTGTATTGCCTTTGAAAAATTGGGCCTTAATTTATATGTAAATAACAGTGCTGTGTTCACATCCCTCTTCTACCTGCTAAGTTGTCTTTATTAATCTATATTGTATAAAACTTTGCTCATAAGTATTACTTTTATATTATGTCCATTTTTTAATTGCATGTTTATACTATTTGCTACAGTATTTTTACGTTGTGGGTGAAGGCCATCAGCTGTATGGAGAAGACAGAACAATCACTATTTATTCAGTGTTGCTGCTTTACATTTCCAGAATAAGCTTTCGATGCCAGGACAGTGACTGCTTGAAAGCTGCAGGAGCTCTATTCCAGTGCATTTTATATATTTTTAGAAACCAAATAAATGCAGATTACTATTTAGTATACTAATTATATTAAACCAGCAGAAATATAAAGGCAATAAAGTATATACATATATATATATGGGGGGAAGGGAAAGATTAAAAAATAGGTTTACAGCCAGACATGGGGATAGCCCTAAGTGTATTTCTCAGCCTGTCTTTCCTTACTGACCCAAGGAGGATTTGAGTTGCTGCAGCTTTAAACACAGAATTGCCACGTTCACGCATTGTGGACACATAAGTGTGCTTTTAGTACTGCTTTGCTTATGTACAAATAAAGTACCTGTAGTCTGTATTATATGTAATTATTCTTTTGACTGTCATTTTAAAATGTATATTTTCTGATTATTATCATGATCTGTAAAACAAAGGATCAATATCTGATATTCTCCCAAATAATAAATTTTCAGGATTCATTGGGGCATTACATTGCTGGCTTGTTTCTTATATGTTTAATGTTTCAAAATATAATTTTACTACCTTTGGAAGATGCCAAAGAGAATACATCTACATATCAGTAACACAAGATTACTTTTTTCTAAAAATAATGTTAATGTAAGTAAGACTCTGCTGAAAAGGTAGCAGCTTCATCCAAGTGAAACTGAATTAAGAAACTAAACGCCTTCCTTTTGTTTTAAAAGTAAAAGAAAACATTGTTTTTAAAGAAGCTCTGTATTCCCAGATCTCCAAAACCATGAGAGGAAGAGAACCCTTAAGTACCTACTGCATGCTTCCCAGAAGAGTCTCAAGGGACAAGCAGGGACTGACCAGCAGGGAAGGGTGAGGGAGTAAGAAGGACTTCCCCTGCAGAAAGAGCTGAGGAGACGTGGCGAACACTTGTGGGGTAGGGGCAGGGTGCAGAGACGGGAGAGCTGAGGTCGGCAGGGGCAGCTCCTGCCAGGCCCAGAGTGTGTATATTTGGGCCAGAACATGCAGTCTTTCCTGCCCCCAGCCCTTACCACTCTTCCCCTGGCATGTAGTCAGTCTTGCCCTCACCCCTGCTAACACCTCTTGTCCCCTGTAGGCCCCCAAAACTGGTTGCCATCCTCACTTACATGAGGCCATGCACTGCCCACCGGTTGAGGGGTCCCTGGCACCTCCTGCATAGTGCACAAAGGAGGACCTGACATGCAGTGCTTCCCGGGCTGCCCTGTTTGGGAGCCAGCCCACCTTGCCTCTGCCCAGCTGTGAGAGCGTCATCCTTGCTGCTGAGGCCATCCCTGGAAAGACAGTACCTGCCACTGCCTGGCCAGTTCAGACCGCATTTAGGAGGAAGTTAAAGGTCCCCACCTGGCTCTGAATCCAGAGACAAATCCTGAGCTCCTTCCAGTGTCTAATATAGTGTCCAGTTCACAGCAGGCGCTCAACGGATGTTTGTTTGTCACTGCTGTTTTACTTACCTATTGCTGTATACCAAATGGCTCAAAATAAGTCCATTCTATTATCTCTTCCAGCTCCAGGTTGCCAGGGGCCCAGCTGAGCCAGAGCACCCAGGATGGTGCACTCATGTGCCTGGCAGTTAGCGCAGGCTGTCAGCTGAGAGGTTTTGTTGTGCAGATGAGAACACTGGGGCCCTGAGGCAGAGCAAGAACTGGCCAAGGTCACACACTGAGTTTATAACCAGAAGGATGTGCACTCTGCATTCAGACTGCCTGTGCCTGGTTTCCACCATGTGCCAGCTGAGTGACCTGAGATGTGATTTTACTTCTTTTTGCCTCCGTTTCCTCATCTGCAAAATGGGAATTGGGAATCACAGTGGCACCAGCTCCTACCTCAGAGAGCTGAGCTATGAGGATGAAATGAGATGATAGCTGACATTGTAAGCTCACATTGACCATGCAGGCTCAGTACTAATGCATCAAATAATAAATGCAGATTTCTCAGCCCAGTGGTAGGTGTTTAAGTATGCAGTGATTGTCAGAGTTTGCTAGCAGAGGTAACAAGTGCAAATTCACCAAGTGCAAATTCAGCTTCTGTTCTTGTGACAGGGAACTGGCTCCCTCTCCTTAACTCTCCAGATATGGCAGAAATGTCTGCTTTCTGTCCCGCTACATTCTGCATCCATACATCTGTACACTACCCCACTCACAGATGCAAAAACCAGCTCACAGAGGTTAATAACCTCTCCAGGATCACACAGAAAGCAGGGGTTTAAAGTCCTGGGGCTCAGTTGAATAAGGATGGCATTCCCCAAGCACCTATGGCATGCTGGGCCAGGCCCATGGCCATGGTTCTACGTCCTCAGGACTGTTCTGCGACAGGTGGTGTTCCCATTTAACAGGCTTGGAAACTGAGCCACAGGGAGGTAAAATCACAAAGAAGAAAGGCAGAGGCAGTATTTTTATTCAGGCATGGCTGGGATCCCCCCACTCAGGCCTGGACCGTCTCAGAAGCTGCCCATCCAGTCTCCCTGCTTCTGCTGGTGTCCCCTACAGACTCTTCTCAGCCAGGAATGGCCTGATCAAACCCAGGGAGGTGATATCCCTCCTGGGCTCAGAACCCTGAGTGGCTCCCAGCTCAGTCTGAATAACTAAATCTTTTACAGCGGGATGAGTGGGGGCCAGGGCATCAGCTACCCCCAGTGCCCCCCACTGCAGTGAGTCCCAGTCTGGGCCTTTACACTTTTGCTCACTCCTCACCTCCCCGCACCTTTGTCCCTCCTCATGCCACTGGCCTTGACCACTCTGTTTAAAACGGCTCCACCTAGCCCTCTGCACTCGCAGCCTCCTTTCTACCCTGTTTGTAGTCCCCATTTAAAACACATTTAACATTTACCTTTTT
>CM052539.1:30959356-31067826 GCA_028533065.1 Trachops cirrhosus
CTCTTCTCCTTCTGGTACCCCTATAATTTGGATGTTGGAACATTTAAAGATGTCCCGGAGGTTCCTAAGCCTCTCCTCATCTTTTTGAATTTTTATTTCTTCATTCTTTTCTGGTTGTATATTTTTTTCTTCCTTCTTGTCCACTCCATTGACGTGAGACCCATCTTTCATTCCATCACTATTGGTTCCCTGTGCATTTTTCTTCATTTCACTTATTGTAGCCTTCATTTTTTCATCTAGTTTGCGACCAAAGTCAACCAATTCTGTGAGCTTCCTGATCACCAGTGCTTTGAACTGTGCATCTGATAGGTTGGCTATCTCTTGGTCACTTAAAAGAATGAGTTTGGGGGCTTTCAATTGGTCTGTTTGAGCCATCTCTTTGTTGTTGTTGTTGTTGTTGTTGTTTTGGTCTTGTTGCGCTTGTTACGTGTGAGGGGCAGAGCCTTAGGTGTTCACCAGGGTGGGGCACCCCAGTGGCTTGGTTGTGACACTGTATGTGGGGGCAGGATCCAAGAAGGAACAATGGCGCTTGCTCCACTCTCTGTCGGACCTCCATCCCTTTACCCGCTTTCCCCAAGCAAACTGGTCCCCTGTGGTGCCAATTCCCGTGTGGGTGGGCATGTGTACCCCGTGGGACCTTCCTTTTCAATCAGTGCCTCAAGGCTCTGTTTCCCGGTGCTGGGACCCTGAGTTGCGCGCAGTGCCTTGCTTCACAATCGCCGCCTTGCCAGGTCTGCTGGTCGCCACCACCCCAGCCGGGGCCCAGCCAGCCACCGCTTATGCGCTCAGGGTCTGCCCGCTGCGGTCATGCGCTCCACCCCGGTTGCTTTGTGGGTCCTGGTTGCCTTATGAGTGTTGGGTCCCAAAGCTCTCTGCTCTGAGACCCGCTCCTGGCTGCCCGACTCCGCCCCTCCTACCGGTCTGGATGAATGTGTCCAATTCAACTCCTTGGGTGCCCAACCTCCATACAGATCAATTTTCTGCCAGTTCTGGTTGTGATTTTGTTTCTAAATTGTTGTTGTCCCTATCTTGGTTGTGCGAGGAGGTATAGTGTGTCTACCTATGCCTCCATCTTGGCCGGAAGTCCCAACATTTTACCTTTGTTTTAATTTGATTTTTAATTTTATGTTTCTCCCCACCAGAATGCAAGTTCTCTGAAAGCAGGAATTGTATTTTCTTTTCCTTATGTTTGAACCCCTAAAGCACAGGTGGCAAACACAAGGCCCAAGGGCCGAATCTGGCCCTCCACCTTGTTTTGTCTGGCCTGGCACTTTGCTTCTACCCAGCAGCAGCACCAAGCTCTCGCTTAACTGTTAAGGAGCAGTTACATTTACAAAGTCGTAAAATTACATTCGGCCCTTTGAAGGCAACTGCGAGGCTGATGTGGTCCCCGGTGAAAATGAATTTGACACCCCTGCCCTAAAGCCTAGAAATGGTGCCTAGCATAAAGAAGATGCTCAGTGGATATTTGTTGACTGAACAAATGAAGTAATGAATGCTTGCTATTATTATTATTGGGCCCTCTCTCAGCCATCTGAGCCAGGTCTCATAGATCTGTCATCCTCCCCCTTCCCCACCATCAGATCCTGGGTCCCCAACCAAGCCCCCTTCCCTTCCTCTCCTTTTCTCCTCTCTGTCCCCATCTTCAGAATGTGACCCTATCTGGAGATAGAGCCTTTACAGAGGTGATACGTTAACATGAGATCATTAGAGAGGGCCTACTAACCCAGTATGAATGGTGTTGTAAAACGGAGCAATCTGGACAGAGATTCATGCAGAGGGAAGGAGATGAGAAGATACAGGGAGACGATGGCCAGGAGAGGGGCCTGGAGCAGGTGCCCCTCACCGCTGCAGACAGAACCAGCCCTGACAGCGCCTTGATCTTGGACCTCCAGCCTCCAGAACTGGGAGATCAGTTTCTGTTGTTTAAGCCACCTGTGGATCGTCCAGTGCTACACAAGCTTTAGCAGACTAATACAACAGTTCGATAAAACCAGTGTATTTCCCTCAGTCTCACTCAGTTGTCATGTCCAAGGGCACAATCTAGGAAACACTAGAGCCAGAGTTATCAAAGCCTGAACTGTGGCCAGTAGGATCCGCCATGACCTCAGGCCAGTGGAGCAGCTCCTTTCAGGCAACGAGGACAGTAGAGTGAATGCAACTCACTGGTCCTGGTGATTAGAAATAAGCAAGGGATTTAACGCACTTTTGTCGTGAAACCCACAGTGTACGGTGTACAGTGCCTCAATCTTAAAATGAGCCTCCTGTTTAAGAATCACAATGTGGCTGGAGAAGTGTGCACCCTGCTGCGTTTGGCTTCACTGTCGGAACCAGGTGGCCAGCCATCCTCTCATAGCCTTCCGAGTTCTAAATTCTTTCCCCTGCACTTCTTGGTACAATGGATAAAAATTTTAAACATCCCCAGTGCCTTCCTTTAGTGAAAGGAAGAGACAAACCATCGCTTAAAGATTCCAGCCTTGCTGAAGCGCCATTTGTCCTCACCCAGTGGGCTGAGGAGTTACCCTAAATTCAGAACCTCTACACTGTTCAGACATGGCACCTAGCAGAGAAGCAGCTCCCCATCAGGAATGCACTGAAAGTGGTCGTTTCCATGATTATTTGTGTTTGCTTCCTTTGGCCGAAGGCACTCATGTCCCCCCCTCGGGGTTTATTTCTTTGAATATTTCTCGCCTGTGATCACCCTGATTTCTGAAACATGGGCAGCCTCAGTTCAAGAGATGAATGTAGCTCATTTGGTAGATAGATTTGGTCAGTAGATTTCCTTTCTTGATTCAGTTTTTGAAAGGCAATCAAAGATGTCTTCTCCCATAATTTATCTGGACTAGATTTGACTGCAGCCGACTGAACCATCCTCTCGTCTTAAGACCAATGGCTCAGATCTGGTTGTGGAAACAGAACACATTTCTGAAATATTTTGTGACAAAACGTCAGCTGTAGATACGCAGTTAAACCAAGTGTTTATGAAGCTGATAATCAGTGGAGGTCTGCCTTGCTCTGATCTCTTCGACCCAGCAGAAGACTCTGTTGGCATATTTATGAAGAACCAGGCTGGGTTCCCTTTCAGAGAGAATTCCTTCAGCTCCAAAGAAAACTCCATTCTATAAACTAAACTTGATGTCAGCTAAGCAGGTGCCAGCCAGTGGCATCTGGCACTAAAAATACATTTATTAAACTCTATTTTGCTTCAGAAGCCATTGAAAAATGTTTACACAATTTTAAGTCCTCTAAATTACTCATATATATATTTTTAAAAAGTTATATATATAAAATACACAGATAAAACACACGTGCACAGACATGTACTCACAAATACACACGCTTGGAGCTCACTGACCCTTATATTTTTTAATCTCTTTATCTTGAAAGACTCTGTTTACAAAAATGAGTTTAAATGTTTTCACTTTAAGCCCATAAGGAGCTCACTGGTTCCTGTGTGTTGCTGAGTGGAGAAGCACCAGTCTCTGGGACACCCCCACGGGGGCCAGAGAAGTTCCTCCTGTACTCTCTCGCTGTAACCTCCACTGAGGTACAGGTGTCCTGAGCCCTGCATGCATGATGGGTGAAATCTTGGCCCATCTGAACACATGTTTGCACCAGCAGGAAGATTTAGGAGACCCTGTACACCCTCAGGATAAAATACTGTCTGGGCTTGTGGGAACAATTTGTTTAAGAGTAATTTTTAGAAATTCTTGCAGTGGCCTTAGAGGGCTGAATTCATAGCAGTTTCATTGCAAATACCTGTTCTTCCTGAACAGGCATAAATCGGGGCCAAGGTCTTGGGGATCCATGGATGCAGGGACATAGATGACTTTTGTCCTGTGTGTGGCTTCTCTGAACAGATGGTGCATGAGCCGCATGTGTGTTAAAAACATTTGCAAACTCTAGGTCTTGCATTTTTCAGCTGCAGTCCTGATTATGATATGAATGCTGAGTCATGGTGAGGTGAAGTTAAGTAATGATGTGAACTGCTGAGCCATCAGTATATGAAATGCTGGGTCATGGTGATATTACGGGGGAGACCCCAGTTAAGTTCTTGCCTTGCTCACAATAGAAGAATTCAGGGGAGAGGCAACATGTACAGTGTCTGTCCGGGAAAAGTCCAGCTGTTGTTAATATAATGAGAATGGTTTGCACGACCTCAGTGTAACCTAGCAGACAAGAAGAGTGGATTGGAATATCCATGCATGAACAATGATGACTTCACTCCATTAGTCAGTGGGGGCAGTAGGTCCCATTGAGTGAGCACATGTACTGTGTGGCCATTGCATTCAAAAAGACTGAGCAAGTAGAGCAATGAATGTACATCAAATTTTGCATTAAGCTTGAACATTCCTTTGTAGAAATTACTGGGATGATTCAGAAGTCTTCAGCTATGGGCAACTGGTGATTGGTGATTGGCAGCTTCATCACAACAATGCACCTGCTCATGCATCACGTCTCATGCAGAGTTTTTTTGGGAAAACATCAAATCACCCAGGTGATTCAGCTCCACTACAGCCCAGATTTGGCATCCTGGGACTTCTGGCTTTCCCCAAAACTAAAATTACCTTTGAGAGGGACAAGGTTTTAGATCTTCAGTGAGACTCAGGAAAATACAACAGGGCAGCTGTTGGTGATTGGGAGAACTGTGTGAGGTCCCAAGGTGCCTACTTTGAAGGGGACTAAGGCATCATTGTCCTATGTACAGCGTTTCTTGTATCTTGTATCTTCAATAAATGTCTCTATTTTTCATATTACATGGCTGGATACCTTCTGGACAGACCTCATATAGCGGGAATGAGATAGACAGTAAGTCTATTGAACATGAAGCTGCAAGGAGACACCCAGCTAGTCTGAGTGCCCCCACATACAGTGGGTATAAGGTAGTAAGTTTGTTATTAAGTCTGTTCTATACACTTGAGCACAAAGTCACAGGCGAGTACCCAGCTAGTGTAAGTGCACTGACTATTGGGGTTTTGGGGTTTTTATGCCTGTAGCCAACTTCTAGGTTCCCCCTCCACCTCCCTTTCTAAGACCTTGGAATTAATACACAGATTCAAGACTTTCCTTCCCAGCTAGTGGAAACAATAGATAAAGAATTTCAAAGGCTCCCCTCCTCCTGCACTATCATGGTTTTTCTTGTGATATTTGGAACCCCTGGCAATCTTATCAGACCAGGCTCAGGACTGCTGAGTTAATGGATGAGACATGTCTCCTTCCTCTTCCATGTCTTGGTTTACTATCTGTCTTACCTAACAGTGATGGGAAATGCCAAGTCATACTGTCAAGAATGCTGAGTCATGGTGATATGAAATGCTAGGTCATAGGTACATGAATGCTGAATTATGGCTACATAAAACACTGAGTCATGAGTTCATGAAATGCTGAGTCATGGCATCGAGAATGCTGAGTCACAGTGTGGTGAATGCTGAGTCATGGTAGCAAGAATGCTGAGTCATGGTGATATGGAATAATGAACCATTGATGTGTGAAATGCTGAGTCATGCTGTCATGAATGCTGAGTGATTGTGTCAATATGGCTGTCGTGGTGTCAAGAATGCTGAGTCATGAGTATTTGAATGCTGTGTCCTAGGTACTTAAAATGCTGAGTCATTCTGTGGCAAGATGCCAAGTCATGGTGCTGTGAAATGTTGAGTCATGTTGACATGAATGCTAAGTCATAGTGACATGAAATGGCAAGTCATGGTGATGTGAATGCTGAGTCATTATTTCATGAATGCTAAGTTAGGGAGGCTACTCTTAAAAGATGACTTTGGAGTGAAGACCCAAAGGAAGTTCCTGCATGCCTGTAGAGATGAAAAGGACCTATCTGGACATATAGCCCACATTAATTTTCGGTAAGAAAGGTTTGGGAGCCCTGGCAGGCCTGTGGGGTCCAGCTTCCTGTTTCCAAGCAAATGGCTCAGAATATATAACCTTTTCCTGGCTATGAGCCAGTAACCTCTTCTCTCAATTACTCACTCAGTCCATCAATCTTCCCAAATCAAATAACATGAAGGGAGAAGATATTTTAAATATATTAAAAATTTTGTCTGAATTGAATTACCCTTAATCCTTTCCACATTAAAATTAAATTCATAGCTAAAATATTCTTCTCTGAACAGACCCAAACTTGATCTGTATTTTCCAAAATCATGACTAAAGGGATATTTTTTAGATCTAAAGATGCTTTCCTTTGCTAGACATTCCCCCCAAATTTAACACAGCTTTATAACCTAAAGATGACTGTCTTTTCAATTCAAGATCTTAAATAAAACAAACCACTGTCAGGTACTCTCCCATATAGTGATCAATGTTAGTCTATGGAAGGGATCTGTAACTTGAGGTCCATGGGCTCCTGGAAAAGTTTTCAGAGGCTGCTTGCATAGAGACTGCCACTATGGACATTTGGGAGGTCACAGAAAAGTAGAGAGTGCACTGAGTAGGGATAAGATGAGGAGGGAGTGGCTGGAGGTGGGGCCATATTGTAAAGACCTTTGCATTTCATCTGGTAGGCGATGGAGAGCCAAACAAGGCCCAAGGACCCTTAAGATCAGATTTGCTTTTTACCAAGTTTACTGCGGTGTTGTTGTAGCAACTGGGCTGCAGTGAGACGAGAATGCTGCTAGGGAGACTCGCGGGGAGGCAGTTGTAATAGACCGGCTTAATTGTTTCATCTCTTACGAGAACTGCCCTCATCTTCCATCCCTTCCAAACTATTCTCCAATGAAAATCATTGACAGCTTTTCATTTTGTGTCACTATTTTGCCCTGAACATGTGTCTAACACAGCCTGTGAGTAAACAGCAGGTGGGTCTCCATGGACAATTCCTAGATTGCCATGCAAGGGCAGGTAGAGATTACCCAAGTGATGGCACAGCAAAAATTTCAAAGCCTGACACCTGTCTGACTTAAGGCCCAGTCAAGCTGACACATGTAATTAACTATTGCAGTACCTATATACCTATATATAAGTGTGTGTGTATATATACATGCATTGTGTTATATACATATTATTTAAATTATGATGCACACAATAACAGCCAAATAAAGACCTTTCTTCTTATAAATACCACTTTGTACAGACTTTAGTATGCTCAAGGTAACCACTAGAATTGCTATACTGTTTTCGCTAGTTGACCAAAACATTCTGCCAAGAGTTCCAACACCAAATGAACTTAAAGATTGAGAGAAAACATAGTGGACCAACAACTGACAGGGTCCTCTCTACAGAAACACTCATGGAGGGGCTTCCCTCTGCAGTGTGGTAAACGGAACTTCAAGTGGAGTCACTGAATGGAAGTCTGGGCACATCCTTGAAAATCAGTTTTGTGCGAACCAGTTCACATCTAACTGTTTTAATACACCATTAGAGTGGCCTGTTGTCTTGACAACAGGACACTTTGTTTATGACACAAGCAAATTAGGGAGAACACTTCCAAACTGACTTTCACTTTTTTTTCATTTGCGGTTGCCTCAAGATTATATCCCTGATTCTTCTAAATAGACAAACATTTGGTATTTTGGGGGGATGGAGAGGGATGTCTGTTTAGGGCACCAGGACGCTGGTGGACATTGTTGTGAAATTCTACCACTTTGTGATATCTGTAATGGAAGTGGGATCCACTGGGAAAGTTAGAGGATGGTGAGTCAAGCTTTGCCCTTGTCATGTTGAGATGGTGGTGGGATCCGCATTGTGATGTCCAGAAGGCATTTGAACATGCCGATTTGAAGCTTGAGGAGGACACAAAGCTGAAGAAGGACATATAGAAACTATATGCGCCAAGGAAGTATTTAAAATTTCAGAATAAACACCCCCCCAAATACATACAAATATATTTTAAAATAAAGAAGAGGTAAACTTTCTCAGGGAAAAGTGTAAACACTTCTTAGTCAGTATAGTCAGAGGACTAGCCCCCTTTGTGTCACCTCGGGATTGGTCAGAAATGTTTCAGGTGCCACTCTGGACTTAAGGAGTTATAATTTGTATTCTAGCAAGGTGCTCACATTATTCATATGCATGTTCAAGTTGGAGAAGTGCTGGGGGACACCAAGATGAGGGCCAACGACAGGAGCTGGGGAGGCACTTGCATTTATAAGGCTGACAGGAGAGACTGAAGAGGGAGACCATGAGGAATCAGAAGACAAAATCTAGTGTTAAGGGTCGTCAGTGAAAAGCAGGTGGATAGAACACTAAACAGAATCATATTTAACTTGCAGAGTGATATAAGAACAAATTTAACCAATGTCTTTTCATTTTTAATCTCTTTGTTTTTGTTTGCAGCAGCTCCAGGTTTGCTAGAGAACACTGACAGTATCGCCTCTCCCTGCTCCTCCGGCCTCCAGGCCCAGAGAGGAGAAAATATCATTACGTATCTGGACTCGTCCTACCTCTTAGGTTGGCAAATTGCTGTTTGTATGTGGGTGACTTAGGGTGAGTGAAGAGAATGTGGAGACAGGAGTAGACTGCTCTGCACACAGTCTTTATGTGTTAAAGGTAGCTGGCCAGCAAAAGGAATGGACTGGATTGGGCCTGAGTAGCATGGGTTGAACAGGAGAAAGACCCAGCATCTGAAGATGGGATCAGCCCACACTGGCGGAGGGGATGGAGCTGTGGGCTGCAGACCCATTAGCACAGGCTCCGGAGGGACCAGGGCTGCCTGGGACACCCGAGCTCAGTGTGCATGGGCACGTGGGTGGAGGCAAGACGAGAGCCCCCGGCCCAGCGCTTCTCCCTCAGCAGGGCGCCTCCCTGAGAACGGGCCCCTCTTCTGTTCCCTGAATTATTTAGGTCCAGGGATTCTGTGCTACCCAAAGACAAGGAAAGAGGGTAGGGAAAGTACCAAAAACTGAAGGATGTTATGTATAATTATGCAAAAGAACAGTGTGATATTTATTTAATTTTTAATGTGGAGAAGTTTATGCCTGTTTTATTTCATTTACCCTCTCGAGACAGGCACTTCATTCTGACAGGTTTTACTGGAAATTGTTTCTAACAGATTAACTTTGTTTGTCTGAACTCCTCATTTCCTGACACTGTCAGATACTTGAAAGGAAATGATACACTAGGAAGTACAAAGGAGTCTGGAAACTCAAGTTCTAATATCATCTCTGTTTCATAGCAGACACACGACATTTGGCAAGGCATTTACTGTCTCGGGACCTCAGTTTCTTCTTTTGTGAAAATAAAGATCTAAGATGATCTTTATTGTATGATGATGCTCTAGCACCCCACTATTCTACGATGTGTAACAAAGACAGTAAATGTAGAAAGGTCTGAAAAACACGAAGGTTAAGAATATAAATCATAAATATGGCAGCACCTAAATGTTTCAGTCAATTCAATCTCCTTAAAGTTCTTCACTGAACATTGTCCACAATAGGGACAGCCCGGCAAGTCAGAAAACTAAGAGCCAATCAGATTGAAGAAAGGGCAGTAACTCCTAACACCTGTGCCTAGGGTGGGGCCCCAGGCTGCCCAGTCAGTGTGGCCAGACAGAATCTCTGCCAGTGAACTTTCCTGCCCCCACACTGCAGGTGTCTGTTTGTCAGGCTGCCTACAGCTCTTCAAGGCTGATCCTGCATGAAGAAGCCCCTGTGTCTCCAATTCTCACAGCTAGTTTATTAGCTAAAAAACTTTACTTGATATCCTCTCTTCCTTTCCTCCTCATCAGGTTCGCCTAGTATATACTAAGGGCATCCTTTACTTCCTATCACAGCAGTTATCATACTTAGACTGTGATTCATCTGATTACTTAATATCTATCGTCACTATACTGTAAACACCCTAAGGGCAGGGACGTGTCTGTTTTGTTACCCCTCCATTCCCAGCACCTACCAAAGGCCCTGGCAAATAGTAAGTGAAGGAAAAGATGAATGAATGAATTCCATCTTGCCTATAAGATGAAGATTCTTTAATCAAGTCAAGTCACTAACAAGTGAGAGAACAAAACCATGGGTCTGTTCTCACCAGCTCCACAGACTACTCATTCTCCACTCCAGGTGGCTTCCTCATGTCTCCCCTAGACTTTGTTCTCCTGGCAATGACACTGGTGCTGGAGGAGGCAGTGAGGGAGAAGCAGGCAGAGCGATGACAGTAAGTGGACCTGGTCCCCTTTCACTCGACTTTCCTCTTCTTGTCCAACAATGCTCATTATATACTGTATGAATATGCACTCGGCACCTGCTTAGAAGAAGTCTGCATCCAGGCCAATGGCCTTATTCTCATGTGGAGGACCACACTGAAGTATTCAAAACCGTGACCTGTCACCTCTCATCTGCCTCTGTGCATATCGTGGACTCCAGTACATGAACACCCAAGTTGGAAATATACGGTATTTGTCTTTCTCCAATGGATTCAATTCAGGACCGTCTCTCATTCATAATGCAGCAATTCCATCTCTGCCCCAGATTCTTGGGTTATATAAGCAGAGGTCAGCCCTTGCTCCCCCCATGCCAAGCTCTAGGTCCATGTCCAGAGCCAGGTGTTCTTTGCCTCAATTTCCTTTCTCTTGCCCAGAGCTACACTCCTCAACAGGTCCACTCCATCTGCTACATCTGCTTGTATCACACGCTTCCATGCCCACGACTCCCTCTTACTGAATTATTTCTTCAAAAATTCCATGAAGCTTAACATCTCTAATTTAAGATAAGCAGAGTAGACACTTTTGCCCAAATGGGAATTCGTTTAACTACCTTTCTTCGCTTTATAACATCATCAAAGCAAATTCTCAAAGTTTGAATGGTCCAAAGTACTTTTGAATGATTCTTACTTACATGTCCTATTTATCACAACTCAGAGGAAGTGATTTCTGAGCGGACTTTTCTCCACCTCTGCGGCCGTTTATTTGATTTAGAAAAGGCCTGCCCCTCTCCGTGCCAGCCTGCACACAGAGAGCGTGCGAAGCAGCCGTCAGTCCGGGTGTTTGCCTGCGCGGAGCCCTCAGTTAAAGCCCGAGGCTGCATCTTCCCATCTTCTCCAGCTGCCTCAGGCGTTGTCTCGTTCTCAGTCGGAGTGTGATGACAAAGGGTCCCCTCTCCAGGTGACACACTGTACCACCGCTGTGTGTGCTCCCTGCCTGGTCATCTGATGCCCTCTGCAGGAGGACTCTATTTTGGCTCTATTGTGTCCAGAGATCCCTGGAGTTATTCTTCAGTCTTTATAAAACCTGGGCTTCATCTGTTGACACTGTGAATATTACCTGCAATTAACCCACAAATTACCATCTGTTTTAAAGTTGAGGACTTGTTTTCATATTACTAATTTTACTAAAAAATTTCTGCCTACACTGAGAAATTCTGGTGTTTGGAAGACTTTCACATTTGGTTGGGGGGGATCTGATGTGGATATTAATATTCTGATTTTTAATTTACCTAAAAAAGCCCTGACACATAAAGCTAATCAGCGCCTTGGTTTCCCTTTGTTCTGGATCTTTACTCCAAGCCTATACTTGCATTTGATCTTCCGCATGGAAGAGAAAACTTCAGGAACGGGCAGACTCAGAGAGTAAAAGGATTGTTGTGAGAAATGAACTAGCTTAGAGGTTAATTTTCTGCTATTTTTCTTCAGATGGCCCTGAAATGCCATTTCACTCCTCTGGGCTTCAGTGTTACCTTCTGTAAAGTTAGAGGGCTGGCCAGGATGGTTCCTAAGATTCCTTTTAGCTCTAAAAATGACCCTATGCTTACTCCTGAGTCACCCTTCTTTATTAATAGGTATTTTACTTCTACATAGTCATAGAGATTAGTTTTATTTCCTAACGTGTCCTTTTTTTTGCCTTTTTATGGTTATATTTAAGGCTATGTTGTATTTGCTATATTCTCTTAATCAGAGATCAATAATTTTATGTATAGATCTTTCAAAAAAAATAATAAAACAGTCATTGCAGTCACATTTTTAAAACTTTTTAAATGTTTCTTTCATTGTCCCCTTTCCAATTATTTATAATTTAGATGTTTCTTCACTCTGTGGCATTTTTAGTATCTTACATCAATCTATTAACCAGGGACGATTAATCTTTAGCACTCAACAATAAAAACATTTATTGAGCACCTACTATGTGTCAGGCATTCTGCTTGGTGGTACAAATACAAAGACAGACAAACCCAAGACTGTAAATAAATGAAGGCTAAGAGAAAATGTTCCTGTATATTTAGAAGTTAATGTGCTTCTAACTATTTCTCATTATTCCTGCTCTATCCTAAAACTGATTTTAAGGTCATCATGCTAAATCTATACTCCTTGACGTGAAGAAATAATCTAAGGCAGAGTGACATGATTTTGGTACATAAAACACGGCCTCTGTTGTATATATGCAGAAAATAAACTTAATTGTCACGTGATTGCTTCATTTTCTTATCTGTAAAATATAAATATTTTATGGGTGGACTTGGGACAAGGATTAGATGATATGATTCCTTTTTTTGTTTTGTTTTCCTTTTTTAAATTTAATCTTTATTGTATTTTTTCGTAACTATTTAGTCCCCTTATACCCCCATCCCCCAATAACCACCGTACTGTTGTCCATGTCCATGAGGACTATATGATTCTAAAATTCATTCTAACTCTTATGGTCCTGTTGTTTGGATGTATAGTTCAATTGTATAATGCTTGGAATAATTAAGCGGCTTTGCTTTATAAAATCTAGTAGAAATTAAGAAAGATCTACCAAATCTTCCATTGTAGGAAAACCAAATACAAGACTAGCCATGTCTATTTTGGAGCTATGGTGGTGGACTCTTTGGTCAAGACCAGAAGATCAGTGGAAAAACACTCCATTAAAGCAGGGGCAAAAGAATTCAAAAATAACAAAGCTGAAAGAATTCATCACCAGAAGACCTGCACTACAAGATACGTTAAAGGAAGTCCTTTGGGCAGAAATAAAATGATACCAGTTGGAAATCTGGATCTACACAAAGGAATAAATAGTTCCACGTGGACACAAATTTCATTAGCTGGTACTCCAGCCTCTACCCAATCAGAGGTGGCAGAAGCAGAAATGGAGAGTAGACAGCCTGATAGAGATGGATACACTGACATTCAGAGGAGGAGCAGTTGAGAGCCCTACTCTCTGGGAAGAAAACAGGTAAACGAATATTGGAGGAAGAGGAGAAAGAGGGAAGGAAAAAGAAAAAAATTGAAATCCTAACAGGTTAATGTGTTGGTCCTCAAGAAAAATACCAAATCAGATTCAAGATACTCTTTGAGGAGGCAGGAACAGATAATACTTTAAGAGATTTTTTTCAAAAGCGAGTAAAATAAAATTTTATTGCTAAACTAGTAAAATTTTTGAAAAATTGGATCTTATGCTGTTTTCTTACAGTTCGATTGTTATTGTTCTGATTTCCAAACCAGACGGTCCTGGAAGACAAGGGCCCTGCCTTCTGCCTCTGACCTTTCCTCCCCCACTTTCACCCTTGGCAGTGCTCTCCGCCTGGGGCTCACCGACAAACGCCTTTGACTGAATCTCTGATAAATCCCATACATTTTCAACTGAAATTCAGTTCTGCTACCAGGTATATTTAATCACCTTTTGAAAGTTCAAGCTGAAGAAACCCTAGCACTTGTTTATTCTTAAACATTACAAAGTTTTAAAAGTGAACTTAATTATGCCTCTTGTCCCATATTCATGCTGAAGAGTCAGGAAACCTCTTTCTGGTTTCTTGACAGCAAACACCCTTCCGGTTTATTTAGAGTGTGCCCCCATTAGGTAGAGTAAACATTCTCCCTTGATTCCCACATTAATGCTCTTTATCTCTGCCTCCAGAGAATGGCTCTGAATACAAACCAGAGCACAAATCACAGCTCTTTGAGAGCAAGGCCCAAGTCACGGCTACAGCCACACAATCCCATCTCAGATGTCCCTGCCTGGGAGTAACTGTTGACCAGTGCCTGTCCACTAAGAAAGTCCCCTCCACATTCTTCCAAAGAGCCTGACTTATACATACCCATTTGAAATTGATGAAAGTCCAAACAAGCAAAAACAAATTCAGGTCCATCCTTTGTGAAACTGATTAAAGTCACACAGGGCCAGGTTCATGGGCACGTAGCCTGTGCAGTCACATAAGGCCCACAGGGCTGGGTTTAATGCTCTGTAGTCACTGTCATGAAATTCTTAGTAATTTCATCTTTGAAATTTTGCAGGTGAAGGCTGATGGGACAATGGAACATGTGTGTGAGCAGGGAAGATGCACTCAACATGCATGTCCATTATTTATTATTTCCCTATCCACCTACAGCATTCATAGTGTCCTGTGAACCCAAAGTTCCAGTGGGCCCACATGCAAGGATGTTTAGCAAGCCTCAAAGCAAGTACACCGTGAGCGTGCTACATCTATGATTGAGTACATGAGGGCATAGAGCTACGAGAGGCCATCCTTTCCTTTTGAATCATATCCTGCTTCTAACGAAGATAAACGAAGGCAATGGTTTTGAAGAAAAATAAATGACCAAGAAATTGCCATATTCTTTCTTACTCATTTTACTTAGCTATCCACTTTCGCTGCATATCCTGACATAGGGGAAGAGGGAAAAACAGGACAACCCATAGTCCTCTTACCTTTCAGTCCTTACTCACTCATCAGTAAGCCAAAGGGAGAGAGTGTTGGTTGAGTGTGCATGAATCAGGAGGTGCAATAAAAGCAATCGAAATACTGTTGCTCAGCATATTCACTGTTTTTGAAAGAACAAAACACATATACATGTATGCACCGCAAAATATGATTTGTATAGTATCAAAAACCTCACAGTATGAGTTACCTTTGCCTTTAATATAATTATATTTGTCCTTATATTTGCACTTAAATGTGCATTGCATAATATTAAGATGAATGATAAAATTCATGCTAGTATTTAAAGTTTTTAATTTATTTTTACTTTAGAATGACATTAAAGAGTGAAGGGGACCAAAGTTTTGCCCACTTCATAATGTTCCTTTCAGGATATTGATTTGAAGCTGTTTATTAAGAAACAAAAGACTCAAAAAGAACCTTTGACCCTCCCGTTTCCTGCCTAAAAGATTTCAGATAGAAAACCTGCTTCAGGCCCTGGCTGGTGTGGCTCAGTGGACCAAGCGCCGGCCTGTGCGAACCAAAGGGTCACTGGTTGATGGGTTGCAGGCCACATCCCTGATTGGGGGCGTGTGAGAGGCAACCGGCTGATGTATCATACATCAGTGTTTCTCTCCCTCTCTTTATCCCTACCTTCCCATCTCTCTAAAATAAATAAATAGAATCTTTAAAAAAAGAAAATCTGCTTCTGGAAGAGAACCTTAGCATATTCACCTGAGCACATGTAGATTAGCACATATGTGACAGACAGGAAAAAATCTAGGAAAGCTCGTCCCAGCAAGACTTTGTTTACCACATCTTTGTTCTTTCTCCTTCCTGTAAGTTAAGTACTTTCCTATGAATCCCAGACCACTGCCCCCTTCTCCTTTGTCCAGAATGGCATATAAGCCTCAACAGCCCTAGGTCACATTTTCGCCTGCTAGTCTGTCCCTGTTAATTTAGAAGAATTTAGAATGTGGGAGAAAATTTATATTTTTTGCACCCACGTGAGAGTAAATCACCATAACAAGTCAAGAGAGAGATTGCAGGAAAAAGGAAAAGGTATTTTGGTACTTTTAATGGCACAATCTTCTTTTGTTGTTGTTTTTGTTTTTGTTTGTTTGTTTTTTTAATAAGGGTGCCATATTTTCATTTAGCTGTGGACCTTGTAAATCATATAGCCAGCCCTGACGTGGGAAAAGCAGAATATGATGATGAGAAAGTCAAACTCAAAGCTATAACAGGAAAACAGTTAAATGTTTCTTCAGGCAGTTACAAGAAAGTGTTATAACTGCTCATTCTAAGAGACTGATATACTAAAAAATCCTCAATTAGTGGCATCATTTAAACAAAGCACCTTTGTTTCCAAAGCCTTTGGATGGGCTCCTGGATATTTTAACCCAGATGTCTGCAGGAACCGGTCCTACACTAGAGGGCAGCAGCTACCCTTCACAAACCTCTAGCGCTCCAAAGCAGCGAGATTTGCGTAATTGCTTACTGGAGTCGCAGACACCATGCAGAGATAAAATCAAAGAAGTTTGTTGTTCATCTTTATATTAATTCACTTTGCTGCATTGTTTTTAAGAGAGGCTGGGCCTCTCACTCTAAGGACTTAAGGTGTTTCTTTGCTTTAGGAGAAATGGCAGTAAACACATTTCATCTGCTCTCATTCCTCCGCTCATTTCTAAAGTGACATAGTTTAAAAGATCATTTTAAACTTATTTCCCTGGTATAACCTCGCAGTGATGGGTCATTTTTATCTACTATGGATTTGATCAGAAGGAACAACTCATTTCCCGAAGACCACTCAGCAGCTAGTCAAGTGGTGACAATTCAGTGTGCAGGTTTCTGAGGGAATTGGCTGAGTCAAGGAATTAATTAACAAACCATTACAGAATCCACACTCAGTCATTCACCTTGACCTGAACAGCTGAAAAGTCAGAATGTCCTAAACAGAAGCAAGAATCTAGAAGTCCATATGTTAAAGGAAATAATTTGCAAAGATGCCTGTATTTGCCAAGATACAGGAAGCTAGCTATTCGTTAGCCGAAAGGTGAGACAAACATCGCCTTACAGACAAGCTGGCTCAAACAGAGCTTGCAGGATTGTATCCAATTCCTCCAACAAGATTTTCCAAATAAAAATGGTATAAAAAGTGAATTGAAAGTGTCATGAAACAATATGCTAGGAAACCACTGTGGTGAATTCCAGACTCTCTGGCAAGAAAATAAAAAGTTCCTTTCATCCCAGCTTATCACAAACAGCGTCTCCACGGAGGCCGTTCTACCCACGAGGGGCCATTGGGAATGTGCAGGCCTGTTTCTTGTGGTCCTGGCCACTAGAGCACTACTGTCATTTAACAGAGTGGTGAGCCAGGGATGTTGAACCTCCCGCAATGCACAGGACAGCCCCGAACAACGAAAATTGACCAGCACAGGTCTCTCACAACCTTTAATGCCCTGCCGAAATTACAGGTGAAACACTTTTATGTAATTTTTAAAGCCTAGAAACTGTCTATTTTACATATAAGCACATGTTATTTGTTGCTTGTTTTTAATAAAATTGAGTGTCCAAGGCATAGAACTACCATGTAAGTCAAAGGAAAACTATGCTTCATTTCACTTCAGAACTTTATCAATAAGAATTGTTAACTGTCTCTGAAGATCAGGTCACTAGCTGCATCTCGCCTCATGGAACTGAGTCACCCATAGAACATACGGGCCACAGTGTGTTTAGAGCTCCTGATGCACGGTGTTTCTAATGTGCGTTTTAGTATGCCTATTCGTCTTTATCCAAATGTCAAGTATAAAAAGGAGAATCCACTTGAAGATTTTCCTGCATCTCTTAAATTCTAACATACTCAGTATGAGTGTGAGCACCTGACCATGGCATTGTGTTTTATAGTATAACTATACCTGTGCATTTCCATATTTAAATATATATTTTTTCTTTTTATTTCTCCTTTATATTACAGGGAAAGCATTACACATATTTTTAAACATGTATATTATAAACTGAATTTCATTCAGGGTAGTAAAGGTGCATAGGAAAATATTTGTTTAAGGGGGGGCTTTGGATCTCATAGGTTTGAGAGCCAAATCTTTGGGGGCTGCTTTTCCAAGTGTGGCACCTCACCATCCCCTCCCCAAACTCCCATTCGATACCTGGCACTTACACAGAAGGAAATGGTCAGTAATCAGGAATGGTTAGGAGCTAGCCCATGAAGAAAATGTTATTCTGATTAATAATTTTTAAATAGATTTCCTGGCAAGTTGTAAGTTGGGCATTCTTATGTGCTATGGATATAAATATAGGATTATCAAAAGTACATATTAACTCACTTATTCATTGACTATTACTAAGTACTTACTAGGTGTAAGGCATTTTGCTGTTAAGCAGATAGTTTTCAAATAGTACAAAAATCATTGCTAACCTAAAGAAAAATCTCTCTCTGGAAAACAAACAAACAAACGTGGATCTAACAAGGCTATTGCAACAGTGACAAAACAATGGACTGGGTGAAATTTTCAGCTGGTATTTTGGAAGCAGTTATTTGTGTCCTATCTGCATGAGGCAGGTTAAGTCCCAATAAGGCAAATCTGAGGAGCTATGCAAGAAAATATAAAACTAACACTTTAAAAATTAACATTGGGGGAATAAAGCAATTATTAAAAAAACTCTTAAGATATGATATATAAAATGGTGAGACTGTCATTATTTTGACCCCAAAATACACTTTTTAGAATTATATGACTATAAAATTAGTTACTTTTAAAGCTCTTTTGTATGACTGCTGAAATCAAATTCTATATAGTAAATTTAGTAATAAAAAGAAATGGTCCTCTGTAATTACTAGAAATAAATTAAATGTTCCTCTGGGATTTTTTTTCTTTCCCCTCACTCGGTTCTAAAATAAAGCATGGAGTAGCAAAAGGCAGAACAGCCTCGTGAAGGGTGGCTGTGTTACTAAGGAACAAGCTGCTTGAAATCTCAGTGCCTGGCTTTCCTTATATGGTAGCACCTACCTTATAAATTAAATGGATTATTTCATGTTACATGCTTAGCACAGTGCCCAGCATATAATATAGTAGGAATACAAGCATAGCAAATCGGCATTATCCTATCTATTTTCCATACTGGAAACATGAAGAATGTTCATGGGAACAGTTGCCTAACAGGCAGGACTGTCCTGACCTGACTAGACAGCCACGTGACTTGCTTCACTTCAGACTCTAGACATGAGTGGTCAACAAGTTCAAATGTAATCAAGAGTGTTTGACAACCTGGGAATCCTAGGTTGTTCCTGTCTGAGCTATACTTAATTGTTCAAGTCAGAAAAATGGGAGAGCTATGTGGATTTTAGATACTGGAGTTTGTTACCCAGCAACAGACTGAAGTTCTGGAAGAAATTCTGAATCATGTCATTAGTGAAGCAACTTCCTAATAGGTGGCTGTTGACTCTTACCACAGTGAACCCAAGAACTCATGATCCTCTGACCTAGAAAAAACCTCACGTGATAACTGATTAGGTGGCAAGATACCAAGAAAACTAGTTTTACAACCTATCGGGTGGCTAAAGGTTGGTCACACTGTCTGGGAGAGCAGGAAGAACAGAGCCATTCTATTTCCCAGGGGCCATCGACGTAAAAATACTGTATGGGAACAGGCTCTAGAACTTGGTGTAGTTCTGTGGCCCAGAGAGGACCTAATGCAGCTGGGATATGCGGGATATGTAGTTCCTATTATCCCTAATAGAAGCTACAGCTGTCTTCCTTTTTTCTAGTCTTTCCATAGCCTTACCTGACCAGTGAACTTGCCCAGAAAGAATGTAAATACAGGGAGATTTTAGATTATGTCATTTAATTTTTATGACTATCCTATCTCATTAAAATTATCCTTTTTATAGGCAAGGAAACAGATTTAGAGAAGTAACATTAACGGTAACAAAGCTGGTAAGTGAGAGTCAAACCATGCTTTCTCACTTCTGATTCCATGACCTTAAGCTCTACACTAGACAACTTACTAGGAACAAATTACAACCAATGCTTGTTTAGCATTTTGACATTCACAAAGCTCCAAATACTAGTGGGCCTTATATCATCATCATCTCCATAATTTAGATAAGGAAACAGATGAATGATATGTAAGTGGTTTTCCCAATTTCAGGCAATTAGGTAGTAGAGCCAGGATTTGCACTAGAGGTCTTTTGAATCAACATAAAATTTACAATGGGAATGCTCAAACATAGTGTAGTGAGCTATGCTGAGCACCCAGTTTGAGAGGGAAGAGTTCTGAGGTCAGGATCTCAGCATATTTTTGTCTTTGCTTTGTGCAAAAAAAAAAATGCTTTTTACATGAATTATCTGGTGATGACTTGCATCCCAATTACTGCATTTGTCCATTCTAGATATATTACCTTCCTCTAGATGATATGTAGGGTTTGCATAATCTGGAAATGGCTTCTCTATTGAAGACAAATATTGAAGAGAGTACTTTTGGATTGAAGCAATATCCTTAAAGTAACGTGTCAAGAATACTCAGTTCCACTTGGAACCTCCCCACCCTCAGGGTTAATAAGCAAATACTGGCTGTCCAACATGCCAGGACCCAGAAGATCACAAGACAAGAACTTTCCTTTTCCCCAGAGGACAAACACCTCTAAATTTGTGGGGAAACACCACTTTCAGACTTACTCTACTACTTTTATCTAATTGCCTGTTGCCTATTCTGGATTTCAGAAGGTTTGGTGAAGGAAGGGATACAAAGGTAGCTAGGCTGATAGAAGTTCTCTGTGAGAAAGGAAATAACCCACATAGATCTCTGTCAAAGTTCACTGCACTAAGCCGCTCTTGACACACTGTGCTGACTGGTCTCATAACACTGGCAGGCTTCCCGAGGAAGCTCTGTGAGCTTGGTAACGTCTGCAGTCACAGAGGCCTCGGCCTCTAAAAGAAGAGAGTTACTGGGATCAGTTACTTCACACCCATATTACTTCAATTTTCACCTTCCAGGGCTCTGAATCTATTCATCTAGAACACTATTTTTTAAATTATAGAACATGATAAAATGTTTCATCGGTTTATCTCTTTAGGCTCAACTGTAAAATTTATTTAACTTTCTCTAGTTAATTTATTGTCAATTTATAATAAATGTAGAGTATATTTTTCTTATGAGATGACTTCTACAAAAATATTTTCAACCCATGATATAAAAAGTAATGCAATGCTTTTCTCAACTACATAATTAATGGTCAGTACCAACCAATTGTACCTACTTCCAATACTGGAGACATTAAAAATTTAAAAGACTCATTTTCAGTGAATGAGGGAATGGATGAGCTAATTCATGTTTAAAAAATATTTACTGAATGATAGGCATGGTGCTATGTACCAGGGTTGCCTGGATTAATAATTAACCAAAACCTAATAACCCTAACCCTTGACATCAATATAATCAATATAGTTCTATGAACACAAACAAGAAATGTTAAGTATCAGAAGTATCTTAACTGGAGAATTCCGGGGAAAATTCAAAAATAGAATTTAGGAGATATTACTTTTGTCTTATTCTGGTTCGATTACTTTGTTCTCTGTGTGAGCTGGAGAGCTCATATCCTCCCTCTGTGAAGTGAAAGGGGTGTCATGTGCTCCAAACCAACCACATGTGCCTTGGGCAGACACTGTCAAGGTTAAGACAAATCACATGAACTTCATGGTAAACCTAGAACAAAACTGAAGGAAAAAGATTCTCAGACATGGCCTTGGGGGCATGATAACAGTGCTTTAAAGCTTGACAGGTATAAAGATTGGCAATTCACCTTAACTTCTGCCAAAATATATATTCCCTGACAGCCAGAAGAATAAAATGACTAAAGCCACAAATGTGGGGAAGAGAGTTGAATATTAAAGATTCTAGATGTCTTGAGGGCTGATGCTAAAGCTTGTGAGGAAAACTGGAACATCAGAGCTCTTACCTCAACAAACTTTCTAGTAAAGGAACCCTAGTCTCCATAGGCAGATGTCAAAGAGTTTACTGCACATGAAGGAATAGAGCCACACTAACCCTCAGAGTGGCCCAAACTGTGGCAAGCCAGCTCCTCAGACCAGATAACCAGTTCCTTGAACATGAGGAATCTGGGTCCTAGTCAGGTCAACCACACAAGAGTGGGCTTCACCAACAGGTCAAGGAGCCAGACAGCGAGTTGCTCCGAACTCACTTGGATGAATGCAATTCGTTGGTGGTGGACAGTGGCCTGAGAGCCTCCGTGGCCTGAGTGGCAAGAAATGATTTTAGAAAAGCCAAATGTATTTTTAAATAAAAATTCCTTCTTTCTTCCTGTCTTAATGACACAAAGTAGATATGTGCACACAAATATAAATATGCAATAAATTTTAAATAAAGATGTCATAAATGCCATTCGAATATTATAAATGGTATTCATTTGGTATCGTTCACATTTGTATTAAAAGAGGACTATACAATGAAAAAGCATTGCATTACACAAATGTCACAAATTTCTCTGGACCATAAAATTGATAAATAAACACATATCATCCTCATTTCTCTAGAGATAAATGTTACTGAATCTAGGTAGACATAAAATGAAATGTCTAACTAACTTCTATGCAATTTGAAAAGGTATTTAAGGAAAGGTGTATTTAAGGATATCCATTAGTTCTTAATTTGGGCAGTGAATTTTAAGAAAATCTGTTTATCACCTAATAGAAGTTGGTGCATGATAACCACATGACTTCTCACTGGTGGTGTTAACCTTGATTACTCAGTTAAAGGTGGTATTTGCTAGATTTCTTCAGTGTAAAATTACTAATGTTTTCTTTTCATACTCCAACTTTGGATGTGAATCACTAAGTCCAGCTGACATTCAAGAGGGTGTTTTGTTTACTACTCATTTTGAAATTGTCTCAAATTTTTAGAAAAGTTAACAAAAATAGTGTGATGAATTCCCATTTACACTTCATGTAGTTTTGCCACTGATAGCATTTTTCATATATTCTCTATCACATTTTCTTGCTTTCCCTACACATCTACATATTATTTTGATTCATATTATTACTTTATTTTTAAGATTTTACCTATCTATTTTTAGAAAGAGGGGAAGGGAGGGAGAAAAAGAGGGAGAGAAACATCGATGTGCAAGAGAAACGTGATGGGCCGCCTCTCGCACACCCCCCAACGGGAGCCTGGCCCACAACCCGGGCATGTGCCCTGACTAGGAATCGAACTAGTGACCTTTTTGTTCTGTGGGACGTCACCCAACCCACTAAGCCACACCAGTCAGTGCCATGTTATTGTTGTGACTGAACCATTTGAGAGTGAATTGTAAGCAACCTAATTCTATCCCAAGTTTCAGCATATATCTCCTAAAAGAAGTTCTTTCACAATCACAATGTAATGATCAATTTAAATAATTTAACAATATAACACTATTATCATATATATATATATAGTTTTCCAAAACTGGATTGATTGATAGATAAGTAAAATTAAGAGGTAACAAAAGCAGCATTTCTGCTTTCCCTGTGATGGAGTAGTTTTTGCCTTAACTATTAAACTAGACAAAATGTCTAAGGCTTGTGTTTTCAGACATTGGCCAATGAGCGACACAGGGCAGAGTAGGCAATGAAAAACTGCAATCAACCCTGAAGCCAGGGAAACATAAGAGGTGAGCCTCATGATGATCCTGGCTCTCAGCCTGGGGAAGATTTCCTGACCGCAGTGTAGCAGTTTGAAATCCAGGCAGAGATGGCTGTCCCCCTGAGCTGAGGAGGAGGAGATGCAAGAGTGAGGAAGCTGAAGTGCTCGAATTTGCAAGGTGGGCCCCAGGGAGGCAGGAGCTGCGCAGTTTACATAGATATAATCATGTGTTCATACTGATACCTTTAATTCTGATCCAGTATCTGATCCAATATCAAGAGGCTTTCCCCACTCTTCTCCTATTCCATATTTCCAGCTCCCTTTTAGAAACTCAGTCCCAGGGCAGAATGACAAGGTAAGTCACCATTTTTATTGTCAGGTCTCCCACCTGAGGCAAAGGCTGCCGGTGGTGAGGCGTCCAAAAGGGGGCCCATGCAGTAACAGGCACTGCGTGAGAAACCCTGAGAACTAATGCTGTGAAAACACAGAAAATAATGGGTTTTGCAAGAGAGGGCACCAAATATTAATAGAAATATAGGGGGCAGACAATAGCATATTTGCCTTCTACAGCTCCATAATTATGTTCTTTAACCAAAATTCCAAGTTATTTAGTTATAGTTTATTTTTAAATTAACTCAGCAATACCTCTCACCACAGCTTCTTCATCCTGAGCTCTTTGATTCATTTCTTTGTTGTCTGGTGTGCATCATTCAGTAACTTTTTTAAAAACAGTTCATAGATTTTGTTTCTCTTGATTCAGTGGTTCTGGACTTGGCTGCATATTGGTCCCCTCAGGAACCACAGAGGTCTGCATATTGTAGTGACCTTAGAAGCTTATAGTTATTGAGAAGCTCCCTAGGTTGTTACAATGCATCCTGGACCAGCTCAATCAAGTTCGCTGAGGGTCTAACCCATAAAACAGTATTACAATTAAAAAATGCCTAAAGAGGTTCTAACGAATGGGAATAAAGGATAGAAACTGTAATGAATAAACTAAAATAAAAAATTTAAAAAAGAGGTTCTAACGTGCAGATAAATATCTCTAGTCTCAAAAAAATTACATCAACGGCCTCTCTTAGAAAAAAAAAAAGACCAAAGTTGTAAGCATGTTTCAGAGAAGCAGCCTGAGTTGAGAACTACTGCTTTAGTTATTTCAGATTTCAGAATGTTAATTTGTTGTTTTTATACTAGAGACTGCTTGGGTGGGTTTTTAAAAACTGCACCATATTTTCTCCTCTCAGAAGTTTAATGTGCATAAGAATCACCTGAAAATCTGGACTAATGCAGATTTTGATTCAGTAGGTACAGAATGGCAACTGAGATTGTGTGCTTCTAATAAGCTCTCAAGTGATGCCAATGCTGCTGGTTCACAGACCACACTTGTGAGTGTGAACCCTACTCCTAGGTCTTCTGAGGTGAAAATTGCTATGGAGGAATCTGGAGCTACCTGATACTGACATTTCCCCCCCTTTTGGGTAGCTTGATTCTTCTTCCTGGGTGTCCATATGATTCTCTTCTTATCCTTGAAATTCGTATTTAGTGAGGTTACTTGTAGAATAAAGAGTCCCACATTGCTATTGCATGTGCTTCTGGGTTTTTGTTTGTTTGGATGGTTGGTTGTGTTTTTGTTTTTGTTGTAGTGCTTTGAGGCCCAAATCCACAACAGTTCCGGCTCTTCTTGAGGATTTCCTAAACAATTCCAGCTCTTCTTGAAGACTTCCTATAAAATTGGCAGGATGCCTGTCCCACACTGTGGCTGAGATTTGTTTCCTCTTTTGCATATTCGTTCTTACAATAAATGCCCATACTTTCACTAATTGAAATGAATTCATTCCTTGCAATGAAAAGAAATCCATTAAAACAATTAGAAACTACAGATTTAAAAATAGACAATATGAAAATAAAGATTGCATAGAATGCTGTGTGCAAATTAACATTACCGCCAAAAAATGTCCTTACAGTGATGGCTGTTGAGGGCAGGAGCAAAGAAGTCTTCCTAATTTCCATGTGCTTCTTACAAGTCATTATTTGAACTAGACGGATTGACAGATAGATAACCAGTAAGAGAAAAGGTGGAAAAGTTGCAAGGCCAGAAAGACAGAAGGAGAATAAAGATTAAAATGTGATGCTAAAGAATGCTGGAAGACTAAAAACCAACGAAAAGCTGTAACTTGAGGAATCAACAAATCTTAAAGTAACAGTAAGGCAAAAATTTTAGATGAGGAGAACTATAAAAACTCATAAAACACAAGTACAACTTTGGTTATAAAATAAGCTGAATAAAGATTAGAGCAAGAAAATAAAAGTTAAAAAAACACAAGGAGGTTAAGATAACTTGTTAAAATCAAAATGAAGTCAGTTATGAAATAATTTTAATAAATGAAACTCAAATTAAGTAACTGTTGAAAGCAAACAAGGTTATAAACTAGATAGATACACAATAGAATATGAGATATTTATTTAAAATATGAGAATAGGATCAAAGATAAATGTAATTAGGTACTTTATATCGATAAAAATACCATCAAAATATAAAAATATTAAAAGTTTAAAAGTTACAGGAAAGTGAAGAGAAAAATTTCTTGAAACATACAAGAAGTAAGAGGGCTTGGCATTTGTATGTCTTTTTCCAAGAGACTATCTGCTGATGTCTTTGGGTAGAACCTGACAGGACAGAGAGTAATGTGACACCTTGATTATAGAGGCTTCCCTCTGGCTCCCCTCAGCAAGTGCCAAAGGCCAGCCTCACAGCAGTAATCAGAGACCACAGATAGGAGGTATTAATACTGCAAACTCACAGCTGGATGGCACCAACCTGACCCAGGAGAAACTCTCTGGCCTGCCAGCTACATTCCCTCCCGGATTATCTCCTCCAAATTTAGCCCCTGCTTGGAGTCAGGGGAAACTACTCTCTCTAGATCAATAACCTACAAAGCATCAGGTGTCAACTCTTGTCTTATGTCTCTAGAAAAATTTTTAAGAACTGCGGCACAGCCCCCAGATAAAAGAAGGCATGTATTCAATGAATGTTTATTGTGCAGTGTACTATACCCCAGGAATACAGTGATGACTGAATACCAGAGCTCCCTTACAGATTTAGACTTGCTGCATGGAAAGGATAGTGGAGTTTAATAGATAGTTTATTTAATAGATAGTTAATAGATAATTTAATACATTATCAATGGCACGGATAGAAGAGCTGGCTCTGAAAAGGAGGGCGACCTTTCTGTCTGCAGCAGTAGGAAGGGATATGAGGGTGTGGGAGGAGGTAGGTAGGAAGGGTTGGGAGTCAGGGAGATTATGCCCAGTGGGCTGACCTCTCTGGATGAAGCAGGGATTTTCCTCAGAGTGAGGAGCCTGGAAATAAACACAAGTCTTGAGGTAAGTGGAAGAGAGAGGTCCAGAAGAGTCATAAAGAAACTTTAGAAGGAGCTAAGAATAAGTAAACAGCCTAACACACAGCAGAGGGCCTAGAGGAGGCTGGAGGTGGTGCCATTTGGAGCAGCGGCAGCATTTGGGTGTCCAGGTGTGAGAGACACAGTTAATTACAATACAGTGTGAAGAGTCCCAGTGTGGCAGGATAATTTATTGAAACATCAATCTGTATCTGTTCTAATTGCATTTTCCCCTCCAACCATTTTCAAGAACTTCAGACCTACCTGCATCAGTGAAGTTTTGGGTTAAATGCTTGAAGGAAACCTCCTGTCAGGACTTTCTTTTGTCCTCCTTTAAAGCAGAGGTCTCAAACTGGCCTCCTCCAAGCTGGCTTACAGATATGCTTCATTTGTAGTGAATAGTATTTTGAAGTTTCAAAAAATAGTTGCCAACATTTTCAAAGTAGATTTTGCATTAGAATCTAGATTTCAAGCTCTCCTGGGAAAATCAGACCTGGTAATACTGGACTACATTTTCACCTGGCTAGTTAGTTGGAGCTGAGTAATGTCTGGTCCTTTTAAGGAGGCACAACTTCCATTTTGCTGTGGTCCTCATTGTTCTCTGTGATCTCACACTGAGCCAAAATCATGCATTTAGGTTAACTGTCTGGTCCCTGTAACCTTCTCTAAAGTTGGAGAATATGTTAAAAGAAAAGAATATAGAGAAGCAATGAGTCAGTGGGTCACACACACACAGGTCTCTAGTTCCTTGGGTGTGGCAAAGGCCCAGAGGGCAATGGGGACCCGATGCCCCTAAGGCCTGCATCTTCCAGCCTCAGCAAGACTCCCACCCACAAAGCAGAAGAGGAAGCAGGAGAGCAAGCAGCAGGCTTGGGCACTGACAATTATCTGGGACAATTTAAGAATGAAGGTGTCCTTTTCTTGCTATCCTGGCATCCCCGGTCCTTGGGAAATCCTAAAGGGGCTAGAGTGGGAAAGTCTACAGTGATTGAGATTATTTTCCACCAGACCTTGGGAGGGAAGCTTGAAATTAGACATAATGAGAGAAAACGAGGACACACATCACTTCTTGCTCATGAACATTTCTGGAATAAGATTTTAAACACCCGAGTGGAGATTTACAGGAAGGGCTCACAGAACACAAAGCAAAGAAGTAGGTGAGGTTAGGTTTTGACTAAGATAGCCTTGGAAGTTTTTGCAGAGCACATGCAATTTGAGCTGAGTTTTGTAGGATGAGTAGGAGGCCTCCAAAAGGAGTTATTCCACCCAAAGACAAACATTTGAGAGTGCAAAGCATATTCAGAAAGCTGCAGAAGTTCAGTGCAAATAGGGCATTGGATGCCCATCTTCTGGTTGGGGGACTTAGGGAAAGGGAGAGAGTGGAAGGAGGGTGACACTAGAAGGGAAGGTTTAAGCCTTCATGCCTTCTTCATGTAATGGGGGGTATACTATCGGTTTTTAGAAAGCTAATTGTGCCGGCCGTGTGGCTAAAGCATGAGAAGACAAAGACTGAACAAAGGCCACTTCACAGGTTCTTAAGTCATTCAAGTGAGAGATGATACAGCTTGGAACTATAACGATGACTATGGGAATGAAGAGGAGGGCTTCGATTTCAACACCCACCAATTGAGTGCTTACTGTGTACCAGGCACTGTACAATGGCTGAGGATATGCTGCTAAATAGATACTGGTTCTTGCCTTGAAGAAAATCATTGACTAAGGGCAATGTTTACCACAATCGGCAGAGCCAGCAAAGAGCTGAAGCATCTGACATTGCAGGCCTTAGTTACATGTGTTGTGTATTACGTTATGGGACACATTCAGAAGGTCCCCCTCAGTTCTACATAGGTTCAGGGGCCATGTGGCAAGTGACATTCAACCTGCTTTGAAACTCACTTCTCCTACAAGGCTACTGCAGCTTGTTATTTCTGACTTGGGATGGGGAATGATCAAAGTCTTCTTTAATTTTAAATTCCAGAGAAGTTACCTCAGTTAAGTGAACAGTTTTTTTAAAACAATTTTATTTATTTATTTTTAGAGAGGAGAAGGGAGTGAGAAAAAGAGGGAGAGAAACATCAAAGTGTGGTTGCCTTTTACATGCCCCCAACTGGGGACCTGGCCCCTAGCCCAGGCATGTGCCTTGACTGGGAATTGAACTCGAGACTCTTTGGTTCACAGGCCAGCACTCGAACCACTGGGCCACATTAGCCAGGGTGTAACAACTTTTTAACATAAGTTGTAATCATTTGGACTGTTAGGGGAACTCTATTAATGCTTAAGTACCGTATCTACCATTTTATTGTGACAATAAAATTCATTCAGTTTCCAGATTACTCTGAGTCTTCCCCCATTTGCAGCTATGGGATATTAACTGCCTTTGACTCCTTACCGTGATTGACAGCTCTATCTCACATCACACCTGGAACACAGCAGGTGCTCCGTGTTGAGGAAATAGATTCATAATGTGGAAGGGGATGCTTTGAGAGGTTGTGTGCTGTTGTTGCTGGTGAGGTAATTAAGCTGAAGTGCTTGCCAGAGATATTCATTTATTCATCCAGCTAATATTTATTGATGATTGTTACATGTTTATTTATAAAAGGCAAATAAATAAATATTTATTTATTGCCAGGTTCTTAGCATTGGACAAATGACAATGCACAAAACAAAGTCTCTGATCATTCTAACAAAAGAGAAAAGCAATAAATTATTTATTTATATGTGTGTGTATACATACATCAGTATACACAATGTCAGTGAAAACTGCTATGAAGAAAAACATGACCAAGTAAAAATAAAGAATGATGACACAGGAGCTATTTTATATATTGCCTATGGGCTGCTCAGGGAGGGCTTCCTTGAAGAAGTGGCATTTGAACAGACCTAAAAAAACGGTTGGGGCTTGGGAGATTGGAATCATCTCTCCAGACATCTGGGGGTTGAGTGTTGCAGACAGCTGAATAAGCAAGTACAACTATTCTGGGAAAGGATCTAGCCTCTCCTATTAGAAGGCCCGCAGGGAGGCTAGCTAGCTCCAAAGAGGTGAGGGAAGGGGAGAGGGGAAAAGAGAAGGGGTGTGGCAACTGATGGCACTGGAGATTTAGTCCTTTCACCTAGCATTCTTCATATACACCAATTGAAAAAATCCAGTGCAGAGGGACAGGATCACTAGTTGACATAAGTAACTGGTTGGCAAATGCCTGGGAACTTCTGGGGTGTTATTGCAAGTGTTAAGCACCATGATGGGTGATGAACTTGTATGGGTCATTGCTGCATCGCCAAAGCCTGGCACACAGTAAGAGCTCAATATATACTTGTTGAGTGAATGTTTAAAGTCTAGTTTTGATTTTTCCACTTTCAGAATATTATTAATAGCTAAGCTGTCTCATGCAAACAGCCTAATGTTAGGGAGGTAGAGGAGTGTTATTCAAACTCAATCATAGGACAGTATGCACACATATCGTTAAAAGGCAAACAAAAAAGTGAATTTGTCTTGTGTTTTGTGAATGTCTGTTCGCTTATAAGCAGTCTGTCTCCAGGGTGGCACTCACTGTGCCCTTTAGACTAGGGACTTTACAACCACTCTATGTTAGCAAATTCTGGCACCTGACCTGTGTAAATATTACTGGCAATGCCCTAGATCACTTTCCGTCACATGACCAGAACCGTATGTGCAGGGGCATTGTGGTGCTTCCCTACTTTTCTAACACGGCTGGGTATACTCAGTTATCTTAAGGGCATCGTGAACTCCAAATTCCATCTATTCATTTCAGATGGCTTATAAACATGCATGTTTCCGGAAGTGATACAATTTTTTTAAAGTGATCACTTCAAAAAGTTTCTATAACACTTGGTCATTTTTTTTCCTAAGAGAAGGGGTTTGTGAATATTTTTTTAAAACATAACTTTAAAAAATCCATCCCTCAGCCAGACTATGTTTCACTTTACTGCACCATGCAGAATCCATTAGTGCCATAAAATAATTTTTTATTTTACACCTTGCACAGAAAGTCCCAATATGTTGTATCGCAATTAAATAAATCCCCTAGTGCATAATTAGTGGGAATTCAAGTTGCAAAACTGAGACCAAAGAAAGATGCAATGCCTCCACCATCCTGTACTTCAACCTCTTTTGCCCAGATCTCTGCTCTTGCACAGTCTCCCCACCTCCACCACAGCCGGGGGTTTCTCCAGCAAGTGGTCCACGGACCTAGACAGACCCGGGTCTGGCCCGCATCCTGGCGCCGCGGGTGTGTCACAGCCTGGCACCCCCCGCCCGAACTGTCACTTCCCCCAGCCAAGGCTGGCCCAGTCTGGGAGAAGTTCCCGCCCCAAGGCCCGCCCCGGACGGCTGTCGACCTTCCTCTAACCCGCGCCCCAGAGGGCTGCTCAGAAACTGCTGTGTCAGACTGGTTCGAGGAGTCCCAAGTCAGAGCCAGCTTTAATTCGGGAGGAATGACTATCTAGGGCCAGCCCGCTAAGACGCAGAGGCAGGGTGTGGCGCAGCTGTCCAGAGGGCGCGTCCTCGCCCCCGCCCAACCGCCTGGCCATCCGGACCTCAGCTCTCCCACCTTCCACTTGGCAGCCCTGCCTCCCTGCGGCCCGCTGCTCCCTGCCTCCATTCCCTACCCCCCCACCCCGCCCCCACGCCCGCGCCCTAAGGGCGCGGGGGCCAGCGCGCAAGCGCGTTAGGCCGGTAGCCGGCACCTCCTCGCCCCCGCCCCGCCCCCTCTCACGTGCAGCGTAGCGTGCGCCCCAGCATGTGCGGGCGCACGTGACGGTGCCGCGTCCGGTTCTGGCTCCTCCACCCGTTGCGGCTGTACTTTGAACTCCGCTGTGGGAGGGGGAAGGAGGGGAGGGAGGCAGGAAAGCCGGGGTCGGGGGTAGGGACAGTAGGGGGAGGCCAGCCTCCCTGAGAATGATATCATGGGTTGATTTATCACTAGGCAACCTAAGAATGCTTCTCTCTTCCCAATCCTGGAGCTACTTGAAGGTCTCAAAGCTGAAGACATTATCCCCTCCGCTTTAATTCCTCCACCACGCAGTGCTGGAAGTGCGATTTAAGGAGCTAGAGGTGGTTTACCAGTTTTTAATTGAGTAGGTTTCATACACATTGCGCAGAAATAGAGCCTGTTTCACGCCCACTTGTGTCTGGAGATCTCTCAAGGGGTGCTGGCGTATTGTCATATTTCTTCACCTGTTTGGTCATATGCGGATCACAAGGCTAAGTTCTAGCTTTGCACATGAGCCTGTTCGAAATGATGTACTTAAAAACCAAGTCCTGCTTAAGGGATCAAAGAAACAGAAGTCGGCGTCTTTAAAATGTCATTTTATAGAGACTTTTCTTATTACTTTGTGTAATAGATCTTTAGGAATTAGACCCAGGCTGAAGTTTCCTTATTAAAACTAATTTTCAAAACATAGTGTGGAACTTGTAAAGCTGCAATATGGAAGCAAAGTTTATTAAAGAGTTGGGTGGCAGATACTCGATACTTCCGTTGTGAAGCGTTTGATATTCTACGTATACGCATGTGCATACCCCTATGTAAAAGGCTTCAAAATGAACTGTGGCTAAATTACAACACCCTAAGAATATTCCATATGAAAGCCGTAACAAATCGCCCTCTTTCCTACTTCTTCATTTCTAAAGATTCCCTCCATCCAGCTTCATAACTTGCTTTGAACTCTTCTTTGGTGGCGAACCTTTAGAGTTCCACAGGAACATTGGTGGGAGGGCTAAAGACGGAAGTGGACAGCTCCCCAGATCTTGTGGGGACTTGGAAACCAAGGAAGGCACATTCCTGGATGCCTCCAAATTGAGGAAACAGTACAACTGTATGGTTCTTTGTAGGGGGCCTTAGAAATTATTTCTCCAGAATTTCTCTGTCATAGTTATTGCATGTTCTAAGCCAGCAATCCCCACCCTTTTTGGCACCAGGGACCAGTTTCTTGGAAGACAATTTTTCCCCGGGGGGGAGTGGGGGGGTTCAGGATGATTCAAGCACATTACATTCAAGCTCACCTCCTGTCCTGCGGCCAGCTTCCTAACAGGCCCTGATTAGTACCTGTCCTCTGCCTGGAGGTTGGAGACCCCTGCTCTAAGTCATCATTTAGAAAGGCTATTTATTATCTTGATAATCTTTCCTTCTCCACTCTCAAAGTATACTTTGCCCCTTAGGACCTCTCATGGGCTAGCTGAACTCATTCCATGAGAAAACCTCAGCCTGTCTCCTCCTCTTGACTACTACTGTGGGGTAATAGTATAAAGAGCAGTGGACTCAGAACCAAAAAATCTGGTTCCAGTCCTGGTTCTGCTACTTATTGAGCTTTGTGACCTTCAACTAGTTGCTTGCCCCAGCTTCTTCCAATAGGTTTTGAAAAACAGACCTTCAGATTCCTTCTTTCTCTAGTTCTAGGATCTCTCTTGCTCTAGCGCTTGCTCTCTCCCCCTCCCCACCCCCACCTTTGCTTTGGGTAGTGAGTGTAGAAAATGGATCATCATGTTTTTCCATTTGTAGAAGGGAAAGTCACCCTTAGTTCCTTTTGTCAGGCGGACAAATAGATGAAGTGAGGCAAAGTGGCCTTTGAGATAGTGGGTTTTGTTTTTCTCCCCCTACTGCATTAGATATTATCATGCTATGAACGCTATATTCTTTGAAGTAGGAAATACCATGACCTCTTAGTTTCAGTTTATGGTTCAGATAGATCCTCAGGAGAAGATGATGGTGAGAGCCGGTATGACAGTTAAGTTCTAAAGACTGAGAAGTTAGGTGATCCTTGCTTAGACCTCAAGTCAAATACAGTCAATTAAACTGTCCTGGTTCTTAGCAGAGGGGCAGAGTGTGCCAGAGCCTTCTCCTTGGAAAGAGCCCCATGGATTCACTCACCTGTTTATTCTGTGGAACCCAGCTACTTCTCAAGGCCTTCTCTGATCCACCCAGATAAAGTCAGCAACCCTCACTCCCACTGCATTTACCCCTGCATAAGTACTTAGCGTGTTTCTTTATAATCCATTTTAGTGTGGGTCTGTCAACCTCCATTAGACATTGAGATCCTCCAAGATTACTTATCTTTGATTCTTCAACTCTTACCACAACAAAACTCTTATAGTAGGACCAAAACAAATATCTGTATACCACACCCACTATTTATTGAATTTACAAACTCAAGGAGAGGAGTGTGTTGCAATCAGGGGGGAGTCTGAAACCTCTCACCAGAGGCTTGCCAGCGAGTGTGTCTAAATTCAGAGGCAGCATCTGGGCCTACATATCCTCCCTGCTAGTTTGCCAGAATCCTGTGGCTGGACCTGCCAATCAAGATGTCCAAAACCCAAAGGTGGAGATTACAGCCAGAAGCAAAGGCCAGGGTCCTCCATGAATCAAAAGGCTGAATATCATCAATGACTCTTGGTCCATGATTCCTATCAACCTGAAAGAAGTGTTCATCAAATCAAATAATTTGTTTCTGGAATAGAAATTTATTTTGTGGTTAGTTGTGTAATAAACCATGAGCAAGCTGCCTTTTTATGTAATAAAATGATCAAACATATATAAAGTATTTGAATGTTTTTGCATAGTGTTCTGATATGGAACATTGCTAAGAATGTGAGTGTTAAAAGAAATGAAGGGAAAAAGGCTGGGAGGAGAAACATGTCACTGATTCTACAAACTCACACAAATTTGAGATGTGCCCAGCAGGTGCTCTGTTAGAGCCTATGTATTCTAATTTTAGACACACTTTAAATGGGTACAGTTTTGGTTAAATGGTTTCTTAGGCCACAGTAAGTCAGAGGTAAGTGGCAAATTAGGTAAGAGTTAGAGACAGGCTCTGACACATCGAGAACTGACAGCTGGCAGCCTGACCATGAGTAAAGACTAAAAACCTATAAAAAGCAGATAGAACTCAAAAAGAAGTTAATGCAGGTGTCATTATGCTCAAGTGACATGCATAGTACAAAAGTGATGTTTATGATGATGACTCTGAATTACTGAGAAAAGTTAATTATGAATAGGGTATTTTTTTTCCTAAGATGTGTAACATGTCTTAGAAGACATGTGTAACCTATTTCAATAGGCTTTCCACTAAAATAAGAAAAAATAAAGATAAATAATGTTGGCACTTGAACATAGAAAGTTCAGTGTTCTGAACCAGTGCTTCATGAGGCATAAATCATTCCCTGAGGCCAGATAAATTAGGCATCGCTGAAATGAGAATTTTTAAATATCAACTTTTAAAAAGGTACAGTTTCACATTTGTTTGGAGTTTTCAGTGTGGATCCACTGAACAAGTTCAAGAAACCCAATTTTAAGACAAATGTCCGATTCTTTTCTGGGAGCATATTTTTATAGTACATGCTGCACATTTTTTTAGGATAAATTCTATCTTAATCAGAAAATATGTGGTAATTTTCCATGACAAGCCCCTATTAAATTTTATGAAAAACTGGAACCTTTATTGGACTGTAGCATGCCTTGTATGTCCATTTTGAACCTAATTAAAACAACACAGAACAATGGGTGGACCTAAACATATTGATCTGAGAGGTCAACAGATTTTTTGTGTGATGAAACACATCAGATTACTATCTGAAGCAAAATACTATCATCACAGTACTACAGCCAGCTTTGGGCATTGTAACAGTCTTAATTCATTCATGAGGGCTCTGTTCAATTCTGTCCAGAGCAAGAGGCCTTAGTCTGTTTGCCCAGCCATGCCTTCCTAGAATCTCAATTGCCAATCACCTCCCGTGGAGAAGTTCAGAATGACCTGTGACACAGAAACAGGCTGGGGCTTCTTTTACTTACATTTGAACAAATCTCAGATGATAGGCTGTAACCAAAGCTACAGCCTGTATTGTCGGCAATAGAGAACTAAGGGAAAAACAGTTTTCATGATGACAGAATTAAATCTCCAGTTATACTTTAAAGAGTTATTAAATTGTAGTTTCTAGTGCCTTAAAAATATGCTTAGCTCTTCTGAGGAAAAAGGCCACTTATCAATTCAATATAAAGTCTGCTGAGAAACATATGTAAAATTGATTGGTATAATACTATATGTATAAAAGCATTGTTGACTAAAGATTGATGTTTGTCTTAAATTGAAAAATCATATGTACTACAAAGAATCTTGGCTAAAATTTCACCACTGCAGGTATAGAACCCTCCTTAGCAACTTGTGATTCCAGTCTTTTATTAAAATAAATCAATGACCAAAACAAAACTTTTCAGGTACAATATTATTTTGTGATTCTGTCCTAACTTTATCTAACTACTGTTGTCAATATATAGGCATTTGGATTAAAATAACCTATAAAACCTGGTCCAACCCTAAGTTTTTTCATTATGCCAAAATTATACAAATGCTAGGACATTTTATTATCCTCTGATTTCTAATGTTTTTATATCCTTTGTTCCTGTGGTCTATTTATGACATTTCAGGAGCACCGCCCAAACTCAGTTTACTTGGTTCAAGATGCATGCAGCAGTGGGGAGTGGCTCTTGGCCTGGGGGTACAATCCATCTAGCCTCTGATGCTGGCTCCAGGTAGGTGTGACCTAGGGGAGACTTTTGATAGCCCTGGGCTTCATTTCCCTCGTATTATAAAATGCAGAGGACTGGACAAGCCAATCTCACCGATTCCTTCTGGCTCCACTTTCCATGACTGGCAGTTCTGTTCCCATAAAAACAGCAGAGGGAGCACTTTTTCTGTATCTTATAAATGTTGACTATCATTTCAACATCTTTCAAAATTGGGGGGTTTGTGAAGAACATTATTGAACTAAAAACTGATGTTCCTTCACACAGTTTGTATCAAATCACAAATTTGATTATAAGTTTGGTAAGTCTAGAATCATCTGTTCTTTGAATTCCATGATGAAGTCCCACAAGAGAATTATTTTGTAAAGGTTTAGGAGCTAAAATATACTGCGAAATTTAGCTTCCCCTGAGTGGCAGCTATACTGGGCCCAGGAAAAGAGAAACACACCAGATCTTACAACAGAGGCTATGTGGTATCAAAGATGAAAAGTGAAAAAAATTCATCTATCATAAAAACATTAGTGAACTGGGTCTAACATAAGCAAACTACTCAAATGATTGGTAGTTTTTTTCTTTTGCACTTTTCTTTAAGGTACATTGAGAACAAGCAGGAAGACACATCCAGAGCCTGCTGGCTTGCAAGAGAGCAGAATTGTGTGGTAAGTCAATGACCAAGTTGTATATCTGAGAACCCAAATGACTTTTATCCCTATATTCATAGACATTTTTAAATTAACCGAACATCCATCATGTCTTTTTAATTATTAGACAATCTCATATTGTATATTAAAGTTTTTATTCCTTGGTAAGAATTTTAAGATCACAAAATAGTGTGGCAATATTTAGGTAATAGAATTTATGGTGTGCCGAAAATACTAGAATATAAAGATATCTTCTAGTTTATCTTCGCAAACTAAACTTTTCTAAACCAGCTGGTTTCTTGCAGACAGTATTTATTTTTTAAAATAATTTAAGACAGCATAAGCTTGTACCAAGCATAAGCATTGTAACAAAAGTGCAACTTTTCAGCAAATCCTCCCCAAAAGATATTTTAACTCAAAATATCATTAGCACATATTTTCTCCCTACAAAAATAGCATGTCAGACATCATTAATTGGATGTATTAACAACTATGTACATAAAGAGCCACCTTGTAGGCTAAGAGTTTAACGTTGTTTAAACACAGCGTTTGAGGCAAACAGTAGCAACAGCAGCAGCAAATGCACCAAACTGACTAAAAGACCCAGATATTTTCTTCACTCATAGACTGTTGTGTCTCACCCCTTACATAACATTCGAGTGAGATTTCTCACAGTGCTACCTTGGCAACAAACTAAAAATATCTAGACAAGGTCTTGGTTTAAGCCTTATTAAAAAAGCTTTCTTTGTGATTATCTGGTATCTGGTTTGGTCTCCAGAAAATACACAGACTTGGAGATAGGAAGGCTTCACAGGGCTTCATTCCAATCTTTACAGCATTTCCAATCAAAATTGACTAGTTTAATGTTTTCCTCTACGTCTGTGATTTAACAGAATATAGCACAAGTAATTTTGGACTTTTTTTTCTTTTTGTTTTTAAGTTCAGTGCACATTCTTTTTTTTACAGCAAGATTATAAAAACTAAGGAACATATGGATTAAATAATGGTAAGGTGGGAATAGATGTTCTCTCTATATGTATGTGTGTGTGTGTGTATATATATATATATAATTAAGATGAGTCAATTGATTCATGGTCAATTTCTTAAAGTGCCAGCAAATGTACTAAGAATGATTCTGGCCTTCCTCACTCTAGTTCCCTGACTTTGTTCTGACAGTGGCCCAACTCCGAGTCTCTTTCAACAAGTGCAAGTTACTAAGGAATATCATTCAAACCACTTCAGAATAGGTTGCAATGTGAGCGACTGCATTCTCTCCTCTTCCTCTTTGAAACATGTCTTTTTAAAAAGATGAACATTACAAAATACTGAAGAGTAAATTCAATTCTGAAAGATCATTCTGTTTTCGGAAAGCATCCTGAAGCAGTAGGACAGCTTCGAGTCACTGACATAACCCTGCTGTTCAATGCCAACTCCTTGGCCACCTTTCCCCCACCCTGGTTCCATTGGCTCACCCACAGAGCATATCCTTCTTACTTCCTCAAGAATTAGGTTCTATATTTTAATAGATAATGGAACACACCCTAAAGGAAGGCAAAACTTATTTGGGGGAGTTCTTTGAAAAAAAAGACTATCTAGCGCGGAGTTTCTTTTATAGCTGGTGTGTGGAGGGTGGGGTGTTGAAAGATGAGCAAAACAGGAACTCCAAATGTACACAAAACACCTGTTTTTTTAAAGCCTGGCGTGCATCTATTACACTTCCTCCCTTAAAAACGTTAAGGGTGTTTTAACTTATTAATATTATTATTCCGCGGGAATTCTCGTCCCTTCTAAGAAAGGAGTGCAAGGATTCAGGGGGTTTCCTTTCCTGGCTGCGAGGGATCTTCCTGAGCAGAGCTCTCCGGGTTCCCGTGGTCGCGGGGACCCGCGAAGGGCAGGTGGGTGCGGCCGTGCGGGTGTGGGACGTGCAGCGCTCCAGGGGGCGCCACCTCGTGCGGCCGGAGGGTCGCGCCGGCAGCGCCCGCCTTCTCGGGAGGGGGCGACAACACGGAGGACAGGCAGGGGAAGGCAGCGGCAGCGGCGGCGGCCGCAGCGGCGGCGGCGGCGGCCGCCGGGGCGTGGATGCCGGGGTACAGCAGTGGGAACGGGGCGGCGGCCGCCGCAGGGTACAGGTACTTCTCCAGGCCGTTCTTGTCCAGGAAAGGCTGCATGTAGGCGGCGGCCGCCGAAGGCGACAGGAAGTAGAATGGCAGGCAGAAGGGGGCAGCGGCGGCCGCGGACTGCGCAAAGGGCGCGCCCCCGCCTCCGCCGAACGCCACCAGCGAGCTGAGCAGGGCGGCGTCGGGTCTCAGCAGCGCGGCCGCGGGGTCGGGCCCCAGGAGCGCGGCCGCGGCCGCCGCCGCGCCGCCCCCCGAATCCAGCTTCATCCTCTTGGGCGCCGGCGAGTCCTCCCCGGGGGGCTCCTGCTTGATGGTGACGCGGCTCGCCCCCGCGCCTTTGCCCTTCTCGCGGTCGGGCCGGGCCTCGGCCTCACCTCCATAGCCGCTGTCGGTGTCCGTGTCGTTCTCGCCGGCGAGCTCCGCGCTGGGCTGAGTCCGCTGGATGACCGGCACGCAGTGAGCGAGGGGCTCCAGTTTTTGCCCAGCACGCTCCAGGCAGGGGGCGGCCTTGGACCCGGCGGGGGTCGAGGGCGCGCCGGTGCCTTTGCTCTGGGGGACCTGTTGAGTCAACAGCTGAGGAGTGGGCAAGAACTGGGTGGCGACGGCATGCAAGTGGTTGATCAGCTGGACACACCGCGGCTCCCTGGGCGTCCAGCTCTCAAACCGGGAGAGGTATTGCAAGACTTCTTTGGCGCATGTTTGAAATCCCGAGTGGAACGCATCCAAGTCGGACTGAATGGGCGATTTCAGAGATCGCTCCCCTAGGATGAGGAGGGGGGTGGTGTGGGGGACAGAGGAATGGAGGCAAGAAGAAAAAACACCCGACGTTAAAACATCTGCTTATCACGTGGGCCCCGCACTGACTAAAGTGATCTCGGTTTTTCCTCTGTATTTGAGAGAGATAATCCACCGGTTGTCTGGGGGGGGCGGGGGGGGGAGCGGGGGGGCGGCGAAGGGGCGGCGAGGGGGAGTGGATGGAGGGCGCTCTACTCCCAGCCGAAAAACCCAAGTAGAGAGGGTGCAACCGCCACGTTTAAAAAAAAAATCTAATTCCTCTGAGTTCTGCTGAAAGCCTCTAGGATGCTTCAGGAAATGGGCACTTTCCAATGAAGGGAAAGTATAAGCAATTTCACAAATGAGGGTGAGCCGGTAGGCACATGGAAGGAGATGGGGGTGGAGAAAAAGTCCTAACACTGCTCCTCTGTGGGCTGCCCAGCTTCATCAGGGTGGATTGGCCTCCCTGAACTGACTTACCATTCTGTAAAGCAATTATCTTCTGATGCTGCTGCTCAGTTAAGGCTGTTAAAGCTTTTAAGTGTTTCAAAGTTAATTCCAAGACTACCGCTTTCTCCAGATGCCCCAGAGTCTGCATTGGTGCAAAAGAGAATGGGGCACTTGGTTACTTAAAAACATACATTTGGCTTGATTGGCTCTATCTTCAGCACAGTAACTTAAGCAAACACTTTGAAAGAAGTACTATTCCTATACTTCTTAAGCTTTCCGCAAGACAGGTTATAAATGATTTTTTGCCTTCAGTTGTGAGCACCTACTTCTGAGTTTGTGGGAAACTCTACAGTAGAGTCTACACTGTATCACAAGTTGTAAGGCATCTGATATTTACATTTATTCTTATATCTCTGGGAGTAGCACCAGGCTATTAATACGCCCTTGGAGAGCAGCAAAGAAGGAAAATGTGCATCTTACTGTCAACTTCAGATGTTCAGGCAGTAAATCTTTCAGCTGAGCAATGCATTCATTAATTCGGTCTCTTCTTTTCTTTTCTATTAATCTATGCGGTAATTTATAGGTATCCTTAATATAGGAGAGTCATGGAAGAGAGAAAACAAGATAAACATTCATTTACTGGCTATAATAATATCCCCCGCCCCTCCCAAACACATACTATGTGATAAACTATGCCCACGAAACCTTCTTCCTCTGGACTGTTCTGAAATGCAATTTAAATTCAGGTATGATGTTTAATCTCCCCCTGAGAGTATCCAGCAAACCACTTAAAATTCACAGTCGGGGAAGCTCAAGGGCTGGAATATATTTGCGGGCACAGCTTCGCTGTGTAATCAATGGCCCTAATTAACTACCCGGGCAGGTTATGGGGAACATCAGAAACTTACTCTTACCTTGCTATCGTCTCGCTTCATGCTCCTTTTGGGTTTACACATATACAAAGAGGAATAGTCCAGTCTGCAAAACAGAAATCAGCATCAGGCACCCATTCGGGAGGAGCTCTGCCCTCGCCCGCTCCATACCACTTTCTTGAGAAAAAAAAAAAATCAAACTGAGCTCAGATAGATATTCGTAAGGGTGCGTGCACCTTACCCTATAAAATCTCTATGTTCCAGTAACTGTCTCTCTTGCAAATGAGGAATTCCTTCGTCCATGTTCAACCGCTGTCCGCTTTCCTCTGTTTCAATTTTTGAGGGCTGCGTCCTATAATCTGTGGGACGGTAGCTTTGGGAGATCTTGAGGGGATCTGTGCGTCTCCAGTCTCCCTCTCCCTCTTCAGCGCAGTGTTTAAAGTGTGAAGCAGTTGGTCGTTCCCTCTACCACCGCGCTCGCTCTCTCGCACCCAGACGCACACACACGCACGCACAGTCGCGCCGGCCCCACTGCGCTGGTAGTTTGCTCTCACTCGGGGCAGTGTTTGGCCACAGGGCACGCGCGTCGCCGGCCAGACCAGCACCCAGCTCACGTGCGGAACGTACCATCCGCGGTCCAGCCCGGAGGGGGGCGGGGGAGGAGGGATCGGGCCAGGAGGGGGCGACAGAAGAAGGCTGCGAGGGAGAGAGAACGGCGGGAGGGGGCGGGGACACCTGATCAGGGCCACCGGAAAGGAAAAACAACTTCAGCCAAGCTATTCATCTTCCTAAAGACGATGCAGTCAGCTGGGGGATGGGCGGGGGGGGGGTTGCCGGGGGTGCGCGGTAGCCGGGGCTTCCTCAGCTCAGAAATGTGACTCCGTCAGTCCGTCCTTCATTACGGTGCAGGAACGTGAATGTGTTTTCTTGAGTTTTCCACCGACTGTGATGTTGGTTTGGACCAAAGAAAAGAGAAAGAGAATTCGCTGTGGGTAAACTTCAGTCCCGAAGGAAAATTTGGAGACTTGTTTGCATCCTGCTTAGTGGCCTGGGGGTCTCTTGGCCTTGGAAGGAGGTTGCCCGGGAGAGGGACAACTTCAAATCCTCTCCCAGAAAGATTTAAGCTAAATGAAAATGTCACTGGGTCATAGTGTCGCAATTCAAGTGTCTTTTGGCGACAGTGTCCCTGGGCCACCCAAACTTCCCACAGCAGCCGGAATTGCGGTGCCACTAATCACAGCAGCAGATGACGACGTTTGGGGCCTCCGGTACTCCCGGAGGAACGCGGCGGGGAGGGAAGGGAAGAGGGCGGGTGGCACGAGAGGGGCTACCGCGGAGAATGCAGCATTATCACTGGTCCGGTAAACTCCGCGGCGCCTCAGCGCCCGAGGTGGCGCTGCGTGCTTCCTCTCCCCACCACCCTCCTCGTGCGATCAGGGGCGCCTGGAGTGTGCGGAGCCCACGTTTACTACCGCTGGCACCCCCAAAGCCTCTCTCCTTAATCCTGTCTGAAACGGGTACCAGCACAGGGCCAGCAACGTGATCCGACCTGCCGCTGCTGCCACATCACTGCGCGGGGAACCCGTGAGCGCGCGCGCGGGCGCGCTCGCTCCCACTGCAGCCGCTGCGACCAGCGAGAGGAAGGAAGCGTGGGCCTCCGGGACTCTTGCTACCTCTTCCCCAGAGCCATCCCGGGAACGTGACTCATTGTTAGTGAGAGTTACCGGGAGGTACCCAGAGATACGCACTGACACCCGGCACAACCAACGGCAAAAGGCCTTGGAGGCCAAGGGCAAGCCTATCCTGCGGGACTCCCAGGTCTCTGGCCCCGCTGCCGCTTCTAGGGTCTGCAGGAGTGGGATGGAGATGTATATGAGTAGATGTAAAACCAAAGTTCTTTCCTTCCTGCACCAAGTAAGATCTAAATTCCCCTGGGTGATCCCCGAAACAGTCATTATTGCCAGTGGCACGTGAACCAAGGGGAGAAGTACGCGGAATGAACACGCACCGGGGCGCAGCAGGGGTTGGGGCCGTGGTTACGTGTCCCCACCCGCCCGCCCCGCCAGGCGGCGCGGGTTCCGGGGACGGATCTGGGTCGCTGGAAGCGGCGGCTGGGAGGTCACGTGTCTGCGGGAGTCGCGTCTTCTCTCGGCCTTCAGGAGCCGCCCCGCAGCGGCGCGCGCTGCCGCAGTCTCTCGAGTCCGGGGCAGTGACGCTAGCCGCGTCTGGCTTCCTGACTCCGGCGGCGGCCCAAGCTCACCCCGGCGTGAGGAGACGCTCGAGGTCCATCCACCTCGTCTGTTTACATGGCCCTTTAAGGCCGCTCTGACTTCCTCCAATAGGGAGACTTATTTTGCACCAAACTGACAATTTGATACTTAAAAGAAAAAGTATTTTTAAAATATTGATTTTATTTTAAACCTCAATCCAGCCAGCCCCTTTCTTGTTTCATAGGGATCGGGTAATGAATTCCTTTTGGTGAGGACAGTTTGGAGCCCCAAAAGCGGCGTATCCCTGCAGTGCTGTACCGTTTTTATCCTCTTGTTTTAAATGGACCAAAAAGAACCTGAGTGGTGGGGGTGGAGGGAAATGCCCTTAAGAAGGATAACTTAAAAATTAAAATACCATCTTCCCTTAGAGGTTTTTACATGTTTGGAGAAGGAAGAGGGTGTAAATATTTCTCCGGAGCTAGATTTTCACTTGATGGCTAAAGTGTTTGGTGAAAGTGTAATGAAGACCGGATCACTGCATCTGGGCCCTGTTGGGCAGAGCGGACAAGACAGAAGGCAGACGGACATCTGGTCAGGGCAAACCTTAAGGACTTAGTCTGAGGCAGACTCTGAAGCAAGTTAAAATAGGAAAGATAAAGAAGCTTAGTGCATCATGGTTATGTTCATTTTTTATGTAAATTTTCTATAATTTAAAAATACAGAGGACTGTTGCTGCAAATGAAACTTTTGATGTTACCATTTCTATCTCCTCTCCCCTGCATCAATTTTGTCCCAAGTTTCCCTACTTCTATATCCAATATTTTTTCTCTTCCCCTTCTTTTCCTGATACCTCAGCTCAAGCTATAAATGGAGTCTTATCTAATTTCAGTATTTTTTTTCTGATTTTCTAATTCTCAGCCCTCTTTTTCTTTTCTGCCTTTCTTATTCATATCTACCTTTTTATTCTTATCTTCCTTTCTTATTTTCCTTTTCCCTTATGTTCTTTTTCTGCTTTTCCTCATTAAAATAAATATCCATTGTTGCTCTTTCCCTGTAGATTTTTTCCTATCTCTTATTTGCTTTTTGTCTTTTTAAAAATCTTTCACCTTGTGACTCCCTATTTATATTCACTATCCTTAAACTCAAGCCCTACTCCTTTTCTTTCTCAAACTCATGCCTTCTGGAATGTTAGGCATAGTTTAATGCCTCCAAATGTCCCATTGCTTCACAGAGGGCATAGCAATCGCTCACAATGATATAGCATTTACAATTAGAGCACCAGACACTATTCTAAAAGCTTCTAATGCATTTAACTCATTAATCCTATCCACAACCCTGTAAGGTAGATACTATTATTGCCTCCATTCTACAGATGAGAAAATAGATATATAAGGAGATTACAAAATGTGCCCAAGGTGCCAGAGCCACAATTTAAGTACTGCCAGTGGGCTCCAGAGTCTGTGCCCTTAACTATGAATAGTAAAGGCCAGCCTAAATGTTAACCAGCTGTTTAAGGGGTGTTTTTTAAATTTACCAGAGTGTGAATATGCACATATGTTGTAATGCATGTGTGTGCATGTCTGTAATTTGAAAGAGATGGAAAGAGAGAAACAGTACTGGGAAAGAAAAAGATACGAGTAAAAGAAAGATTGCATTTTTTTGTCAGTGAATGAGTCAGTCTCCATCTTTATTGATTTAAACTCAAATATCCTAATTAATTGTTATAATTTCATATAGAAGGACAGATGGAAGTACAGTTTAGAAAAAGCTAATGGTGACCAGCTGGTCACCATTTTCCTCTGAGCAAACCAAGCCAAACTCTAATGTGAAGGCTCAGGTTAGTAATAGGAAAAGTTCACCTGTGGTGAGGTTAGAAAAGAAAAAAAATTCCCAGTCTCACAAAGGAACAGAAGACAGAATGCCCTCTTTGGTTGGGTATGTTTAAAAATAGGTTGAGTCTTATCTCTTTAGGAAGGTTTAGTGCCGTCCTGCTGAAAGCCAAGGAGATACAAGATGAGCTCAAAGCCCCTTTGAGCCTCTAATTAAAGAATTTTGTGATGCCTTGCTTTCAATTAAAGATACCCATCTTTCTCCTTTTAATAGGTGAGGGGGAAGCAGCTTCCATTGCTTTTCTTTGGTGAAGTAGGGAAGTCATTACCTATAGAGACTCTAATGAAAGGGAACACTTATTCCAGTTCCCACCTCCCTCCCTTCACCCCACCTAAGTATTCTAAGCCCTACACTCATTATATTCACCTAGTGACTTTGGAACGTCTTATCATGTTTGCTTGCAAGGTCTTGGATTTCCAACAGAAACAGAACTCTCCTGAGAGGATTAAAGTTTCCACAAAGAAGACAGGTTTTCTGCCTCTTTAAGGTTCTGCAAGCCCTACCACTGTCCCAGAGCGCTGAAGTGACCAGGGTGTTTTGGGACCTTGGATCTGATTCAAACTAACTGTGCGTCCCTAATGGTCTTGAAGGCCGCAGATGAGATCAGGGGTGTGGAGCCTCCTGCCTGCACTGCTGTGAATATGCCCCATTAGATGGGCATATGCCTTTCTTAATCACCTCTGTCTGGTGTGGTGCACAAGAATTAAACATAATTTTCACCCAAAGAGGAATGTACCTCATTCTTCTTATAAAAATCTAAAAGAAAAAAATAGGATTGATGCTAAAATTAGGGTGGAGTGGGGGTGCAGGCTGAACAGAGTAGGATGGTAGATGAGGCATGTGTGAAAACTTCCCTTGGAACCCCTTCTCTGGCCATGCACACTGCCCCCAGGGGAGAAAGGTTAGTGTCAGGCACACCACCGAAAGAAGGCCACCTCATAGAAGGATCTCAAGAGGAAGGGAAACCTCACTGCCACTCACCAGAAGTCAAATATGACTTTAAAATATTGATAAGCTATTTGCTGAAGGTACTAGATTTAAAACCACAGAATGGAAGGTTGGGTTTTCCAGTTACATACTCAGACAATTAGCTGGAACAGTGCAAGTATCCTTATTTAATTTGTAAAAGAACTTAAGTCTTTCTGTAGACTACCAATTTATGAGTCTTTGTGGTTGCAAGATATACATGAATCACATTTTATATTTAGGTAATGCTCAAGAAGTTTATACACTTATTAGCATTTGTTTGCAAGGGGCCAAGGAACAGATAAAATTAAGTATAGAATACAAATTTTACTGCTGAGATCATCGTGGTTTTGTATTTATGTATCACAAACACTTGCTTGGACAGTCCTGCATTTAACCTATGCTTAGAGTTCCTGGAGTTTTTGTAAACAAAAAACTCAGAGAGAGCCAAGCCTAAGTCCACTACAGGAGAACTACTCTGGCTCTTCTCTCCCTGAGTATCTGCCTGATCCCCTCTGGTCCCCGTGTGCTTCTTATGCTGACTGAGGGTGATCCAGAAGGAGACTGGAAAGTAGAGTCAGGCGCAGATGACAAATCCATAGGGATTTCCACAAAGTGGCTCCTACCTCTATCTGAATTCTCCTGGACTAGCTGGCTAGTGGACCCAGAAAGGCTGTATAAAGAGGTGGTCTTTTAACTCCTGTGTTTCTCTCATTACTGCTGATGAAAAATCCTTAGAAAGTTTTCAGAGAGATTCATGTTCATGTACTGCGGAGCGCAAATAGGAATAAGATGTGCTGAACAGCCTCTTACCTCACTTACTCGTTATGTGCATGGTCCTTGAATCAATTTTCAGATGGTGTCCACCCAGTGCAGACAGTTATCTCTAACAGGGTCTGCTATTTTAAAAAGGCAACAAAAGCCCTGCCTGGTATGGCTCAGTGGACTGACTGTCAGCACGGGAACCGAAGGGTCTCTGGTTGATTCCCAGGTTAGGGCACATGTCTGGGTTGTGGGCCAGGTCTCCAGTAGGGGGCGCATGAGAGGCAACCACACATTGATGTTTCCCTCTTTTCCTCCCTTCTCATATCTAAATAAATAAAATCTTTAAAAAATAATAAAAAGGTAACAAAAAAGACTAGTTAAGAAAGATTTAACCTACACTTAGAACTAATTGCTATAAATTTTGAAACTAATTGGAACTAATTTTGGTAGAAGTTAGCTTAAAGCAAGAATTCATATATAATTACCAAGATAGGTAGTAAGGTTCTGAAATTAACTTATGATCTTCTTTCACAAAGGAAACTGATGGAAATCCAGGTTAGATGGATGTATCAATTAAGAACTGCATTTGAGTCAAAGTAACAGCAGCTTAATCATCCTAGGAATTTTTTCCCAGTCACATTAAGGAAGTCAGAGGGAAGGAGTCCATAGGTAATGTGGAGTAATAATAACAGTGTCAGTGTCCCAGACTTCTGATTTTCTGCTCCGCTCTCCACCAGTTTCCATCCATCCTCAAGGTTGTCTCATGGTCATAAGATGGCTGCTGGAGCTCCTGCAGGGATGGATAGAAGGGTGTCTACTAGTTTAGCAAGTTCCCTATAAAGAGCTTTTCTTATAAGTTTCATTCAATGACATCTGATTGCATCTTATCTCCAATCCTATTACAAGGGGGCTAAGTATAGCATTTTCTAGCTGAGGCTCCCTCAACACTGTTGGGGTTCTTTCAGTAAAGTGGGAGCAGAGAATAGATGTTGGGTTGGCATGAGCCATCTCAGTGGTGGTCCCATGAAAGGGACTGGCTTATTCAGGTCCTCTTCTTTTTTCATCACTGGGTCTTGTTTCTCTACTATGCCACATGTGTTGGCATTGTCCCTTTATTGTATGAGGGTATTTAATACCAGTTTCAGAGAATTTTCAATCTTCCCATCTGCAATTGCACAAACTTAACTAACTCCTTAAGCACATGTTTTTTGACATCTGTATTTTTTAAGTTTTAATAATTGCAGAAATCTGCTTTGGGAGGAAATTTAACAGGGTTTGCTTTTCTTCCTGTAGAATGCAAATTGCAACTGCACGTCTTCTGGGAAATGATGGTCTTCCTTTTTATGGCACGGCATCTGTCCTCTGGTTGTTCTGTGTCTGTAACTATGCCTTCTGCCCCTGGCATTTGAGTTGAAGAGAGCAACTTCCAGCAGAAATGCATTCTCTGACAGTTCCCACATGATGTAGCTAGGATCTTGTTCTTCATCTCCTTCAGGCCACATCAATGAAGAGTGCAATAACTTCAGGGTCCAGGGATTAGGAGAAGAGCTTTGTGATTGAGTTGGGGGTCTGGAGTAAGGTGAATGCAATAGCATGGGAGCCAAGGGGCCAACCCTAAAGCTGGAATCAAGAGGCAGAGAACTGGGGCAGAGAATGTGTCTTTGGGGTACTTTAGTGTGGGCAACTACTAAGGCAGGTGTCTTAGAAACATTATTTAGTTCTCTTAATATTTTGAACTAGGCACCATTGACTTTACTTTATAGATGGACAGAGTCAGATTTAGAAACTTTAGGTAACTTGTCTTTGCCATTTAGTAAATAGCAAAGCCAGGCAATAGGGAACGTAAAGTGTGAGTTGTGCTGCTGGGTGTCATCACTGGCAGGAGTCTCGGGTTCTAACAGCCTCCTTCTCCTCTCAGTCCTTTCACCTCCCTTGGAAAGCCCCTCTGGGTCATGGGAGTCATTGCCAGAGGCTCTTTGGAGATGAGGAAGATGGTGGGAGGGGGCATTCTTGCTCCCATTCTAGTTGTGGAGCAGTGTTCCTGATGTTTGAGTCGGAATTCTGGGTATACTTTGCTACAAAATGGATACACAGATAAAGGTGGTTGTTACCCCTCTGGACAAAACTGCCCAATGTCTTGGAATCTGCTGTTCAGTCCTCATACATTAAGTGAATGTTTACTGTGCTTATAGATGCTGTGTACTGTGATGGGTGTTAGGGATTTAATATTGAGCCTTGTCTTCAATGACCTTACGATTCGACAGATCATAATTTCTCAAAGAGGAGGGATCACTAAGAAAGCTGAGTAGTTACCCTAAAGCCAGTTCATGTTCCAAAGGCTGTACTCAGACGCATCCTCTCTGGTGCATTTGAGATACATTTATGGCTATACTTCTTAGTAATGCACTTTAGAAATTGTTCCAGAATGTGCAGTCAGTGACCTCAGTCTATGGGTAAGCCTTGTCCTGTTGTAATCAGAATACCCCTGGATGGAAAGGTGGGCAAGGAAAATGCTGTCTGCCCTGCTCCCATAGGCTTTCTAGACCATCATTACCCTCCTCCAACTTTCCCGAACTCCCTGATGCTGGCAGGAATGGCCCTTCCTCCTCAAGCACGCACAGCTTCACTTTATATACTCTTGATCTGCTCTGTCTCCAATTCTGCCATCTTCTAAACACTCATTGTGATCTTCTCTTCTTGTGGGTTAGTATTGGAACTTTCTCTTTTTGGTGTTTGAATCTAAACTCTGCCCTACAGATTATAAGCCGGTTTGCTTCCTTGGCGCTCCATATCCTCTGCAGTCTCTAGTAAGGAAGGAGCTCTTGCTCCATCCTAGCCCTCAGTCCTCACCCTGACCCCAGCTGTGTGGTCACTGCCCTGGCAGGCTTCTGTTAGGGGGAGTTTGGGGCAGAACTTGCTTTAACAGATTTTCTGTACTCTGGAGCAGTTTTGAAAAGGATAACTAATTAAAATGGCCCTATTTTATAGGGCTTGAAGGTACAGAATTTCATGGCCTGCAAAAGGGAACATCTTCCTCACCCTCATACTGTTGACTTCCTTAGTTCTTCATTGGCCTCAGCCCTTCAGTCTGGAAAGGGCTGGGGGCTTGGGGCAGCCTGATGTTCATAGCTCTCCCAGCTACATGAACTGGAGGGCAGCTTTATCATGATTGTCTGACTTTAAAACCACAAACATAGTAGTCATTCTTGGCCCCTTCATGTGTCTCACTCCCCACCCCCACCTAATTAATACCAATATTTTGAAAGCTCAACTTTTTAAATGCACATTAATTCCATCCTTTTCCCCCCATTCTCACTGCTTACACTCTAGACCAAGGCCCGATAACTTCTCACCCCTATACTGTAAGAACTTCTTAACTGCCTTTACCAGGTGGGGGTTAGTAAGGAAAACAGAAACCACTCCAGATATTTCAAGTAGAAAGGACTTAAGAGAGGAGAGTAGAAACACATAACTTCGGACACAGAAGTTGGGATAATCAAGGTTGGGAAGAACTGTTTCTGACTTCCAGGAAATCTTGAGAGTCAGAGTTTCGGGGAAACCTGAATGCCATTGAGCTCAGCTGCCTGCCCTGATGAAGAGGCTGACTTGCAGGAGCTTGTCTGGAAGCCACTGTCAACCTCACGTCTGCACACAGCTGCGGCTGCCACTGGAGAAATATGGTGTGCTGCTTCCGCTTTCCTCATCTTGCACCGGGGCTCTTGTTGGCACACTCTAAGCTGGACCCCTGTGGGCAGGCGAGCACAGAACATGTCGTTCCCCAGCTTCTCACCTGTGATGAGAGCCAGGTGTGAGAAGACAGTGGTGCTGGGGTTGAGCTGGTAACCGACATCTCACACCCCATATCTACTGTGTATGCCCACCTTCTCCGCCCACCACACCCAATTCAATACTATATTATGACCAGATCAATTTTTCTGTCCATGTCATTTCCTTGATGAAAACTCTTTGTTTCCCATTTCCATTAGGTTAAAATAAAAATAAAAACAGGGTTGCTCAGTGGCCTGAAAGACACTGTGTGTGATTTGGCCCTGGCTGGTGTGGCGTAGTGGATTGAGTTCTGACCTGCAAACAAGGGTCGCTAGTTTGATGCCCAGTAAGGGTACATGCTGGGTTGCAGGCCAGGCCCCCAGTAGGGGGTGTGTGAGAGTCAACCATATAGTGATGTTTCTTTCCCTCTCTTTCTCCTTTCCCCTCTCTAAAAATAAATAAATAAAATCTCTTTTAAAAAGACACTATATGTGATTTGGGTCCTGCCCACATCTTCAGTCTCACTTCTCATTTCTCTTCCTCTGTTTCTAAGCTCTAACGTACCAGCTTGCATTTATTTATTTGTTTGTTTGTTGGTTGGTTGGTTGGTTGGTTGGTTTATTAATATGTTCTGCTTGTTCAGGGCCTTTGTGAATGCTGTCCCAACTGATTGGAATGTATTTTCCCCACTCCCCCAACTCCTGTCAACTCTGTCTCTCCTACTCAACCTTCAGGGGTCATCTGAAGCCTCACTTTCTCCAGGAAGCTTTCTCTGACTTCCTAGACTAGGTTTGTCTCCTATCAGTTCCTTTGTACCTTGTGACTCTCTTTCATAACACTTACTGTTTGAAAGACACATATGACTTTTCAGTGTCTGTACATATTCTCCTCTGGTCTGGAAGCCCCTCAGTTATTGACTGCTGTATCCCCAATGCCCAGGACAGTGTTGAGCACAGAACAGACACTCGGTTGCTTTTTTAGTGACTCCTGGAGGTACTCTACCAAATCCCCTATGAACAGAAGCTTTGTTTCAGGAAAAGCCTTGGGGGACAAGTCATAACCCAGCCACATAGCATTTGAAGGTCCTCATGTCTGATTGAGGTGGGAAATATAATGTGGGCTGACACCCGCCCATCCTGCTGCTAGGACTTTCACATATTGGTGCAGCTCTTATGGGCAGGAGCACCCTCACTGCATATTTCCTTCTTGGCCTCACCAGGCACGGGAAGATTAAGAGAGAGCATGAAGGATTGTTAGGTGCTTGTGACATAGCAGGAAACCCAGGAGTCTGGCAGGGTCTTTAGTGAAGAGGTGGACGTTTCTGCTGGGGAGTAGGGCTTGTGCCTCTGGATTGCTGTTGGTCCCGTGCCAGGATGGATGTGTTCTGTGCCCAGAAGGCAGTAAACTCTACCAGTGTACTCCCAACGGTCTTGGTAAGTCAGTGTTTCTCACTCACAGAATTTTATCTCCTTTCACAAGGTGCATGAGCTTCAGAGAGACTTCGGGGGTTGGAGCCAGTCCAGCTGAATTCCACAGGTGTTCGGGAGACCGTGGGCTGGTGAGGTGACTTCCAGGTCACGGTTCTCAGAGGCCAGAGTGGGGAGTAGGGCAGGGTTCGTCATGGCAAGCTGTGTTTGTGGGTCTGCTGGGCCGAGTGGATGAGAGGAAGGCGTCCTGGGACAGTGCCAAAGAGCTTGGTTATCAGGAGTGCAGGAAGAACTGAGCACTGCCAGGGTGTAGGAGTCAGGCCTCAGACCGTGGAACAAAGTAGGAGGGTTGAGAGCCAACAGAGTCACTCCATCAGGATGCCAAACTGGTAGGCACAGAGGAGACAAGAAGTGGGGGGTCAGTGCAGACAAAAGAGAGCTGGAGCAAGAGTGGGAGGGAGGAACCCGGTCCAGATGACGTGCGCAGGAATTCCCCTTGGGGTAGTCAGTCATGCTCCTGATGCAGGCGCCTGGTGGCCTCCACTCTCCTCCCCAAAACAACTTTGCATTTACTCCTGGCTCTTATACTTGCAAAACAGAGTTTCCATTTCCCTGATTATGGATTCAGATAGACAGACTGTTGATTTTCCAGATAATTAGGTTGCAAAATAAGACTACCTTTACTAAACACAGCCTCTGATAGCAAGCCATCAGCAGCCCTGGCTCTGAGTTCACACCTGTTCAACCATCCTGAACTGTCAGCGGCGATCAAGCAGAAAAAAATTCTGAGTCTATTGTGATTTTGGATAAAGGCACTAATGATTTTTCTCTCACCTGTGGTTTTTATTATGTTTTAGAAATTCTGCTTCTAATTCAGCATTTAGACATGCTGAAGGTAATGAAATAACACATTACATATTTCTGTCTTGTTTCATATTATTTCATGTTCCTGCTTATGGTGGCAGAGTGATGTGGGCTCTAGATTTACTGTCAAGAAGACCTGGGTTCAAATGCTGTTTCCCCCAGATCAGCTGTGTGACCTTGGGCAAAGTATTAATGTGTTGATTTTCTCAAATGTAACACAGAGGTGGCAGTGCCTACCTCTGAGCAGTTGTTCGGGTTGCTGACAACCATGAGAACACTTGCAGCGTGGTAGGGTAGGTACCATTTGTTAAATGGTAGCTATTATTTTCCCCATTTGAGCTGCCTGGTCAAAATTATGAATATCATTGAATATGATTTGAAAATAATTGATGGATTAAGTAGCATGTTTTAAGTTCAGGAGGTAAACCTATTGCTTTCAATGATCCCTTCCTTTGCTAATAGGTGGACAATGATAAAACAGAGGGCCAGGCTGGTCGATGTGACTTTGTGCTAACGAGGTGTAATTATATTTCATGTGCTGATTGAAAATGGGCAGTCCTGACCACTGCCTTATGCTTTTAAATCACACACTTAGAACGCTCTTTTGACAGATCACACAGTTCTGTAATTGTGCGTAAATGAGGGGAAATGCTCTCAGCCCATGCTTTGTCATAAGCTCAATCCTTGTTCAAGTCTTAAGTGAATGGCATGGATGAATTAAGTTTTAAACTTTGTTAGCTGGCCATGGGAGATATATTGACTTATTTCTTCTTTATCACCAGCTATTCTAATAATAATAGCAAGAAGCTCTACAGCAGCTACTCTGTGCCATGCATGCTCCGTTTTAGTGTTTTAACTCACTTCATTGCTCAACAACGCTTTGACATAGGTACTGTGATGATGCCAGGAGGAAACTGAGGCATGCTCTGAAGAACTTGTCCGCATCACACAGCCAGGACATGGCAGGGCCAGGACTGCAGCAGGCACTGGACTGCAGAGCGAGGCCTTACAATCTCTCCCTTTCCCGCTCTCTGCACGGCGACCTCTGCAATATCCAGACAGAAGTGGGATGTATCTGTCTACCATCAGTGATTTTGTTTAGAGAGGAGAGAGTTCATGGGGCCAGAAGGAATATCTGAAATGCTGAGCCCAAGGGTAAGCTTTGTGGCTATCTGTTGCCCTGACCATGAAGGCAAGTACTGGACCTCTGCAGACCTCAGCATCCTCATTCATAAAGTGAGGACAGTATACACCTGTTGTGAGGGTGTCTAATAATATGTCTGATACATAAGAGATGTCCAAGAAATATTAGTCCCTACCTCCATTACCAAATATCTAAAAATATTCAAATATGCAATTTTTGGTGGGTTTTTTTCCTCCTGGAAAATAAAGGTAAAGTTTGATCACTCCATTGCTATTTGCAGAGCATCTTCTATGTGGAAGGCATTTTCGAGATCGGGGCTATCCAAGCACTCTCATTGTGGCGATGGAAGGTTTTATAATCTGTGCTGATGTGATAGCTGCCAGCTACGCGTCGTTCTTGAGCCCTTGAAGTGTGGTTAGTTTAACTAAGACACTAAATGTTTTATTTTATTTAATTTTAACTCATTTAAATGGAAGTTTAAACAGCCCCACGTGGTTAGTGGCTCTCCTGTTGCACACCGAAACGCTATATGCTCTCAGTTAGGTCCAGACCCCGGACCACCAACAGATGCTTCTTTGAGAGAAAATCAGGACAGTTTCTCAGCTGTTCTTTTCCTAAGATGTCTCTGATGATAAGCATTTGGGCAGGGAGAAAAAAATATCAATTATCAAGCATAAATTCAGGTAAATAAAGAAATACTATAGCCAACAACCTCTAAGTTTTATGCTATTTGACAGATCCATTTAAATTTTACTGGAACCCAAATGACATAACTTATCAACGTTTTAAAATACTGATCATGAATTTGCTATGAATATTTTAGCCACTTCCCATAAATAGATAGTAATATAATAATTTTAATACTGCATATATACCATATGTCTATTAAGTTTAGATATAGGCAGCAGTATGCTGGTAAATGTTTAATGGTCCTCTGGGAAAATGTGTGCATGTGTGTAGTTTATTATACATTTTCCTCTTATACAGGATGTGTAGCAAAGCACACATTTACACATTATGCCTGTAAGTCCATATAACCAATTGATTCTCACTGAATGCTTTTGATTTTTGCCAAACTCTTTTATTTCTTGTTAGCCTAATTAGCAGTTAATTCACAAATATACAAGGCCTGTCCAGAAAGTATCCAGCCATGCACTGTGAAAAATAGATACATTTATTGAAGAAGATACAAATACAAGAAACATTGTACATAGGATAAGGATGCTTCAGTGCCCTTCAAAGCAGGCACCTTGGGACCTCATACAGTTCTGCCAGTCGCCATCAGCTGCCCTGTCATATGTTCTTGAATCTCATTGACAGTCTGAAATCTCTTCCCTTTCAAAGGTGATTTTAGGTTTGGGAAAAGCCAGAAGTCACAGGGCACCAAGTCTGGCCCGTAGCAGGGCTGAGTCATCTGGATGATTTGATGTTTAGCCAAACAACTCTGCACGAGACGTGATGCATGAGCGGGCATGTTGTCGTGATAAAGCTGCCAGTCACCACTTGCCTGTAGCTGTGTCCTTATGAATCATCCAAACAGTTTCCGTGGAGGAATGTTCAAGCTTAATGCAAAATATGATGCAGATTCGTTACTTTGCTTGCTCAGCCAGTTTGAATGCAATGGCCACACTGTACACATGCTCACTCAGCACTGTTCTTGCATGCTCATTGGAGTCCACTCTCCTTGGCTGCAAGGTTACATCGATGTCACACAAACCGTTCTCATTATCTTTACAATGGTTGGATGGTTTCTGGACAGACCTTGCAATTCTGACATGAATGTTGGTTGATGTTTTTATGTTAATAACTAAGGTGAAAGTGAAACAATAAAGACATTTGTTAGAACCTCACTCATTCATCAATGATAGGAGCAACTTCTTCACTAAATCAGATAATTTTTTGGAAAAAATTTCATCAATTTTTTTGTGTTATTCACAGTGTAATGACTACAGACATGACACACTTTTAAATTCAATCTGTATGATCAATATTTTCTCTATCACTTTCTTTGGTCTAAACACTTGACAAAGTAATAAATCAAGCACTAACTTGTAGCATTTGCCAAATTCCACGATGTAAATACTCCTACCGCAGCCAATTTCAAGCTACCAATGCAGTATCACTGAAAGCAGAGTTGAAAAACTATATAGACATAACTAAACCTCAAGAGTGTTAGTAAGAGTAAAATGTAGTATAATAATTAGAAAGTGGTAAGTTTTGGTGATTTATTATTATTGTCTTTGATATAATTTATTTAGTTATAAGTTTATGTAATGTAACTTCTAATAATGGCTAGTCCCAGAATTAGTCCTGTGTTCATCCACAATTTATGGAGAGGCCCCCCTGTGCCAGGGCTGAGTGCTAGGGCTGTAAATTTGTGTAAGACCTGTCAATACTTGCACCGTCCAGGATGCACGCTTCCCTTCATCCGTATCTTCTTATTCTCCCTGTGTAATCACATCTAGGCTTATGACTTCAATTTCATCTTTAGGCTGATGACTCCCAAACTTATGTTTCTAACTCTCTTTCCTGTTGCAAGCTCCAGATTCATAAATCCAACAGCCTACTTGATGACTTTCCTTGCATATCTTACAGTTATCTTAAACTTCACATGGATGTTCCAGCCTGATACTTCTGGACATTCTTCTGCCCTAAATCCACCTGCTTTTCCTCTATTCTTCACCATTCTCAGTCAATGACACTACCACAGACTGGTCAATTGAGTCTCCAATTTAGGACTCATCCCTAGTCCTTCTCCTTCATTACTTTCCATATCCCATCCATCAGCAGATTCTGTTTCTTCTATACCAAAATATTTCCTGAATCCAGACAGTTTCATCACCTTCACTGCTAGGATTTTAGTCAAACCCATTATGTCTCATTGGGACTATGGAGAGACCCTTGCTTGGTTTTTCTTGCCTCTACATTCCCTCATGCAGACTATACACACAGCATGAAGAATGAGCGCTTAAAAATACAACTCAGCTCATGTCATGTTTTTCCTTAGTATCTCTCCAGTGGTTATTTTTATGGTTAGAATGATGTTTAAATTTCTTTCCATATCCCTGGTAGGCAGAATAATGGGCCCCCCAAAGATGTTCACGTCCTAATTCCCAGAACCTGTGAATAAATATTTCCTTACATGGTGAAAGGAACTTTGCAGATGTGACTACATGAAGGACCTTGAGAGGAAGGGGAGGTCATCCAGTTTGGCCCAATGTTATGACAGGGCCCACAGTGGAAGAAAAAGGTCAGAGAGGGTCAGAGGGAGATGTATCCCTGGGAAGGTCAGGGAGATGTGACATTGCTGGCTTTGAGGATGGAGGAAGGGGGAAAGAACCAAGGAATGTGGGCAGCCTCCAGAAGTTGGAAAAGGCAAGAGAGGGATGCTGTCTTGTCAACACAGTGATTTTAGCCCAGTGAGACTCATGTCAGACTTCTAACTTACAGAACTGTAAGAAAATAAATTTGTGTTTTCTGAGCTGCTAAATTTGTAACTACTTTTTTTATTGCAGTGATAGGAAATAGTCTACTAGACCCTCCCAGATCTGCTTCCTGTCTGTCTCTATAATCTTATTGCTTGTCATTCTCTCTACTTGTTCACTGTGCTCTATCCACATGCACCTTTTGTCTGTTTTATCTGTTTAAATTGGGATCCTTTCTTACGGCTTTTGTGCCAGTCATTTCTTTGTCTACAACTTTCTTCCCCAGCCCTTCACATAGCTGGCTATCCATCATTTGGATGTTTGCAACCTCCTTAAAAAGGCACTATTCCCTAGTAACTTGTTAATCTATGTTTTACTTTCTGAGTAGTCTTATCAAGATCTGAAATTGTATTAGCAATTTTTTTGTTGCCTTTATGGCCCCTTTCCAGACATGTACCAACAAAACACAAACTTCATGAGGTCAGGGACCTAGTCTATTATGTTCTCCTAGTAAGTACTCAATGAATATTTGTTGCTAAAGTGAACAAAAGCATGGTGCCCTGAGTCAGGATATACACAGTCTATGGGAGAGAAGACACATAAAAGGATGTTTATAGAATAATGTAGTGAATGCCATGTAAAGGGTTCATAGGAGGTGTCATGGGCACCTGTAAAAAAATCATGTTGGACGGCTTTTGAGAGGAATGACTACTAGCAGGAATCTTGAAGAGAGAGTGGAAAGGCAAATGCCAGGCAAAAAGAAGCGGGTGAATTTTCAGACAGAAGATACTGAAAGGGCAAGGGCACAAAGGTGTTAAATTGAAAGGGATTATGGGTACTGCATGTGGTTTGGCTACCTGGAAGCCTACAGTAACAGGTAAGAAAATGCCTCTTCACAGAGGACTTTGTATGACCTACCAAGAGTTTTTTCATTTGTCAGGGCAGCAGTTAGGCCTCTTGAAGGCTTGTCGGCAGGGTCAGTTTTGCATTGGAGAAAATTTGTTCTGATGACACTGTTGAGAATAGGTTGAAGGGGAGGGCTGCTGGAGCAGGACACCATGGGAGGATGTGGCCATTGTCGAGATACAAGACCTTAGGGCAGTAACCATGAAGATGAGAAATATTTTGAAGGTAGATCCGATTAGACTGGTGACCAGTTTATTGTGTGCAGTGTGGGAGAGAAAGGATCAGGAATGACTCAGGCGATTTTGGCTTGGGTGACTGGGCAGAGAGTGGTACTGCAAACTGAACAGAAAATGCAGGAGGATGACGTGAGACAAATTTCACTACAACGTGTTCGAGGTGCCATGGGTGGGGGGCGTATCTCAGAGGCACTGGAGTAATTGAATCTGAAAGTTGGGGGAAAGAAAGGTCAAGGCTAGAGATTTAAATTTGGCAGTCAGTGGCATGCATGATGTGAAAGGGTAAGCTAGCTCCAAAGACAGAGAGATGAAAAGAGAAGTGGATTGCAGAGAGAATCCTGGGGAACACCAATTTTTACACGTTGGATGGAGGAAGATAAGCCCAAGAATAGGACCGCGAAGGCATAGTGAGAGAGTAGGAAGGAGTCAGAAGTACCCTCTCAGGGCCGGCGATGTCTGGCTCCTTCATCTGCACCTGCCACCAAGCATTTATTTCAAATATTGCCTCTTCCGGGTCCTTTCAAATGGATGTAATTGCTTTTCATTGAATCCCTATCACACCTTATTTGTATCTATTTTATGACAATTGTCTCAATGAAACTTTTTTTGTGCTCTGGTTTAATAATCTCCCTCCCAGATTGCAATTTTTTTTTGAAAGGAGTCTATGATTTACTTGGTTTCCATTTTCAGTGGACTATCTTACCTTTATGACAAATGAATGTAATCACTGACTGTAGCAAATATTTTGGAAAGTAACATTTATTTATATTTTAAATTAAACAGTAATCCTTCAAATAGATGTAAGTGATGCCAAACAGGTAAGAAAAATATTTCAAGGTGCCAGTAGTGTATCATCTTGATACATTTGACCATTGTGAGTTCCTATGTAGTCAAAATTCAATTGTTTGTTGAAGTTTACTGTGCTCCAGCTATTCTGTCAAGTACTTTATACATGATTTCATTTAGTCTTCACAATAACCTCGAGGATTGGCATTATTACGATTCCTATCTCACGGAGGGAGGGTAGGAATCTCAGGGACGTTGAGTAACTTGCCCAAGATCACACAGTGAACGAAAGGCTGAGATTTAAAGCTGGACAGCTTGCCTCCGGTGCTCGCGCCTTTCAGATGACATTACAGAAAATCCTGCGCCAAGGCAAGTAGGGTGCAGGAGGGGGGCACTTCGGAGAACTGCAAAAGGATTTCGCTAGTTTAATTGCCCATAATTAGGTATGCATCTTGAATGGTTAAAAATAAATAGTTGACATATTTGCATGTGGAACAAATAGTCGCATTTTTGTGAGGTACCTTAAAACAAAGACGAATACTAGGATTAGATCAAATCATTAACTAAGAGACTTAGAAAGCAGACGTTTGCCAGGCCAGACGATAGCACAGGCATCAAATACTGGGCACCAGGATTAAGGCAGGAACAGGTGAATCTCATGGAGTAAAAGAACAAAACCAGGTTTCACTGCCCAAAGGAGGAAAGTTTTAAGAGATATTGTTATTGTGGCTCTAGCACTAATATCACTTTCTCCTGGTTCTTTACTGTGTAACAAGGTAGCTAACGATCTGTGTTTTTACTGGCTTGTTACAAGAGTAACACAGAAGGTATAAAATGTGTCTCTCTCTTAGTCTGTGAGTCTCTCAAGAACAGATCTCAGTTTTTCCGTTATTCTGCAGTAAATACAAAACAAGGGCTAGCAATGAATAGGGTACAACCTGTAGCAATCACTGCAGTATGAGGCAGGCATCAGCTCTGCGATGGTGGGGGCTTTGCCATTTTTGTTGACTGCTGACCTTCAGGGCAGACACCGAGCTCGGTAACGTATGTTGGAAGAAGGGCTGTATAGACTGGGGCATTTGTCTGACAGGTAAAATGGGTTTTGTGGTAAATCTTTCTATTTCTAAGGTCTGTGGTTATATTATTCATAGTCTAAATTCCTGTTAAAAATTATGAGTTGGCACTTTTCCTCTCTGCCAATACAGTACAAACTCTATTCATTTAAAAGTTTACTTTTCAGATTATTCAATGCAATGATAAATTTGTTAATATATAATCATTTATTTGGCATTTTGTAAGTCTGTTTTTAACTATTACTTCAATTAATTGAATAATAGAGCAGCTTTAAATGATTATCTTATTATGTTATTGGGGGAAATGAATTCTAATAATGGGAGACACCACCTATCAAACCCATATTTCATGAATTGTATTTAGTCTGTCTATTGTTCAGTTTAAGAAAAACTCAGATTGGCATTCCGTCAAACTCTTGTCACATCTACATTTGCATAATCAGAATATCTCAGACCTCACCGGCCAGAGAGCGCTAGTGTATTATTCAGAACTCATCCCACTGCCAGTGGCAGAACGCGAATAGAAATGAGCTGAAGCAGTGAAGGAACTTACTGGTCTGCACAATCAGTGAGGGACGGGCCAGGTGACAGAACTATGGACTTGAACATTAGACCTCCTTCTCTCCACCTCTCATTTCAAGTTCTCTCTGCAAATTAGCTTTAATCCCTCAAGCCAGTTTCTTCCTCAAGGCCAAAACTGAGGTGGTGGTGGACCACAACTTTAAGGCACATCTTCATAGCTTTGTAAACAGAGACAAGGGTTAAGCCTTCCAGTTTCAGTTCAGGAAAGGGCTCTGGCTAGGTCCTCTTGGGGTACTTGATCAATTTTTGTGTCCTAGAACTGGTGAGGAGCTCTGACCCATTAGCCTCGCTAACAGGTCTGCCCCTATATTTGGGGGTGAGGTGCATCTGTATGTAGTAAAGGAGAGGGTGAGCATGCAGGGCATGTCTGCTGCACCTGACATTAGCATTCGTACCCTGAAGGCTATGAGCTCCCACACGGCAGACAGCAGGAAGTTCTGTCTCATACAGAGCCCCTGTCCACTAATACTTCTGGGAACCCTCGGGATGCCTACAAGTATCTAAGCCTCAGCCTTGGCTTTCGCTCTTTACTGGGCGCAGAACTCCTCACGTGAGGCAGGAATGGCACCACCACCACAGCTTTAGACTGGGCACTGACAGAGATGCGTTCCCATTCCATGCACACAAAACTGGAAGGCTGCCCCCATGGCCCTCTGCCAAGAGTCTGCGGTTCTCACTCTTGCCGTGGGTTCGTTCTTTCTAACTAATGTGTCTCGAAGAGTGGGAAGATGGAATGCACAAGACCCCTCGTGCCCGTGAACGCACGGTACAGTTCACAGGCTTGATGCTCAAGCATCAAGGGGACTTTGTAGACCTACACGTGTACATTTTGCCCATTGGCCACTCAGTACTCTGAACTCTGTTCCTGCCACTGTGTCTGCTGCTGTCATGTCATCTTTGGAGACACTGGCATTTTTGCTCCCTGTGGAGCTGGAAGCAGCCTCTCCTGATGTTGGCTAAATTACAATGGTGGTAGCCTGAATTCAGAGAGACACTTGCCACCCCACAAGTGGGAAGTGAGGAGAATGGCTGGTACCTTTCCACCTACAGAACGAAGGCAACCAGTTTCAGTTGTGCAGCTTTCCAAAGCATGTCTATAAACTCTCTTTCAGAATACACAGACTCCTTTGGATGCTCTGGGATGGCGTGGATTCTGGTATCACTTTACATGCAGCTGTGTGCTTATGATGGCAGCCTTCGTTGTTCTTGGGATGAGTACTTGGAACACCCTCAGTCTCACCCTCATCTGATCTCTGTTGGGGCTATTTCAGTTTAAGAGGTATAAGGGGCATTTTATGCTGTTAAATTGTACCACCAGGAGTGATTCTTTCATATCAGTTGATTTAGTAGTCCCTTGCATGATTCCTCAAAATGCAGATTCACCTTGACTTTTATATTTACAGGAACCTCACCCTCTCCACACATACTATTAACTTTTAAACCATGCAGAAAGTGAGTTAAGGTAAATTTACTACTTGTAAGTTTCTTATAACAGTTTTATTGAAATATGACTCATGTGCCATAAAATCCACCCATTTAAGTTGTATAGTTAGTTTTTAGTGTATTCACATAGTTGTGCAACCATCACCCCAATTTTGGACCATAGTCATCAGCCCCAAAAAGAAACCCCTTATCCATTATTAGTCACTCCTGCTTCTTCTCCCTCCTGCTTGACAGCTCTAAGCAACCACCCATGTACTTTCTGTCTCTTGGATTTGCCTGTTAGGAACATCTTATATCAAGGGTGTCAAACTCATTTTCACTGGGGGCCACATCAGCCTTGCGGTTGCCTTCAAAGAGCTGAAATAACTTTAGGACTGTATAAATGTAACTACTCTTTAACAGTTAAGGAGCTGAAATTACATTCAGCCCTTAGAAGGCAACTGTGAGGCTGATGTGGCCCCCGGTGAAAATGAGTTTGACACCCCTGTCTTATATAAATGGGATCATACAAGATGTTGTCCTTTGTGTCTGGCTTCTTTCACTTAACACAATATTTTCAAAACTCATCCATATTGTAATATGTATCAGCACTTCTTTCTTTTTATTGCTGAATAATATCCCATTGTGTGGATACACCACATTTTATTTACCTGTTCATTAGTTGATGGGCATTTGGGATACTTCCACTTTTGTCCATTATGAATAATACATTGTGAACATTCACATACAAGTCTTTGTTTAGACAGATGCTTTCAGTTCTCCTGGGTATACACCCAGGAGTTGGATTGCTGGCTCAAACGGTCACTGCCAGACTGCTTTCCAAGGTGGCTGCACCATTTTGCATTTCCACCAGAAGTGTATGAGCATTCCAGTTTTGCCACATTGTAAGGGATGTTTTAACAGAAGACATGATAAATGTCAAAATGAGGCATATGAAATAATGATCTCTCTTTATTTACTGGCAATAAGTTCAATAAACTTTACAATTTTATCTTTTTTATTGTTGTTCAAGTGCAGTTGTCTACATTTCCCTCCACCTCTCCCCACACCCCGCCCACCCCCACCTCCCACCCTCCACTTTTAAGACTTGCCTGATTCAAACTAAAACATGATATTTAAATTGCACACTTTTAATCACAAACATGCAGTGTAAGTAATATACAAGAATACAGCCTCAAAGTGCAGAGCAAGTTTATCCCACAAGTTTTAAAAAGTGACTGATAGCAAGGATTAACGTACCTGAACAAAGATTTCAGGTTAGTAGGGTTCAACTCTTTTTCCCAAGATGCTCTTCAACACATAAGTAAATTAGTAAATGCAACTGGATAGGTGAGGATAGTGGTGTTGCTTAATTCCACTTTCTGGAAATATCCATATCTGACTCTCAGCTCAGCCAGTACATTCTGTAACATATATTTAAAGAGCGTTCACACCTCTGTCTTTGCACTGATAGAATTGTCTTTTTAGAAACATTGTACATAAGACAACTTTTTGGAACTTTAGAATATATATTTTGTGAAGTAAACACTTCATTTTATAAAAATAGAAATGGCTAAGGGATTATAAGATAATTGGTACAATTATTCTGTAGTTTAGAATTCTGTTACGTGAATTTCTGTCAAGGAAGGGGCTCACAAATCTCATCTGTGGATAACAACCCATAAATTAACACAGGGCACTTGAGGATCTCCATGGGCAGGCCCTAGCTACTTTCCCATTTTCCTACTAATCTTGTTATTCACCCAAGTGTCAAGTTATCTCTGTGGCTTTGTGTGTCTCAGCCTTACCTGAGGCTATTTTGTGTCACCTGGCTTCTTTCCCAGATTCTAATTAGGTGGAATGGCTAGGTTCAGCTACTGGGGGTGAATAAAGGAAGATGCTGCCCAGTCTGTATTTATCTTCTGGGCCCTGATGGAGAAGAGAGCCTAATCCCAATCTGAGTAGAATGGAGGCAGTGAAACTGTCCCGTTGAATGCTTTAGAACTGACTTTGGGAGATAAACATGAACAGTGTGGGCTTGTGTGGTGATGAAGAATGGAGTGGACATAAGGGAAAAATTCAGGAGTTGGAGCAAGCTATACTGCCCCTGTTCAAGGTTTTACAATTTTAACACCTTGCAGTCTATTATGTTTAAACTCAATTTCACTTTATTTCAAGCATGGTTTTCTAAAACTATGTCTACATCAAGTTAAAGCATGAACTTGAAAGATTGTAACTTGGTGAATTTTTTTCTTACAAAAGCTTACTTTATCATTATGAGATTCTCCCAGTTGTGCTCTAATGTGACATTTCCATTCACAAATGTCTTGAAAATAAATGAAGATTTTATAGGAATCACAGTGGACAAAATGCTGTATCTGCCCAATTATTACTGGCTAATCTTAGTGCAATGACCATTTTTTCTAAAAAATATTTTATTTATTTATTTTTAGAGAGAGGGGAAGGGAGGGATAAAGAGAGGGACAGAGACATTGATGTGCAAGAGATACATCAATCGGTTGCCTCTCGCACACCCCCAACTGGGGACCTGGCCCACAACCCAGGCATGTGCCCTGACTGGGAATCGAACTGGCCACCTTTCGATTAGTAACCTGTCACTCAATCCACTGAGCCACACCAGGCAGGGCGCAATGACTATTTTTATCTGTGTTGTCACACACTAAGACCTGTTGGGTGCCCCATGCAAATGCCTCGATTTTTTAAATCCCAAATTATCTTATTTCCCATTAAGCATTGCCTCTGTTTAAGGTTTGCAATTAGAAAAATTTAAAACCATCTAGAATTTTAAAATAATGGTGTATTTTTCTTCTGGAACATTTATCTAATGTGGAGAAGTACTTCTTACACAAATTGATGAGTATAGATAGAGCTTACTTCCTTCATGTAATGTGTAAATACTATTTTTAAATCGACTATAGGTGTGATACGGTTTATGCATTCGACCTTAAAAAGGATTATGTCTATGTGCTTGTGTTGTTATATTTGTAAATATTCAATAAAAGTTTTCTTATTCATAATTCTCATGATTGGAAACCCTAATGCTTTGTATCTTTTTATACATTTACCATGTAATTCAGAGTTACTATGACAATAGAGTTTATTTTTTAATCATCAAAGAAAGATCAAATTTGTCCCTGATGATATCAATATATAACTCATTTTAATTTAGCATAAAGATAGGTTTCAGAGAAGCCAAACAGGAGAGTTGAAACCTAGCTTCACCTTTTCTTAGTTCTGACTTTGAGAAAATTAACCTTTTTTGCCTCATTTTTTCATATCTGTCTTTTATTTCTAATTACATATAGCTCATAGGTTTCTCATGAGAATTAAACAAGCCAGTAAATCAACGTCTGTCACATAATTTGTATTTACTACCTGTTGCGTATTATTACTGTCAATAACACCAATGACAATGATAATAATACATTTAAAATATTCTGTATGGAGCATATGTTGTACTCTTTATTAGCCAAATAATGTGATACCCCATTACTCAGTTACTGTACCTTTCTTTATGCAGATTATATATGTCACTACACAGGCGTGACCACACATAAACACACACACAAATGACCATAAATACTATACCTGAAGTGGTTTTTTTTTCCTCTTTTTACCTCAGATCCAAAGAGAACAATGGTTGGAGTTCTCACTCATTTTCTTCAGCTTTCCCAAGGAATGCATTATGAGGGAGTCATCATAGATGTATGTACATGAAATTTTTAAGGAGAGGCTCTAGGAGTTTAAATTCCCCATATTTGGCTATATATTCTCAGTCACTACTTCCACCCATCTTCTCAAATGTAGGAAGAAACACAGGCACATAACTATGCTATATGGTGGACTGTCTCGGACTTGAAGACAATTCCAGCCGACTGAACACCATGTTAACCTAGGGCACCCATGGTTTACGGCTCCCTCTTGATTGTGTCAGGAAGGGCTCAAGGCCAAGCTGGCATTAAGCATAAGAAAGAAATCACTTTGGAGAGAGCAGAGAGTGGATTTGACTCTGGGGCAGCACAGGGGTGCTTGGTTTCGCCTGTCCAACTCACAACACATCGCATGTCACACAAAGCCCCGGAGCCACATCATGCAGCTAAATATTTTCACACTAAACATGTTTCAGTGAAAGCTTCTGATAATACCTCTGTGACACCTTTCCAAATATGACTCCCTCCCATAGACGCTGTAGTCTATGCACCAGTTCTAGATTTTTTTACATATAGATGCTATTAAACTGGTTTAATTATTATTTTTCACTTAAGCTAATGATTTTACTTTCCCAGGAATGGCCAAGCTATATCTTTGTCCTGTATGTATAGTTTAAATATGCTTCAAAAAGAACTTGTTTACAAGTGTCCTTTTTAAAAAGGAATATCAAGTGGAAAGTTACATTTTTCCTTTTAGGGAAAAACCTTGTAAATCTTTAATTTGAGGAGTCATCTGCATCACTACAATCCACTTGCTTAAAAAATGTGTTCAGGGAGAACCTTGACACCCCAGAGCCGAGACCACTTTGTAATAAACAAGCAAAAAGCCCACTTTTGTGAGCGCTAGTGGGTTTGGGAAGGAGGCATAAGGCTTTTGTGTTTTTAGACCCTTCTTAAAACCTGGAAAGAGACAGTCATCGTTGGGATTTGTGATATATTCTGTATGAGAATAATTTTGCCTCTGGGAAAGTCAGAGCCAGGCCAAAATCCCTCCTGGGATTTTGATGGCTGAAGTCACTTGTCTGCCTCTGCTCTCTGGAGAACTCAAGAATGCTATTCATCGGCCAGTGCGAACAGTGGTTGAGCAATGATTTGCTGTAACGATTATTTCCAGAACTTTTTAAGCTACAGAAATCTTCCACATTGCTTTTCAAGCACTTGGAAGGCAAGTCTTGGTGGGGTTTTCAGGTGGGACTGAAAAATAAAGGAGACAATATTTTAGAAATCTCCATGACTATTCCTTCAGAGAACTCTTAAATACCCTGCTAGGCCTTTGAACAGGTTTTTTGTTTGTTTGTTTTTTTCTTTTTCTTTCTTTCTTTTTTTTTAAATAATCATGCTATCATGCCAGCATGAGATCAGCTTTTGTTAAAACACCCAAGCAAAACCATCAAACATTACTAAGTCCTTTTGGAGGTGTAGAAGTGATCAATGAGAGAAAGGAAAGGGAGATAAGTGTTTATTCTGGGGTGTTTAGATTAGTACTGGCATTATTTCCCTACTTAGATTTCTTCTACACCATGAAAAAAATAGCCATATACATTGTATTATTTCTCTCTTGCTGTTAGCCAGCATGATTTCTTCTTAAACTCCTCAAATGGGTCTCTAAACTTCTATTCAGAGGCATTTCTTTCATATAAACTTCCACTATTGCAATTTAAAAAGTGTTTATTCATTCAGCTTACATTTATTAAGTAGTGTCTGTCAGCCGATGTTCTCAGGAAGTTCTCGGAATGCATCAGTGAACGGACAAAGTCCCTGCCCTCATGGGCCTTGCAGTTAGCTCACAGAACATAACTTCTCTATGCTGGACAGAACCCAGCCTTCAGCATGTTTAAAGGGTCCTAGTGGTCCATGGAGGGTCTATTACACATTGCTTGTTGCATGGCTGCAACTTCACTGACACACTACACTTAAATATGCAGAAAGTAAATACTTAAAACATTTTTGTCTGTATGTGATCTAATCCTCATGTGCCTCTGCCTAATAGAAAATGAAAACAAAACAGCTAGATTTTTTTCTCATCTAATACAAACGGTGATTTAACCAATGCTTTTGGCTAATGCTTAGCCTTTACGTTGAAAGAAAGGGAGAGGAAGAAGCAGCGCATCAGACAATACATCTGAATGCCGGAAGACTATTCCTTAACATTTTGTGCTATCCATAACTCAATGATAGACACAACACACTTCTAAACCTAACCTGCATTATCATGAACTTTTTTCTTTTTTATTGAATTTATTGGTATGACATTGCTTAATAAAATTATATACATTTCAGGTGTACACTTCTACAATACATCATTTGTGTATTGTATTGTGTGTTCACCATCCCAAGTCAAGTCTCCTTCCATCACCATTCAACCCCCACCCATTATTCTGCATTATTAACATTTCCCCCATCACTTTCTTAAGTCTAGACAATCAACAAAACATTAAATCAAGCCCTGACTTGCAATACCATTTGTGATTTCCATGGTGTAAACACTTGCACTGTAGCTGATTTCAAGCTACCACTGCAATGCGATGTCACTGAAGGTAGAAAAGATAGGCAACAGCTCATCAGTGTGTCATAATGGCACAGTGATACAGATGCACCAAACAGTTACATCATCATAAATAACTTCAGGATCGTAGGTATTAGTAAACATGTAGTAAAAGTAAAATAATTAGGAAGTAATGAGTTTTGACAATTTATTGCCTTTGTTTTTAATATAATTTATTATAAATTTATATGACTTAACCTTTAGTGGTTTGTTTAATAGCTGCTTTGGAAAGTTCTAAAAATAGAACTATTGACTCTCACAAGTCACTGTGTCAGGCTAAAACCATAGTAATCACAAATGATCTCTTTAATTCCCTTATCACTCTCCTTCAGTACAACGGCAAATCATGTTGACTCTACTGCTAAAATACATCTTGAATTGCTCACTTCTGTACCACCATTGGAGTTTTCATCACCATCATCTCCCATCCGTATTCCTGCAAAAGCCTCTTAACAGCTCTGTCTCCACTACCAATGGGTCTACAGTCCATTCTCCACATATTTTAAAAATGTGCATCACATCATAGCACTCCCCATCTTAAACTCCTCAACATCTTCCAATTGTCCTTAGAAGAAAACCCAAGCTCTTAGCTTATCTGATAGAACCCTACGTGATTTGGCTGCAGCCTCCCTGACAACTTCATCTTGCTGTTGTTGCATTCAATCACTACATTCCAGCCACACTGGCCTATCTTTTTCAAAAACACACCTACTTTGTAGCAATCTCAGGGCCTTGGCACTTGTTCTGTCTGCTGAGAATGCTCTTTCCTCACAACATTTCAGCTGGCTCATTCTTTATCAGGTTCCAGTGAAATGTCATATCTGTGTTGGTTAATTTTACGTGTCAGTTTGACTGGGTTATGAGATGCCCAGAAATCTGGTTAAACGTGATTTCTGGGTGTGTTTGTGAGGGTGTTTCTGGAAGAGATTAGCATTTGAATTGGTTGACTGAGTAAAGCAAATTGTCCTCCCCAGTGTAGATGGCCATCATCCAATCTCTTGAGCATCTGAATGAACTAAAAGCCAAAGAAGGTGAATTCACTCTGCCAGGTTGTTGGAGCTGGAACATAGGTCTTCTGCTTTTGGTGCTCTGGTTCTCAGGCCTTCAGACTTGGACTGGAATCTTCACCATCAGCGCTCTGGCTCTCAGGCCTTGAGACACATCACTGGATTTCCTGGTGTCCCATTCACATATGGTGCATGGTAGGACTTCTCAGCCTCCATAATTTCATGCACCAACACTTCATAAGAATCTCTCTCTCTCTCACACACACACACACACATACATATGTATGCATGTAGGTATACATCTCCTATATGTTCTCTTCTTTGGAGAACTCTAATAAAATATCCTAGGAGAAGTCTGCCCTGACTTTTTTTAAAATCTAAACTGGCTCTCACTCCTGTATCACCACTCTCTTTCACATTTCTTTTTCCCATGAACTCATTGGGGCCAGTTACTCAATCTAGTCATGAGTCTCTTCATGCCTCAATTTTATAATTTGTTAAATGGAAGTGACTGTAATACTTCCCTCATAGGGTTGTGAAGACCAAATGAGTTACCATATGTAAAACCACTTTGAACATTACCTGAATCACATTATGCATTGTATAAGTTTAGCTGCTGATATTGTCATAGTTACTATTGTTATTGAAGTATTCAAAGTACCTATTACTTCTTAAAGGTATTTTGTGGATTTATTTGTATGCTTATTTATTGCCTTTGCCACTGGAGAACAGTGACCTTGAATGACTTAGGTACTGCTGCATTCCATCACCCAGAATAGGGCCCGGCACACACTAAGCACTTAAATATTTCGTCAATGGCTATGTGTATAAATGAATAAACACAAGAACTGGTGGTGATACCATTCTGAGCTTTGGTTTATTTTAAAAAAAAACTTATCAAAAAGACTTATAGATCAACATTATTGATAAGACACAGCCTTATCTGTATGTGGTAGAATTCCTTGACTTCTGCCCCATATCAGCAAGGGCATCTATGAATTCTATGGATACTGGTGCTTCACGAGTGCCAAGTAGCTGATGCCCCGATGGTCTCAATAATCACTATGTGGCTAAACTCAGCTTTTATAGTAAAGTTTAAGTATTGAGAACTAGTAGTTTCCATCCATAGTAATGAATGAGCCCAGACACAGAACTAGGAGCTTGGAATTCCTGAAGCCTGGTGCTTGGGGGCCCAATGACTCAGGAGAGGCCCTGCAATGGCGATCTTTTGTGGAAGAGCTTGGAGTAGCCTCAGGATAGTTTCCAAGGTTTGCTTTTTTAGTGGTTGTGTTTAGAGCAGATACATAATCTAAGGCAAAAACCTTATCTTGACTGGACCTATCTTGACCTTGAACAAGTGCTAAGGAGGCAATTTAGAAAGGTCCATTTCCATATTTTTTGTTTTTCATTTAGATCCCTGGTATTTCAAATGATGGCAAGGTTCATGAAGATTTCTTCAACTCACACCCTGTTGATCTCGAAAACCAAGTTTCTTCCCTCTGCTGTGAGCTTTCTGAGGTTAGGCTGTGTGTCTTCCTTATCTGTGCACATTAAGTATCTATCACTGGATACCTACCACTGAATACTAATAACCTGTGGGTAAAAGACAGGATTCACGTGTTCAGAACACGCAATATGGCAACTGAAATCCTAGAAAGCAGGGCTTTGGTGAAGCCCTATGAAGTTCTAGAGGTTAGAAATTCTAAATAATCCCTCTCCCCCTTTTCACCAATTCCTCTTAAGGAAGCACTTAGCAAGGGAAAGCAGCCTCTGGAATCAGACAGGTCCTGACATGGGTTAAATGACTAGTTAAACGAACTTGAGGAAGTTACGTAACCTCTCTGAGTTTTCTAATCTGTAAAATGGAAACAAAAATGGTACCTATGAGGACTAACTGAGATAGAGTATGTAAATATTTTAGACCAGAATGTGGTATCTCCTATGTGTTCAATTACTGGAATCTGTTAATAGGAATCATGTGGAGAGGTTTTTTTTTTTTTTGCTTTTTGTTTGCATGTTATCAAGAAGCATACTGAGAAATGGAATATGTCTAAAGCAGAATAGAAGTGGGTCCAATAACACAGGGCCATAGAAGATCTACAGCCAGAGCTGTGTTAGGAAGAAGAGGGGTTTGGGCCTGAAGGTTGGAGCACTATGATGGTAGATGTGTAGTTAGGAAGTTGGACATGACAGAATAAGGACAGAGAAAATAGTCAATGGGACCCAGAATAGATCAGTTTTCATAGACGGGAAATTTTACTGGGAGTTATATCTGGATCTCTGTCAAACTACTGGAGAGTCTTTGTTCTTTACTGAATATTTACTTATTAGAAAATCAAAAGCAAAACCATGTTCTATGACCATTGAATTAGAAGAAGTTGGCAGTTGGCTGCTTTTAAACTGACTAGTGTTTTCATCCTATAAAGCAAGGCCACTGGGGAAACATGTATTTCTTCTTCTATTGTGTAGATCAAATAATAGAGAGTGAATTGTGAATTAAAGTTACTGGTGCAGACTGATCAGAAAAAGGTGAATCAGTAGGTAAGGGGTGAAAATTGAAGAGGAAATCATTGTGAACACAGAAGAGAGGGCCACGGAGGAAGGGGATGGGGGCAGGCATCTGAAGTAGAAGGGGATGGTATTATGTTGAGGGAGGGCAGAGGAAAAAATGAGCAATAAGTAAGCCTTCAACAACACAAAAATCACCCTAGCTATATACTTAAATGGCTATGCATACAACTGTAAGACCTCAAAAGGAATAAAAATCTTAACATTTAAGAAAATGTCCTTTGGCGTAGTAATAGACCAATGCTCTTTGAAAGGTTTTGTAATGCATGTGTAGGCGAGAGAGTAATTTGGCAGAAAGGAGAAGAGTTAATCTGAAAGAGGAAATTTGAGGTTAGAAGAACATTAAGGCAAATCATTCACAATGAATGTAAGGGAAAGAGCACGATTTAGTAATAAATCAGGAGGACAAATAACAGAGGTATCGTCAGTGACCGTGTATAACGCATGAAGCCTATGGTGCCGACCTGTGTGTATGTGTCATCACATTGATTGTCACAACCTATAAGTTAGCCCCATTTAACAGCAAGGTGGTGACTTGTTGGTGGTGAGAAAGCTGGGAGATAGGGGATCTGAATTTTGTATCTGGGCTCTTGGAGATAAAGTTCACATACTTTGCCATTCAGCTGGACTCCCCAGAGGGCGGAGGGAAGACGATGAAGACAGGGAGAGGACTGGGAAGGAAAGGTACAAAGAATTTTATGTTAAAGAATCTCAGAATAAAAATAAAGCCCAGCAAAGAGTAAAAAGAAGAAGAAAGCATCTATGAAAGGGTAAGGGAATTAATACTCACTGATCACCCTGAATGACTCAGGTCCGCATAAACAATCTTTCATCCCACAAGAGCCTGTTAAAATAGACGTGATTTTCATTTACACAGATGAAGAGATAGAAATGCAGAGAAGTCACCCGTTAACCACTTAGTTCATAAATACCAGGGCCAGGCTTAGAATGGCCCTTCAGCAGCAAGCATTAGAAAGCCCACAGTATTTCCATTCGAACAGCTGCTTGGGAAAGGAAGTGCTAAGGCTGGGTGTGAGAGAGCAGAAATGGCATCTCCTTCGAATGGTAGGGTAAAAATGCAAATAAAACATGACTAGAAAGACAAAAAAAGGAAATGAGAAAGGGAGGTCCACAAGGTGATAATTAGGCCCACACCACACCACCTGTTCTTCTTTTGGCCAAAAAGGTCTTTAAGGCTCTGAGTGAAAAACAAACGTAGCAGCTCAGAAAGGCCAAGAGAGACATTTCTATCAGGCATCACATGGAGTGATCAGTGATGTTGAAGAAACCCAAAAAAGTGACAAAAAAGAGATTCCAGACAATTAACATACTGCTGATTGCAACAGATGTTTCATAGGAAACAAAAATTTTCAAAAGGAAAGAATACAGAGAGGAGGTCAGGAAGACACACTCTCTAAAGGTGCTTGGCAGGAAATATGGCTACTGTGTAGGACAGAAAGAGACATACTTAGGTATGAAAAACAACCCTGTGAAGCTAGAAGGGTAGGTTTTCTTATCACCACGTTCTATGTAAGGAAACTGAGGCCCGTGGAATCTGAGGACTTACCCGCCACCAGCACCTGAGCTTTAGATTCTAAGTGTCTGTCTCTAAATCTAGCATGCTCAAGACTGTACCATTTTCCATTTGAAGAAATACATTTCTAGCGGTGGAGTTGAGGTGTCAGATAATGGGAGGAATATTTTTGAGTAGGGATCTTTACCTTGTGTTGTACAGGTAGCCCTTTTTAAACATCCTTTAGTTTTTAATAAAAACAGCTCTATTTTTTAGATGGAAATACACTCTGTTCAGTCTTATTAGGGCTGTTTGTAGTTACGGTAGTGTTTTCCAGGGGAAGATTCATATAGAACTTTCACCTTGTATTGGCTAATAATTAGCAAGGTGGATGCTGACTTCACAAAGTGACTGTGACTTTTACTGCATGTCCTTTTCTTTGCAACTGTCCAGGATACAGTGATCCTCTGGAAAGCAATTCTTTGATGGCCAGTTCAATATCATTCAGAGAAGTAAGCTGCCTGCTGGGAAATATATGCTCACTCCCAAACTCTGAAGTCTTTGTTTCACTCTTAAGCATGTGTAAGTAAAACTCAGTGAATTATCTTTGGCCTATTTAGAATAGAATCAACTTGTTTAAGCCCACAAAATCTCACAGTGGACATACTTATTATTATCAAAATTCACATTGGGTATACTCATGATTTTCAATGGTATGCTGACACTCTTGAGCTGTTTAGATTACTAGTTTTGTTTCTTCTTTAATGATATGTGGGAGAGCGTCACCCCCCTTTACCCACCCTCCATCTATACAATAATTAATAGAAGTCACTAGAAATCGTGGTCAAAGTGACTTTGAAGTTTACTGTTGAATATTTCTAGACCCTCATGGCTATATTTTCTTCCCCTGCTTCATTCCACTGGGATAACAGAAATATTCCACAATTGTCAGGATTAAGTGTCTTGGTAGCAGTGTAGCAACCCAAAATGAAGGGACAAAAACTCAATTCCTTGACCACTATTCAGGATCTTCATGAAGAAATCATCTGTTTCCTGAGTCCACTCCAGATGGGTGGTCTTTCTTTCTTTTTCTTTTCTTCTTCTTTCTTTCTTTCCTTCTTTCTCTCTCTCTCTCTCTCTCTCTCAAACACATTTCATTTTGGTTTCAAAGTATTTTTACAAGAAAGTCTTAGGAATCCCCATGATTTACCCTCCCATCTGTGATAAAGTCTTCTTAAAGGGATGGTTACTTTATCTTTTCTTTTCTAAAAATCTCATATCCAAGGGAGAATAAGGTTTTGTTTTAGAAAGTAGAAAATATGTTTGTTTAAGACAGTAGAACACATGTAGGATATAATTGGTGCAGGGGAAATCTCTGGGATCTTCAATGCTAACCTCTGCTCATCATTCAGCTCTTCCCCACTTGCTGTCCTCCCTGCCTCCCTCCCTCCCTTCCTTTCTATTTCTTTCTTTCTCTTCCCCCCTTTCTTCCTCCCTTCCCTTCTCCCTTTCCCTCTTCCTCTCTCCCTATGTCTTCTTTTCTTTTTTAATTCTGTATTTGTACATCCTTACCTACTTCCTGCTCTGGTCCATCTCTTCCCCAGGACATGGCCATGTGGAAGCAGACATGTAATCTTCCTGGCCATGTGTGATATCCCCAGACAATAATCAGCTGGTCAGTATGGAGAAGGTTTAATAGCTTGGTTGTGGCACCTTCAGGCTCTGAGTGACAGGGGTTTCTTACCCACTGCATCACAGGATCTATATTTATTGACTCTGAAAGGCCCTGGTGATTCTTTTCATAATCAGACAGGCAGATGAGGTCCCAGTGGAGGGAGGCTGAAGGGAGGGTCACCACACAAGCAGAGTTCAGAAGCCCCAGCAGACAGGGCTGCTCCCATCACAGACCAACAAGATTCCATGTAGTTTTTTATGTTTAAGACTCTCTGATTTACCCATTGCCACATAGTGGCCCCTTTAAAACCAGGTTTTATGAGTCCCAGTTGAATGCTGTTGATTGTCCTCATACCATGGACATAACATTGACACCTCTCCTGCTGGTATAGTCCATAGTGTGGTCAAGCTCGGAGGCACAGGGAGAGATATCTGAGCTCAGGACATCTTCCATTCAAGGGACAAGACCAAGACTAGCCTGCCAGGACCTAGGTTGAGCCACGGTTCCTTTGTTCTGTTGTCTTTAATTAAGACTCTTCCTAGATACAACAGCCATGTAACCAGCTCTACGGTTAGGAAAGCCAGAGGCTGCTTTCACTCAGCCCTGGTCATACTGGGTGTGAAAGGGAGGTGGTGCTGGCTGGAGCGTGGAACCAGCCCATGGGGTGTGATAAACAGATGGATCCAAGATACTGGGGCCGAAAGGTCTGCCCCTGCTGAATTTGGGACGGGGTCTTTAGGGCAGATGAGGCCCCGGGGTTAACTCTCTGTCCAAAGAATGAACTGAGTCATTCGGGCAGAAGTTTTGCTAATACCCTAGAAATAATGGCTAGTAAAACTGAGAAAGCTGGGATAGGCAAGGCAGAACCTAGGCAACATGACCGGAATAGAGACTGGCTGCCAGAGGAAGATGGGGGCAGGCACTGTTTCTCAGGGGTCTGTCTGGAGAGATGGGTGGGTGTGTGCACTCAGGTAGGGATCTCATGGGCAGGTGGAGCAGCACAGTGGGGAACGCCCAGCAGAGCCACTTTTGATTCTGTCGTTCCGGATAACTACAGGAACTATCCTAGGGTGGCTCAGGTTTCAAGAAGCAGGGTTCATTCTGTACCCATTCATGAAGCTGATCAGGCCCACAAACACAGGAAGGGCTGATAGGTGAATGTCAGAATAGGAATAGATGTGGTTTTTTCATATTCTTGTCTCGAGGACAGAACGCCAGATGGAGACAGAATTTACAAAAAGACAGATGTTGACTGAATGAGAAAAACCTATTTTCTAACCTTCCAGCGGCAACAAGTGCTCCCTGAGTGGTATTCTCAGCAGTGACACAGGGCCTGGGATGCAGCACCCTCTCACTGAACAGACGGCACTTGATAAGGATATCTTGCTAGAGAAGGGATCCCCTCTGACAGGCTCTGGGCGATGAAGGGATTGGCTCGGACACCTGTCGCCTGATGGGCACCTATAGATGATTCTGGAGATCTGAGTGAACCTTTTCCCTGCAGCAAGATCCTTTTCCCTCGACTGCAGGGCTGGGAAATCTATCTCAGCCCAGAGGCCTAGGGTACAGAAAGGGAGGGAAGTGAAACCAGACCTGCTTGGGGGGTGGAGCAGCCACTGTGCTGGATCGATCTTAGGGCTGCAGAGGATACGTGGAATTCCATTTTGAAAGAGAGAACCCAAGAGTACAATGTATGTCTTGGACAGTCCATGATATTCAATATTTGATCAAGATAAAGAAAACAGAACAATGCCCTTGTGTACAAATGGACACTTGTTTTATATTCCTCATTTAGCCCTGCCCCCAAAGGGGCTTTTATTTTTAGATAAGCTGCCAGTTTACTTTTTAAGTCAAGGTTGCATTGTTTGCGGACCCAAGTAATCACTGCAATCTAAACACACACACACCATTGGTGTGTTATGTTGTAAGAGAAATCATTCTGCTACTCAACAGTAACTGCCAGAGCAAACTCATCTTTGCAGCCAATGCTGTCAGTCATTTTGAGAAATGCAAGCAGAAGCATTGACTATAACCAATACAAATATAGTGGTTTACTTTGTTTCCTTGATGAAAAAGGCAATGTATGATTTTTTTTTCCTTTATGGGTACAACTTGTCTGAGGCAGCTTGTCAACCACTTTTCTTTCTTTTTATAACCTGCTATCCACCCTGGTTCCCCCTCACTGACCACCTTCACTGCTACCGCTCTGGTCGGAGCCACTGTCAGCTCTCATCCTACAAGAGCCTCAAGAAGGTCTCTCTGCTTCTGCTCTTTCCTTCTTCCACCTGTTCCCAACACTGCAGTTGGAGTGAGCATTTTAGAATAAAAGTCATATCCTGTCACTCCATTGCTTAAACCCTTGCATGACTCCCAATCCACTCACAGAACAATTCAAAGTGTTGACCAAGGTCTGCATAGCCCTTCACGATGTTTCCACCCTCCCCCGGCCTCACCTCCAGCCCCTCCCCTGCTTCCCCTCCCTTACTCCCTTGCAGCCTGTGGACCCTCTTGCTGTTCCTTGAAACCATCAAGTGCCTTGGGTGGGGCTATTGCTTTAGCTCTTGTCCTCTTGTCTTGGCTTGGAGCAGTGCTCCTCCACAACAGCCTCTGGGCTCACGCTCTCTCTCTCCCGCAAGTCTTTACTCAAATCTTTGTTCTCAGTGAGGCCTGCCCTGGCCACTCTAATTCTGCAATTTAGCACCCACCCGTGCACGCCCAGTCCTCCTTAAACTGGCTCCACTTTATCTTTCTTTCTCATTATTGCTTCTTAACATACTTCATGATTTATTTATTATATTTATTATTTATTGTTGGTGTCTCTCTAATTGCATGTAAATTATGGGAACCTCTATTTTGTTCAAGCGCCTAGAACAGTGTTTGGCATGTAGTAAGCACCTAGTACATATTGTTGATGAATATACTGGGTGCTTACTACATAAGTGAACGAGTGTGTGTTTTTAGTGCCTGCTAGTTTTTCCAAACTTTGTCATCCTGTTGTGTAACAAATCACTGGCCAGTCATTTTGGTCATTACCTCATTTGCTCTTTGGAGACCTGTTATCTCATTTGATCATCTTGTATGCAAATGATATCAAATGTTCTTTTTTGTTTTGTTTTAATCTCAGAAAAATCATTTCCATAGTCATCCATGTAGTTGTGCTTTCTTTTTATAATTCATTCAGTGCAGTGAGGCTTCAAGAGAGCCTCCCAGGCAGGTCCTGCTCCGGGCCAGTGAAAATCCAAAGTTTTCTCATGAGTTTGTCATTCTCTTCCTCAGGTGACTGTCGCAGCCTGTTCTTCCTGCTGTCGAACTTGCGACTCTCTTGCTTTAAGTTAAACCCTTACTTATTTTGTTAATTTTTATTTTATTTATCTTATTTATTCTCACTAGACACGGATAACTAGGTTCTTTCCCAAAAGTTCAAAACTGTGTATTCTCAGCATAGTGGTCTAAAACTGAAACAGCCCCCCAACATCATTAATCTTTCTCCAGAGGATATAATTTTTTCCAAAGCATGCCACAACAACTTACTGAATGCAACAGTTCGCTAAAGCTCAACTCTAAGCCATATGCAAAAATTGCCTTTATGAGGAAACCACAGTAGAACTTGATTCGAAAGAATTTTTCTTGGTTTGAACAGTAAAATGTTCATGGCAGAAAAGGATAAATTCATTAAGTTACAACTTCAAAATCATGTGAAAGCTTGGGAGGATGAGTTAATATGTTATCTGAAAAATAATATATAAAGTAATACCCAAATGAAGTTGGTAAGTGGGTAAGAGGTTGTTTAACTAGAGTGGGCAAGAGAAGAGGATTATGCAGAATCAAATATGGTCCACTTCAGTGTGTGTGCGTGTGAGAGAGAGAGAGAGAAAGAGAGAGAGAGAGAGGGAGAGCACGAGCTAACCCAGAGAGGAAGCAAATGTGAGACCTGTGACCTGAGAAGCTAAAAGTAAAAGTCCCACAGCATCGCAGCATGAAGAAACTGAAAGTGACTTTTCTTGAGAAAAGGCAGGTTTAAACCTGAATGGAGGGAGGGGAGTAAGCACAGTGCTGTTGTTTTTAAGAAGGCAATTAATAGCCTCTCTATGATAAGTTGTAAGCCATTGTTAAGGTAATCTGAAATGACTCTGAAGCCCTGAGCCAGAACTGGTAGAAATGGGTGAATGTCTAGCATAAGAATAAGTGAGAAAAAATGTGTCCTTTCAAAGTGATAAAGCTTGAATGTAAGTGAGACTTCTGTTACTCAGAGATTTGTGTTTCTTTAAATACACATATGTTATGTGCCACAAATCAATAACATGGTCCCTAGCATTTAATAATAAAAAAATATCATTGAACTCCACCGTGCTAAGCACGAAGGCCACCAGGGTTAATAAAAACAGTCCCTGCTTTCAAAACGCTTAGAGAACAGAGAGATGTTCAAATAATAGTGCATATCATGTGAGCAGTTGCTTTAATAGTTATATTTTTAAAGAAATAAAAATCAGAAATGGATGGCCCACACAGGAGCGTGGTTTCCCTTCATTCTCAGGTCTGTACAAAGCCCAGGAAGCAGGCTGCATACCACGGGCAGACACCTGAGCTGCGCACAGGGTGACTAGAAAGAATTCGTCACCCTCCAGATCCCAACGTGTGCCCCAGAGAGCTACCTGCCTGTGAATCGTGGTGTCAGCTCCCTTACAAAGCAGATACTTGGGATCCTTCTCAGGAATGTACTATGTCATATTTTCCATGTTGGATGCTAGCATCCTTGTTTTAATGAATCTCCAGGGGATTCTTAGGTGCTGTTTTAGAATCCTGCCATTTAACAAAGAATGCTCTTTACGCACCTGAACATATGACCTGGTGGCAAACGTCAAAATACCTAAATTGATATCAGTTTATCTTCCAGGAACACTCTGGAAGATAATTGATTTAATTCAGTTATTATTTAATCAATTAATTATTAAAAATTAAAAATTCAGTTATTTAATCAATTAATTATTGATTTAATTCAGTTTATTGTTGAATCTGAGCTCTGGTTCTTTTCTATTGTGTTGAGGTCTAAGTGGTCCTTTCCTCTACTGCATATATAGTCTTGGTTGCCTTTTTGCCCCCCTGCGGGTATATCCTTTTATACTTATCCATATTACATTTCATCCTGTTGTAAGACCATTGAAAAATCTGGTCAAAACAGTTTGGGATTTACCTCTTTCCTCTGCAGTATAAACAGCCCTATATGATTTAGAATCAGTCACATACTTTCTAATCCCATGTTTGATCTCTTATTTTGTTTGTAAAGATTAAGAGAAGCAATATCCCAGACTGTGGAATACCACTCTACCCATTAGTGATCCTCAGTCATGAACAACTTTGGCCTTAGATTCTATGACAGTCTAATGTAATTTATGTAATATGTAATTTATTACCTCTTTTATACAAACATCTCATAAAAATACATAGAGCACATGGGTGGAGGAATATATAAACAAGAGTTTTTAAATGAGTATTTTTATTTGAAAAAATCAACTTCTTGTTGGAATAAGAATGAGAACTGTGCTTTCTTTATATCTTAAAATTGAGAAATAATTTAGGAAGGCTCTGGCAGATGAGATAAGCTACCTGCAAATCTTGGGTCTCAGATGCCACCTGTAGGGACCTGGGGAAAGGGCTTCCCCATTACAGGGAGTTGACTGTCCTCCCTGGTCTGCCCAAGTCCTCTGGCTTCAGAACATCTTACAAATCAGCCCTTTCTGGATGTGGAGAATCCTAACTGTAAAGTTAATATTTTAATACACTGTGTTTTAACCGCTGCTGCCTTGTGGGGTGTCTTAATTAAATACTTTCAATTTTGTACTTATGTCCTGAAGCAATCTAATCATCCAGGATACAATTTAAGAAAATGAAGAAAAAATTGAAATACACAGTAATGAATGGGACTAAGTGCCATGGTGCCTCACGGAGTGGAATGCAACGGGTAGACGTTTAATAAATATTAATTTATGACCATGACAGTTAGCCCTACAGGCAGGGAACATGGTTTTCCTTTTCTCTGAGTCACTATCCTATCGGAGAAAAGGCACTTTTGTACTTCAGTTACACAATCCACAAAAGGAAATAGTTCTTGTTCATCATTATCAACCCAGAATAGAGAAAGAAATGCAGAGGGATTAACTTAATAATTGTCTTTGTGTTTGAAGGTGGCGGCTGGCCAGGTGTTCTCAGGCTTGACTGAAGAATTAGAATGAAATGTGTTTGAATTGGGAGGATTAAGGTTGGATGATGAAACCCTGGAGTGCCCTTTCTGACACTTTTTAACTAGGGCTTTTCTTGCTTCAGGTGGCCACTGCAGAGGGTTGGATGAGATGACCTCTCCTACAGCCACTCTAGGTTGATTTTAAGAAAATGGTCACTGGCCAGAGCTAATAAACTGCAAGGGTAGTTTTTTTTTTTTTGCATAGTCTCTTGATAGTTATGTGATTCAGGATAAAAACACTGACTATTTAAATGCCTGAATTCAGAAATTTAACAATCAAGAACATGGTTGAAAGTAACCATCAAAATTACCAGCAAGGACTCAACTGAGTGTGTCTCATTTGTCCCAGCAGCCCCTGGACTCGGGAGCAAACTAGGCCAGCCGGCCAGATGCAGCCTGCTGCCAACTTCTGTACCGCTTATAGACTAAAAATGGTTTTTACATTTTTTCCATGGTTGAAACAAAATAAAAAAAAATAACATTTCATGACCCATTGAAAACTAAATAAATTCAAATTTCACTGCACATAAAGTTTTATTTGAACATAGACATGCTTGTTCATTTGTGACCATTTTTCTACCACATCAGCAGAGCTGACTAGCTAAGGCGGAGACCATATGGTCTGCAAAGCCAGAAATATTCATTATCAGCCCCTTTACAGGAAAAGTTTGCCTACCCCTGATCTAGAGAATCTGTCAAGAAGTGGACCACAAAATGAGGAATAAGCTTGTCATGACAGTGTTAACTCTGAGAGAAAAGCTGAGAAAAATGTAAGTGTTCCCCGAGTTTGTAGGTATTACTAAGTAAATGGTGTCATAGGCGCCCAATGGAACTTTTCAAAACCACAGAATGAAAGCAATGATTATCTACCAACTGACAAAGCAAATGGTTTTGTTAATTAAAGTGGAAAAAATCAGACTACAAACTTGTATATCTATAGCCTTTCATCATACAATTACTTTCGGTTATCCAACCAACATTTATCAGAGGCTAGAATATTACTGAGTCATATACCATATACATGAGAGAAATAACAACCTAGAAATGGTTTGCAGTGGCTGGGTAAAAGCAATAGATTTTGTTGATTTTTTAAAATCTCAATTTTTTTCTGCAAGATGTTTGTTATTTACATATTAAAATTGTATTAAGAAAGATGGGGAAAAGCATCAGAGTGCACAAAAACACAGTGAAACATCTCTCTGCAAGACTGAAACTGCCTGGCGGAGGACCCCTGACACTGGGGACAGCAGCTTGTTCTGCCCCAGCGATTTCTGTCTCTACCTCCTCCTTGACCACACTGCTAGTTAGAAAAGAGCAGGTTTCCATTTAAAATCTTTCCTGCTTTCTACCTCCACCACCAAGGGAGCCAGTAGGCATGAAAGACTTCCCTTCATTCAAAAATACATAATCAAGCTCATTTACCAACAGTTGTACCATCTGTGTAAACTGCCGCCCCTTCTCGGAAGAGATTTAAGTGGTATTCTGTGTCCTTCGCAGTGACCGTGGACCTCACTCCCGGGCAACACTGAGCAGGAGTTTTTCTAAAGTGAAATAGTTCTGGAGTCTAGATACTGAACACTCTGCCCCTTCTCCCCTCCCCTCGGTCAGGAAAATGACCGCTAATTAAATTACACGCAGACTTTAAACAAATAGTATCACTGTTCCTTAACATTGCCTTTTCAATATTCCAAGACATAGTAAGATGAAATTAATAACAAAGGCAACATATTCTTAGGATTAACTGTACAATGGGCACAAAACACTGACGGCAAAGGCCATCAATGGGATTACTGTGCACATAAGGCATCCACAGAAAGATGAAGAAAAGCTTTAAAAAGGCCAGAATGATCCGAACAGCAATCCACCCAACCCAGTGTTCTGAGGCTGTCACTGCCGTTCGGGGATGGCCTGCTGAGAGTAACGGGCCAGCACTGATGGCTGCTCGGCGCGAATGAAATCACATGGATATTGTGGACGGACCTCTCTCCTTACCTCTGGACGCAGTTCTTATGCTGGTCAGACACTTCTATGTGGGGACTGGAAAACGGAATTAAATCTAATAAATATTCATTGAGCACCAGCAATACCGCGGTCAAGAAGTAACTGAAGACAGTGTTGTGTTCTGGGCGGCAGCATGAGGGTGGTGCGGAGCGGGTGGGGCGTTGAACTGCCATAGCTGTGATTGAGATATTCTGGAGATGGTGACCCCAGAAAAGAGGAGCAAGAGGAACACAAGACACATCTCAAAGGAAACATATATATGATTTAGTGTTTGGTTTTATAGGGGAATTACATAGAAATTTCTCTGAGGGCACAGTTTCTGCCTTAGATCTGCTGGGAGAAGTGTAGTACCCTTAACAAGATTAAAAGATAAAGAAAGAAAACTAGATTTTTAAAAGAAAGATCATAAGCCTAGTTTTGATAATAATACTTTAAGATAATGCTGGGCCACCTAAAATCAACTATCCATTCAGCTGATTGAATTACAGAGTTCTAGAACTCTTGAAAAGTATTCCTATATTCAGCAAGCATTTCTTTAGTTTTGAAATTCCTAAAGAACTGATTCTGCTTTCTAGTAACAATTTTTTACACTTTGTTTCCACCTTTCAAAAGCAGTTGGAAGGCTCTCAGTTAAAATGCAAATTAATGTTGTCCATTAAAATTGCCTGAATTTGGAGTAATGACAACCACTCATAATGTGGGATATTCTTGAAAAAGACTATTTAAGAGATTTTGTCATATTTTTCATCCTTCCAGAAGCACCCATTTGCCTTGAGAGGATTTGACAATGTTATAAAAGTAATAAAGGGTGAGGAAAGGTTTATATTTAGCCTCTGATACCAAATTAAGATTTTCAAAAGGCAATAGTCATTTAAGCCAGATTTTGCACAGACAGGAAGACTTGTCTAATTTTTTTTTAGCAATCAAGACTAAACCATGAGAATTCAAATGATACATGTTCTTCCATAGTGCAGAGAGTATAGCCCTTCCACCTAAAACAGCTGAGGTATTTTGATGGCTGACAAAAAAAGAAAAGAAATTAGGATGTAGAGCCCACCCCTTCTAATCCAAGGGAAGGAAGACCACGGATGTGAGCAGATCAGATATCAAACTCTCACACCAGTGTCCCATGTGGGGTGAAAGGTCAGTGAGTAAGGTTTTAGAAACATCTACATATATAGATGTGTGGAAGGTGAAGGACATTTGGACTAACTAGTGTCTTGCTTTTCTGAGGGTATTGTAGGACAGGCTGTGGCTCCTAGAGAAAGCTCCAGGCTTTGACTTGATGCACATGCAAACGGTGCGAGGGAAATGGCATGGGGGTGGCCGTGTGGGTTGAGAGATGAGTGACCAACTGGTTCCTCCTGCCCACGTAGATGACCATAAAGGGGACCTTTAGTGAGGGGTCACAGAGATGTAGAAAGAGCTCATAGGCCAGCAGAGGCTTAGGGACAGAAACGAGAGGCTAAAGAACATGAAGGCAGCGGTGACTGACGTGGGCCACAAACTCCAGTGCTGGGAACTCAGTTTCCACCTTCAAAAGCCAGATAGCATCTGTCACACCTCTGCAGTCAGGAGTCCAAGAAGCAGGCCTGGTCCCTGCTTCTCTCCTAGGCCTCTACTGAGGATGTGGTAGCTTCAACCCCATTCCTACACCCAGAAGGAGAGAGCTGACTTCTGACTGCCCGCGCACTTCTGTGACATCATCCAAGCAGGTGGTGAGTTGTCTGAAAAGACTGCAAATGATTGGATAGGATTAACATCTGCAGAGTAAACAAAATATGCACCTACTAGCCACCCCACCCCCTGCACTCCTCCAATGCCCCAACAATACAGGACTCGTGCAAAAATCTGGAAACTTGTAATGAAATAAAGAAACTGCATTTCTTTGTATATCTGAATGTACAGAATGTGAGTGTATATTCACCATTACTATAAATTATTAAAATTAGGAGTTAAAGGGGATTGACTGGAATAAATTATTCTCAGTGTAATGCTATAAATCTAGGATAAAGCTGCACTAAACCTTGTCTTCAAATGAATGGCATTCATTCCAGTTGCTCTAGGGAAGAAATACCCTACACCATCAATAAACCATCTTCGTCCAATGGCATTAAAAGCAGACTTCAGAATATAGTGCTATTTTAAGAGACTTCATGTAGTTACTAAGATCCAAACAAGTGGATTGATTACCACTATTGAAATCCTTTCAAAGTATCAAAGCACCATAAAAGATTTTATACAAGCATCCCTGAATTGTATGGTTCATGTCTTGTTCTCTAATCATCTATTGTCATTACTCTATTTTTTCTCTGTGATCTATGATTTGCTAATTCCAAGTAGGTTGGAGGAAATTTCCTTCAATTCAGAATCTGATACTTTGTTTGCCATTCATTGAGTAAATACTTATTGAACAAGTCTCTCTTCCAAGTTAGGTATTCTGCGCTCCACCCCCCCATTTTAGTCCCACTTTCTTAGTTATATGGGAGATTGAAAGAAAGACAACTTTGCCCATTCAATGTCAGAAGTAGTAATAAATGTAAGTGCTCATGATCTGTCCAGCATTATATGTAATTGTAATATACTTTTATCACATTTCATCATCATGGTAACTCTATAAGTAGATATTATTTTTCTCTTTATTTTATAGAGAAAACTGAAATGGAGAGACATTTTCATAACGTCAGCCAGTAAGTGGCAGACATGAGATTCAAACCCATTCAACTTATTAGCTCCTCTTAACAATGCCACTGTACAGTAGATCCTCACTTAACATTGTTGATAGGTTCTGAAACTTTAAGGTAAGTGACATAAAAGGAAACCAGTTTTACCATAGGCTAGTTGATATAAACAAGAGGTAAGTTCCTCAATGTATGCTGTGGCATCTCATCAAGGTTATGATGAAATGATGATGAACGGAAGGCTGTTCGTATTTGAGAGCCTGCTGCAGTCTAGCTTGCTTGCCCTGCTTCTCTAGCAGAGCACTGCAGACCATATCATTGTTTCTGAGTTGCTGTGGTAGGACATGTCTGGACTCCATTTATGTAGTTATTCCACATTTATTATTTCCTGTGTGATACCACTGTAGTAGGCGTTAGGTGTGGGCTGGAACACAGGTAGACTTAACAGCTTAGCACAGGAGATGGATTGTCAACAACTATCATAACAAAAATAAAATTGGAACTAACTTGAGGGTTAAGGAATGAACTGCGGGACCAATATTGAAGACGACTGAATTCTTACCAGGGAGGCTCTGGAAAGCTTCCTGAAGGAGTAGAATCAAAAATATAGCCTGGAGGCCCTGGAGGTCCCTGATACCCTTTCGGGGGGTTTACAAAGTCAAAACTATGTTTTAAATTATACTAAGATACTATTTGCTCTATTTAGTTGTACAACAGAATCTTCCAGAGGCTACTTGATGAATGCTACCACAGCACAATGAATGCTGAAGCAGTGATGAACATCTAGTTGCCTTCCTTCATTCCAGAGATTTACAAATACTTAAAACAATGCCCCTGTTTCTACTATTTTTAGAAATTATAGTTATTTCTATTAAAATATTTGTTATATTCATTTTTTGTTTTGTTTTAAAATAGATTAGTAAATATTTTAAAAGATTTAGGTTTTCACTTTTAATACAGTTAATATCAATAGATAAGACCCACATAAACAAAATGTCTTTGGCTTTCTTAATAATTTTTAAAAATATAATGAAGTGTTGAAATCAAACTTTTGAGAACTGCTGGAGCAGAGGAAAGGAGATTGGAATCGATGTCAGAAGAGTCCAGTTTGGGCTCTCCCTCTGCCACTCACCACCCCTGTGCCTGGGGGAGACCACCCAGCTGCACCAAGTCTTGGCTTCTATTCTGACACGAGGATAGCAGCACTTACCCTCCCCCAAAGTGTAGACCAATGAGGTAAAAATATGTGAAATTGCCCATCATGAGAGCGTCATAGTATTAGATGGGTAATAGATCCTGCTTACTTCAGTGTAAAGTATATCAATTCAGTGTTTATGTGTTGATTGGATTATCAATGGACAGTATTGGCATTGCTATGACTTTGTAAATCCTGTTCACTGCGTGTTGTCTACAGGCTCAAAGCCAGATGGGATCTTCATGCCCCTTGAAGTAGAAGGCTTCTGGCATAAAAGGCAAAATGTGTTTTGAGCACATGCTCAAAAACATCCTGCTTTTTAATGATTTTATTACGAAGAATCTACTTTTTTTTCAAATCTCTGTCTCATTCTCTTTCTTAATCATCTGACCTCTTATTTACAATCTGCTATTTTGATAGCTTCTAATTCTTAGGTCATGGTTGTAATACCTTCATCGATAGTCCTGAGGACACTGATTAAAATGTTTAGCTACTTCTCTTCTGATTCTTCTCCCTGCTCCTTCTAAGTGCTGTTCATTTGCATCCTTCTGTTTTGCACTGTTGATTTTACTTATACATTCTGTGATCCTTGGTTGCCTGCTCACATGTAGACAAAGGACAGGGTAAATGGTAGACTTCCAGTGACTTCCAACTCCCAGGATTGGGGAAATTTTGATCTGCCATTGTAGGAATCTTAGTGTACTTCGTTTCTTTAGAAAAGTGTGGGGATAAATTTCTGGGTGGAATGTACAAGTGTTATTCTGCACTGAACAGTGGAGGAGGAGATAGGGATGGTGGGTACAACTGTTCTCTAAAGAGACCTTTATTTAAGTCCCCAGTTTTCAGCTCCACCTCTGAACTTTGCCCTCTATACCTTCAGATTCACAGCGCAGAGTCTACCTATAGCTCTGCTTGGAACCTGGCTCATGACTCTTCTTTTCGGGGATAACGGGCTACTACTACTGCCAACATGCTCCCTTCCCCTTCCCAGTGTCCAGTTATTTATTGATGTCTTTCAAAGGCTGATGACTCCTTCCCTTTTTTTTTTTACTCTTAGTAGGCTTTTTTTTTTCACTTCTTTATGGCCAATTCAATAGGGTCTTGGGAAAGATAGGCAAATACACATGCTCAAGTATTATTTTGTACTAGAAACCCATGGTATTTCTCTCAGAAAGCTGTTTTAAGGATTGATGGACTAGCCATTGTATCTTCAAATTTATTTTTTGAGAAATTTGGAAGCTAAATCCCAGTACATTGAAATATACTGCCTTGATCATCTTTCTTATTTCTTTTTGCTTGTTATTATGTTGAGTGTGGCTCATGTATGTGGATGATTAAATTTATATGGTGTCTTCAAGGATAAACAAAGAATGGAGATTTATTTAATACCTTAAAACTAGTAGACAAGAAAAAATTCATTTGTGGCCATCTTAAAAATCTGAAGGGCAATATGTGACATATGTGATTTCTGTATGACATTCACAAATTTCTTTCAGCCAAAATGTGATAGGTCATGGAAGGCAGAGCTCTCATGGTTAAAAGCATCCTTGGGAGGAAATGGCCAGGGTTTCATTGGTCACCGAGAAAATATATGCACCCTGTTTACAAACAAGTATAAATGAAGAAAAATACAATAAATTAGGAAACTTCTTGTGGTCACCATGAAAAATGTTAGACATTATTTGAAGATTTAACTCACACTTTCAGAGCATCATCACTGATTTATTCTACTCACCTGATCTTCAAATGCTGTCTTGGTTAAATATTGATTGTTCTTCAGGCTCCACTTAAACTACAAATACTGATCACTTCTGCCTATTTTTTCATTTTTAACAGCTTTATTGAGGTATGATTGACATTTAATAAATTGCACATATTTAAATTGTACAATTTAATATGTTTTGACTGTGTATTCAGTCATGAAATCATCACCACAGTTGAGATTGTGAACATATCCATCACTCTCTAAAAAGTTCTCCTGTCTCTTAGCAATCCATCTTCCCTTCGCCTCCTCAGCTCCGCCACCATCTCCAGGAAACCACTGATCTGCTTTCTGCCACTATGGGTTAGTTTGCATTTTTTCCCTAAGATTTCATAACACCATGTGTACATTTTCTGTCTGGCTACTTTCTCTTGGAATAATTCTTATGCAATTCTGCTCTGTAGTTATTTCCAATTTATGACTATTATAATGTTGCCATGAACATTTGTTTACACATTTTTGTATGGACATAAGCTTTCATTTTTCTTAGGCTGGGTTACTGGTAGATGTGTATTTAATGGTTTTAAGAAACTTGTACCATCTCGCATGCCTAGCAACCGTGTATGAGAGTTTCAGTTCCTCCACAATCTTGTCATCCCTTGGAATACTCAGTGTTTTAATTTTAGCCATCCTAATTGGTGTGTTATGATATATCTTGTGGTTTTAATTTGTATTTCCCTAATGACTCTGTGGATCTTCTCAGGTGCTTATTTGGCATACATATATCTTATTTTGTGAAATGTCTGTCTAAACTTTTTACCCATTTTATTGGGTTATTTGTTTTTTATTATTGAATTTGAGAGTCCTGTCTATATTCTGGGTACAAGACTTTTATCAGTATGTGGTTTGCAAATATTTTCTCCAGTCTATGGTTCCTCTTTTCATTCTCTTACCATCTAAGTAATTTTACTTTTTTGTGGTATTTTTGGGAATTCTTATTTTTAAACAATGATGATAATCATATTTATTACTAGCATATCTAGTTCATTTATCTTCTATACAGAAGGCTGTGGTGATGCCTCAGCATTTCAAACCTAATTGTCAATGAGGCGGGGTACTTGAAGTGTTAGTTACTGTGGGAAATACAATTCTATATAATCCACAGAGGTCATTTCTTTCTTGTTTTTCTTTCTTTTTTTTTTTTTTCCAGGACCACACCATTTTATTGAGGGCCTTTGGGGGAAGGTTGAAGGGCTAGGAGGATGAGATCCAAAGTCCTCTGCCCGGCTGGGATCCCCCCAGCTTCACTGCCACGAAAAAAGCACAGAGGTTATTTCTTAAAGTTAAAAAGTACAAAAGCTGTAATTTTCATGGGTTCATAAAAGTAAATTATATTCTGAGTATAAGAAATGTACTTTAAATTTCTTAAGTTGTAAAAATTATTTTAGGTGTAGAAATTCTTTTAGCTCCCTGTCCGTCTCTTCATTTGGATATTTTAACCTACATTGTTGTAATGAAATAATTTATTCAGTCTCTGTTTCAACCTTTTTATCAGCGAAAGACTCATAATCATTAGATTGGCCATAGAATTACTGGGATATATGAATCACATTCAGTAATAAATGAAAGGGAGACTATGAATCATGACCCTATCACTTTTATATGGATCTATAAATTCCTATGGTGATACCAAAGTTTTGCTAAATTTAGTCCTGCAATTAAGACAAACTCTAGATAAGGGTGTTCAGGCGCTGTATTTTAAAGTCATCATCCTAGATTCCATCATGCACCTTCCTGCACACAGTGGGAAGCTGAGCAACAGAGCAACTCTACTCAATAACTTCCTTATCAATAATCTTATTTATCACTCCTATTCCTGTATTATTGGGTGCTTGTGCAAATTAAAAGTAGATATCCCTCCCCAAATAGTTGAAGTTGCATGATCTAGATCTTCATTGGAATTAGCTACTTCATCCTCTATCATGGAAACACCATCCCCCCAGTTGCTTTCAGTCAGATTATTGGGCACTATTTTCTTTCTGCCCTCATCCCCAATTCTATTGCCTTAGTCAAGCCACAGTCTATATGCTGGATTAACACATCAGCCCTATTCCAATGTCCCTGCCCCCATTATTTTCCTCCTCCAGTCCTTTATCCACATAGCAGTCAGGTGATGCTTTCAAAATACAAATCTGAACACACACTTTTCTGCTCAAATCTTGGCCATAACTTTTGATTACTTTAAGAATAAAGTCCAAACTTTTAGTGTGACTTTTCAAGGCTCTTCATGTTGGACTTTATTCTTAAGAGAATAAGAATGCAATGAAGGGAGATAGAATTTTTAAAATCTCAGAATATAAAACTAGAAAAGCTCAGTGACTGAATGGACATAGGGTTGTGGCAGGGATCCAATGAGATAACTTAAATAAAAGGGCTTTGTGAAATATAACATACTTAATGCCACTATCAGATTAGTATTATTCCTATCTTTCAGTGAATCTCTGAGAATTATGGAATACCAGAAGTCATTTTTAAGTGGCTTATTAGTCCAGCCTAGGCTCAGGAAGCCCTGTCATATGGGCTTGGTTGTTACATGGCTCTCGATTCTCAGCTAAATCTATAGAGTCAGGCACCTTTTTCTGCATCCCCAGTCCTAGAGGTGCTCAGCTTTGAGCAGTAATGCTGTCTAGTGACTGCTCAGTTAGGATAATCCTGGGAGAGGGACACTGAAGGCAATGGAAACTCCCCAGAGATCACACATGACTTCAACTCAGTCCGCATCACCTGAAGTTTCCCCTCTCATCAAAAAGCTCCTTGAGTTCTCCTCATTGTCATGGGCCCACCTGGAAGAGCTGACTGGAGCTCTTGGGGATCAGAAGTCTTAAGGCAATGTGTTGCAAGGAACAGAAATCCCTGACGCTAAGAGTTAGGAAAATCAGGAACTGAAATTAGTCTTTCTAAATCCTAAGCACTGCATGGTCTTTCTTACATCTGTTTCTAACTATATGCTGTATTCTGCTTTAACCAGCTCTCTCCTTCTTCGTCTTGCACAAGACCCAACATGCACATTCAATTCTATATATACTATGTATATCAGGACTGGTCATCTCTGACATCCACTAATGACAGGCTTAGTTGCTCATTTCCAGACATTTAAGAGAGGAATCTGATAGGTCTAAGTAATTATTAAGAAAACACCCCAAGTTTTAGTGACTGGTCTATGAAACAAATCTCCTGGGTCAGCTACTAAGCAATTGTCCCATTACTTGAGGGCATGAAATGCACGGTCACATGCTTTGATGTGTACTTAATAGACACTAAGAGTGAGAACGGCAGAAAGTGAAGTGACCATGACAACAATAGGCATCCCTAATATATGAGAAACAATCAAGTGTAGTAGTTAAGTGCATGGACAGCGGTGGAGCTGGACCATGTGGGTTTAAATTCTCTCTCTAGCTGGTAACTTTGGGCAAGTAACTTTACTTTTCTGTGCCTCCATTTCCTCATTTATAGAATGGAAATAACGATAGTACCTCTCTAATTGTGTTGTTGTATGGATTAAATATTTGTGCGAGCACATGTGTGCTTAGTGTATGTTAAGTACTATAAAAATGTTAACAATCATTATAAGGACGAAAATCTGAAGGACAGAATGGGGCAAATTGAAAAGGGCTGTGTGCATGGTTAGTTGAAAAATAACTACCCAAATACAGGGTGAAAGCCAGCATAAGTGGGAGATGTGGGAAGGAAAGCAAATTAATCAGCAGAGTAAGAATGAATTCTGAATTCCTTAGTTGGAATTTTGGGGACTAAAACATGGGAGGGGTTAGGGGACAGAAGAAAAGGAAAAGAAGCAGAGTGGGTCTGGCTAGGTGTGGGCAAATGCCTCAGCTGCGGAGATGGCGTCTTCCATGGTTGTCTTCAGCACGGTTGGCCCGGGTCTGTTCTCCTGGTAGCAACTGGTCTGGGGCCTTCTGAGGAGTTTAAAAATATTAGATTCTCTAAAGATATATTAGTGTGGATATCTGCCTAGATTAATTCATTGAACTATTCACTCATCAAATATTATTTGGCATTCTCTGTGGGCCTGGCTGTGTTAGGGATGCAGCAATAAACATGTCTGGTAAGAGCTCAGAGACTCACAAGCTTACCAACTGAGGAGAGAACATGACTTCACACTAAGAACCCATGATGACCTGGGGACTTTCAAGAAGGAGCATAGATGCCCTAGGAAAGAGCTTGAGGAGCAGACCTGGCTAAGGCTACAGGGTCCAGGCAGGATTCCTGGGAGTTAGCTGGGAGAAAGGAGAGAAGAGTGTTCCCAGCCCAGAGAACAGTGTTCAAAGGCCCACCTGCAAGAGGGGAGCAGTACTTGAGGAAGGGCAGGAACCTCGGTGGCTGTATACAAGACAGAGGAGAAGGTAAGGGTGGAGAGCCAGCAGGGGAGTCATACTAAGGGGTTTGTACTTTTTTACTGAGGTCAATGGGAAGGAGTAGAAGAAACTAAGCTTGTCACTTGCATTGCTGGATAGCCCTCTTGTTTTGTTGGGAAGTGGGGGCCAAGGGCCATGATACTGTCAGGTTAGAGGTGGATTCAAAAGTGAGGTGAGCCTGTGTTATGCAAACACAACCTCATGACTTCACCATTTTGTTGGGGACTCTGTGTTCTTAAACCATCACCAGTAAACAAAGGCTCTGCATGGGTGTGTTTTCAGTTTCTGGTGACTGTATCAGAAGTACTGGTCTTACTGTATGGCCTTAGTTCCAAATGCCTCCAAACAGGCCCTATAAAATGGCCCGAGCAAACCATATGAAAGACTTTAAGAACAAACAAAATTTCATCTTCTTAGTTTAAGGCTACCTGTTGAAAGAGGCAACAGACCAAATTCAACTGTGTATCCGCCTTAGGCTCTCTGCAAACCATCCCACATACGCACACAGTGTTGCAGTCTCTCTGCTGATGCTTAGCGCTTGAGTTATTGAAACCTTCTGATGGTTGGATCCTGATTTAGTCAGGCATTTATTTATCATTCATAATTTATGTATTTGTTTGTTTATTGTAGTGTTATAGTAAATATTCCCTTTGTTACTGTCTTTGTGTATGAAGAGATCACAGCTTGTCCTGATGTGGCAATGTGTGCCCTGTGTTATGTTTTCTGATGGCATAGGAACAGATTGTTCCCCTGGAGTGTTCCATGCTGTGAAAATTAATAAAGGAAATCTCAATTAAAATTAGAGTAGGGAAGGCCTGTATAGGGGATTCTCATGCCTCACCACTCAAGGTCAATTACCCAAAATAGGAAACTGTCAATCACTCTTAACAGGAAGACCACAGTTATAGACATACCTTGCATTCCCAAACAGGAAGTACAGCTACTTTACCAGTCCAGCAGTAGGGAGGTTTTCCTCTTGCGCAGCAACAAGCCCAGCCAATGGAAATGCCACAGCTCAGCCAATAGAAACTATCTTCATCTGAACTCTCACTTTCCTCCAATGAACTTCCATTTTTCTCTTGCTGATAAGTTCCCTGGCCCACCCTTCTTTCTCTAAAAGCCTTTCATCCTGTTTAATCCCTTGGAGTATCTCTCCACTTGCTAGATGAGATGCAGCTTAATACATGAATCATTTAATTAAAACCAATTAGATTTTTAAATTTACTCAGTTAAATTTTGTTTCTTAACAGAGCTCTCCCACAAGCTCTCTTGCAATTAGAGATCTTGGCAAGATTAAGAACTTAGTTGAAAAAAGTTGATGAATTTATGTTTCATCTTCTTTCTTTACTTCTTCTCCCGGAGGTGTGAAGGAACGATGAAACTGCTAAAAAGGAATGGCAGCATGCAAGAAGGAGGCCGAACAACTGGCCTTTGAAAATTCAGAATCTAGATCATTAGCCGTGAATCTGAGTTGGAGGTGCTGAATATTCATCCACACAATTGAGCACAGAGTGGCGAGATTTCTTTTCTTGACAAAATGAACAGAGCGTCCTGACACCTTTAGACACTAGAGTGCTTGCAGAACCCAGTGAGAGGCGATAACAAGGGAAGGGACTTTCTAATTCACCTCCCACACCAGCCCCAAAAGCCCCACCATTACTTACAAAATATAAACTAAACCACTAAATTTAAGAAATTCAACTTTTTCCCCTTAACTCTCCCCTGGGTTTTCTGGGTAAAGAGCATATTTTTCTTCAATCTAAAATTTAGCTTTCAGGCTCATAGTTAAATAACTAAGCAATTTTAGTTGAGAGATACATTCTGGAGCAAAAGAAACACTATCTTAAGATTTTAAGATACATAGAAACTTGAAAGGGATTTGAAATCATGTGAGGGGAATAGAAATTAAATCAGATTTTTTGTCTTTTCATCTAGAATCCTATAGCATCTCATACATAGTTGGAGATATTGAGCAGGGGATGAATTAAAGAGATGAATTAAAAATTTCCGAGGGAGGAACAATCCCTATTGTCTCCAGTCCATTTAGATGTGCACACCGATGTACCCACTATAATCCCTGCCGGGTTAGCTGTGTTCCAGGGAAGACATTGTTCGAGGACAAGAAGTAGACTTAACAGAAAACAGAATGACTCTCTTACGCTGCACAGAATATTACGTAAGTCCTACTTTTGTTTAAGGGGGATTTGTTTTCTTTCTCACTTTGGTCATATCAGTAAAAAAAAACTGTGATCTCTATGAAAATCTTTTTTCTTGCTTAGATTTTAGCACTCATTTTTCCTAATCCAAAAAAAGCTGTTGTAAATATAGTTTGCAAAACTTAAATATTATCCACTTCTTTGTTTAGCCAAATTCTGTGTTATCTTTTACTTGAAGATATGATAGTAGCAAAAGTTATGTCGTAAAACAAAACTATTATTTAGGACCAAAGTTCTCCTCCAACATTCTGATTGTTGAAGGGAGAGTAGTCAACAGTGGAAGCCCTCTGACACTCTTTTATTGTTATAACTGTTTTCTCAATGGTGGCTTAAAAAGGGGTTTGGTGAGAATGCATTCTAAACCCACAATTTCTCTAGATTCTACAGGAAAGTTTACAAAAGGCAATTAGGCAACCTTACCTTAAAATGTATGGTTGTGAAAACAGAGTAATTACAGATCAAAGTTTAGTTACTTTTTCCTTTTTTTTTCTTTTTCTTTGTAGGGTGATCTAAGCCAAACTTGTCAGTGAGATAGTGGTCTGAAGGAAACTAGTAAACGAGATCTGGCCCACTGATGTTTCTCATTGGAACACCTGTTACTGGAGGGTAACATTGTGCAACTTAGAAAAATGAAATCAAAGACTGAATTTTAAGAACCCAGAACTTATACGTAGAAACCAGTGTGTCCCATTCAAAGTAGTCACTTTGGAAGTCATTCCACTCAGGTGGTGTTGCTATTGCTTTGAACATTTTAAATTATTTTTTGAGAACTGCTTTTGGGCCCTGTGTGCTCCGTTGTGTTTTATCTTCCTCATGGAAGCTAACAGCACTCTTAAAGGATGGACTTAACTTGTTGAACAACTGACAGCTGTTCAGAGGTGACTAAAGCATGTGGCCAGATGGGAGGAGTCTAGCAGAAGAATGGACTAACCTAGTTGAGTCCCAACACTGCCATCGGCTAGTAGTAGTGAGACTGTGAGCAAGTGGCATGACTAATCAAAGCTTCACCTGTGCAAATGAGGAAGGGGAATCATTCATTCATTTATTCTTCATTTATTCATTCTTCATTCATTAATTTATTCATTAGAGGCTATTGAGCATTTACTCTGGGGTGCAGATAACAGGAGTGGAGGCATAATATGATTACCGCTAATGCTAAAATTCAGTCTTAGGTTGCTGATCAATATTTAACAAAATAAAAATAACAGGCTAGGTTTACATAAGCGTTAAGTAGTAAGGATGATTATTTGGGGTGGCTCATATATTGTCTTTGATAAAACTCCCTAAAGAAAATATTCAAATGTCTGTACAACTACAGCTTTGCTAAGGAAAAGTCTAACTTCTAATTGACAAAGGTGAAAGGCCAGGCTCATTTCAGATGCATTAATTGGTGTCTGGATTTATTCATTTATTTAATTCATTTCCATTTTGGACAATTACAATCATAGCCATGAATCAAAATCATTTATGGAGACTTTGAAAAGCATAGATGCTGTATGCCAACACACTTCCTGACTTAGAATCTTTCTATAAATGTCTAGGAATCAGGGGTGTCCAACTATTTGGCATCTCTGGGCCACACTGGAAGAAGAGTTATCTTGGGCCACACATTAAATACACAAACACTAACAAAAACTGATGAGCAAAAAAAAGGTTTAAATTAATTTACAATTTTGCGTTGGGCTGCATTCACAGCCATCCTGGGCTTCGTGCAGCCCACGGGCCATGGGTTGGACACCCCTGGGTCACAGGCATTTAAAAAGAACATCATTGATAATTCTGACATACAACCAAAGAACCACTGGCCTATTATAACTTCTCATACTTTCAGAAATCTCTGCCTTTATCTTGTATATCTATCTCTTCTTCTCACAAAATTTTCTTTAAAAAATATCTTAGCAGTATCTTATAATTGATACTAAATTCAATTAATATATGAAGATCTAGTCCAAGGTAAATTTCTCCATCTACCATGTTATAATATCTTTTTAATGGAGCAAACACTATGTTTATTGTTTAGGTGACTTTAAAATAAATCTAAGGTCTTAATCTCTACCCTAAATGGCCAGAGTTAGAAATCAGAGATGTGGTTGACAGTGTTATGAAAGGGGGAGTATAGAATACTCAGATCTACTCCAAACCACAGCCACCCTTCCTCATGACTTTCTTGAAGGATATAAACGCTTAGAGAATATTTAGGGAAGTTGCTAACTGGACTTTGGCCAGACACCATTGCAGGTTGCAGTGTGATTCTCAGCTGGATTACAAAGCTCAGGCTAGTATCCAACCTGGGCCATGTCACAACTCTTGGTCATCATCTCACTCACACTGCACTCTAGATGGTAGCATGCAGGGAGGAAACTGGGAAAAAGACATCAACTAAGAGCATCAAGGGACCACAAATAAGCCTTTCAGTGAAGGAGCCCTTAAGTCAGCCTGCTACCTTTGCTTATAGGTGAAAACTTGAAGAAGAAGCAAGCAAGATTGTCCTACTTCCAACCACTATGCCAGTGGGTGCTCTGGATTCTAACAAACCCATAGCAACTTCTTGGGGTGCAAAGTGTGGAGTGGAAAATGGAAAGATTACTGCTCTGTAGCCTGCAGGCGACAATCCTGATGGGTAAAGAGTAAGGCACTTTCTTTCTGCATTTTCAAAGCACTGTGAATATTTATAAACTGTTGTTATTACACTTTATTCTTTCTTATTTGGTTCTCCTTGTGCTAACACAGCTCCTAGCACATGGTAGGTAACCAACAATGCTTTATAGGTGAAGTCTATTGAAAAAAAATATTTAATGTGTGATGACATAAATAAAACTTACAGTATGTTTTACATACAATGTTAGAGAAGTGCAAAAAAAGTAGTTCAGTGGCTTGAGCAGCTAGGGAAATCTTCACAGAGAAACTGGGCTTGAGGTAGACCTTTAAAGTAAACCCTGTATTTATACAGAGGATGTGTGACCTGTGATGAGGGCTGTGGACTCTCTTTGGATGTTGGAGAAGAGTGACAAGTCAGCTGTCACTTTGAAAGTTAGTATACACAGGAAATTTGACAAAAGACCATCACAGGCAAATATACAGACCACTGAATGGCACAATTCATTTCTAGGTGAGCACCCACGGTAGAAAAACTATTATAGAAATTAGTAAATTAATAGAAATATTTTATCTTATGAAAAGGAAGGAAGCAAAAATGTAATTTGTGAAATAATGGAAGTGAGGTTTGGAAAATTAAGGGGTTGTGTGTGTGTGCATTTTAACATTATAATGTAATGCGCCCTTTACAACAGAAAAGTATAAGAGGAACATATCATCCATGTCTCACTGACCCCAAGCAACTGCTTCTAACATATTGGTGAGAGTTCCTAGTTGCTAGTTTCATTCTTATTAAAATGCAAGCAACTTGCTTCAATAAACATTTCACATTTCCTCCCTTTTCTTCTCCTGTGTTATTTCCTCTGCTTTCTCTAAACAGGATGTACAAGAATATTAAATTATTTTTATTTAAAATATGGATTTAAAATTTTTTTAAATTTTATTTATTTATTTTTAGACAGAGGGGAAGGGAGGGAGAAAGAGAGGGAGAGAAATATCAATATGTGGTTGCCTCTCACGCACCCCCTACTGGAGAACTGTCCCGCAACTCAGGCATGTACCTTGACTGGGAATCAAACCAACGACCCTTTGGTTTGCAGGCCAATGCTCAATCCACTGAGCCACACCAGCCAAAGCTAAAAATATGGATTATTAAGGCTTTTAGGAAAAAAACTTAAAATATTGCTTGGACTTACACATAATGCATGATATTGAAAAATATACTTTTTCAAAATTACATGATGAATTAAATATTTATTGCAGGTTGCTTATCAGTGAAAAAATATGGCCAAGTAAAAGATAGATGTTGAAGAAAGTTGCAAATGATTGACAGGCATGTGGTTCATGAATACCAGTAAGTCCATGGTTCTTCCATATTCAGGGAGCTGAGAGAGAAAGGTCTATTATGCCCTTACTGCCCTGGGGGAGAGGAGCAAAACATGTGAAACTGGGGAAGATTGTCTCCAAGGACTAGGCACAAAGAAGGAGCTGTTGTCTGGGTGACGTGGTGAGGAAAGGCTGAAGCAGTAGGTCTGACCCGACACATTCCAGAGTCACCTCACAGATGAATAACCACAAGGCACGAACAGTCACTCTGCTACGCCCCACCTTTCCCAACTACAGTCTGTGTGCCTTAGATTGTGACACACTGTAGTAGATTGTGACATGCCATAGCAGATGACGACACGCTGTAGTAGAATCACTGCCTTTTGTGCCCTGTTGTACCTTACACACAATTCTGTCCTCACGAGTGTAACATTTTATTACACTTCTCTGTGTGTATGTTTGTACCCCTCCAGTTGAATGTGAGCTCCTTGAGGATAGGAATCTGCCTTTTACTGTACGGCACTGGGTTACTTGGTAATGTTAGGCACTCAATAAATGTTTATTACATGAAGTCAAGAAAAAAATGTCATACAGGCAGCCACTACTGAGGAAGAGGTACCAAGAAAAAAAATAAATGATAAAGTTACAGCCCATGTTTGGAAAAGGAATGCTTCCTATTGCCTTAAAGGACAGTCGGAATGTTGAACTTAGCTTGGGGTGTGTCCTGGACTTGATCACAAGGGTACATTCAAAACATACTAATGCCCAGACTCTACCCTGAACATAACTAAATCAGGCATGTAAAGGAAAATATGTTTTTAATTACATTTTTTCAATCACAGTTGACACACAATATTATATTAGTTTAAGGTGTACAACAGTGATTAGACATTTATTTAACTTACGAAGTGACCACTCTGATAAATCTAGCACCCATCTGACACCATGAGTAGTCATTACAACATTACTGACTGTATTCCATACACTGTACTTTCTATCCCCGTGACTGTTTTTGTAACTGGCAATTTGTACATCTTAATCCCTTCCCCTTTTCCATCTATCACCCAAACCCTCTCATATTTGGCAATTATCAAAATGTTCTCTGTATCTATGAGTTTGTTTCTGTTGTGTTTCCTATTTTATTTTTTAGATCCATATAATAAGTGAAATCATATGATATATATTTTTCTCTGTCTTATTTCACTTTGAATAATAACTTCTAGGTCCATCCATGTTGTTGCAAATGGCAATATTTTATTCTTTTTTATGGCTGAGTAATATTCCATTGCATATATGCACTACATCTTCTTCATCCATTCGTCTGTCAATGGACATCTAGGTTGCATCCATATCTTGCCTATTGTAAATGATGCTGCAATGAATATAAGGGTGCGTATGTCTAAAAGAAAACATGTTTTAAATGCACTACAGCTGATTCTGACCTGCATTCCTGGCTAAAAATCAGTGCATACAAGTATCTGTTGACTTACTACTTAGTTTTATGATTTAGGCTAATAAAAGAACAACAAAAGTTCCAGGTATAAATAAGTAGCTGAGCATGATTCTCTATTGGTACAAATACAGTTGAGCTAAAGGTGGCATAGATTATAAAATAGCACTTGGCATTTCCCCATATGCCAAATTGCAAAAGTTTTGTAAATAGATACCTTATAAAATGTCTATCCTGCCCTACAATGGCTTGTATCTTCCTACACAGTTTGACAGAAAATGTGTTATTTTAGCATCTCTGTCTTTTTGGAAATAAACTCATGGCTCACCTGTCACTTTCTACATTTCCTTATGCCACTGTAGATCTGTAACTGCAGAGATGAGGATGCTCCTGGGCAACACTGAGATTTACCTGGTTGGGTATATTAGTAAGGATGCATTCGGTTTCAAGGGTTTGAAACAGCTCACTTAAACCAAGGGCACATCTATTGACGTGTTTATTTTTTAACCATTCAACAAAAATTGATGAAGCACCGAGTGTTTGCCAAGACTGAGGATGCAGTGGTGGACAAAACAATCTCCTGCTTTGTGATGCTGCAGAATGAGCTTGCTTCAGGCATCATCGTTTTCTGAGGCTCAAAAAATGGCATGAAACCTCTCCTCCACCAGCTTTCCATCTTTTTGACTATTCTAGCCTCCTTGCTCATCGGACTTATTCTCACCTGTCGTGGAAAGACTCCCTCCAAGTGTGCAAAAGAAACCCTGCCCCTGGCAGCCTTCCTTCCTCCTCAGGCCTGATGGAAGGATTCCGACTCACCCTGCCTTGGAAGGGCCCTTCATGTGCCTGACCCTCAAACGCAGGGGGGGATACCACGATTGGCCAGACCAGGTGCAAAGGCCCACAGCGGTGGTCATGGCGTGGGCAGCAGTCACACCAGACCGTGCTGGGGTGGTGAGGGGTCGTTCCTCTATATGAAGAAGGATTTTAGACCCAAAACAAAGACATCCGCCATACCATGTGTGATATTTTAGGGAGTATAACATTTGAGAAGTGAACATTTTTTCTGTTAAACTTTAACTAAAATAATCTGCTTAATGTTAAATTATCAAAACATTGTCTTTAAAGTGCTAGCAATTCAGTATCTTTTCGTGAAATAATTTGAAATCAACTGAGGAAATCAAGTGTAAATTCCCTACTTATTTTGAGGTAGCCATCACAGAATGCCCAATAAAAGATTATAAAATAAAACTGTAGTCATTTTATGATCACTTGGAGTGGTGACAGACAGCATGTGACTCTGGCCACTTCCCAGAGGATGAGGTCAAAGGTCAGATGGGTCACTCAAAAGAAATAGAAAACACTAGAGGAAGGGGGGTGGGTGTGAGTCATCTTTCTTGGAGGGTCATTCATGAAAAGTCCCAGAATTACAGACTTGGGTGAGAGTAGAGAGGGTGGTGAAAAAAAATTACATTGTGAGGTAAAGCACTAATTCAGTAATTGAACTTCAGAGATATCAGGCATTGAGTAAAAGGGAGGCTTATAGTTTTCTGTGGAAAGTGTAGAAGGAGACACAAAGAAAACAGGATTGCCAAAGAGAAACTTCAGAGAAAGATAATGCATAGGAAGGGGAAAGAAATAAGAAAGGAGGGCAGGATTAGGATAATAGCTAACAATTACTGATTGCTTACCAACACCAGGAGATGTTCTCTGTGTTTTCATGAATTGTTATGTATACTTCATAGCAACCTTCCAAGGTAAGCATTTTTAATATTCACTTTTTACAGAGAGGACATTGAGGCTGAGAAAGGTGAAGGAACTTGTCCACATCACACAGCTGGTAAGACTGAAAGCCGAGACTGGAAGTCACGCAGTGTGACTCGGCACTTGCACTCATAGCTGCATAAAAATGAGAGAAAATTCATGGAAGAATGGTTGGGGGAAAAGAACATGGCCTACAAGATTTTGTCTTAGTGTCAAAGCTGCTTTTAATGTGGTAACGACTGTATAGAAACCAGATTCAGGGGGTTGTAAGTCTATGAAAACTTACATTCTTATAAAATGATAAAAGATAGCAACCTGTTTAGAGTCAGACAATGACTCACTTATTCTAACTAAGGAGGAAGATTGGTGGTCTGAGTGGAAATCATATAGCTTGCTTATAACACACAGGATATAAAAAAAACTCTGTGGTGTTTTTAATGCTATTATTTAGAAAAACTGAGTGTAGTTCATCTAAACTATCTCAGTTGTGTTATTCCCTGATACTGATACTATATTCCCTGATGACTATGAAAACAAAAATAAAAATGTACAAGGAAAATACACAAATCTAGGATTTTAAAAAATAATAGGAAAAGAAATATATTTTCCTAAAAATATTTTAAATAGGAATTTAAGAAATATTAAGAAATATTCTTAAATAAAATATATTTTAAAGAAATATATTTAAAAATATTTTCTTTTTTTAGCTTTATAAATTATATAAATAATTCTATTTATAATCTATCTTTTTATAAGCTAGCTTTTAGATTATAATCTGAAATTATAAAAAATCAGATAATTTCTGCTTATTTATATCAGAAATATCTAAGTCCTCATGAGTCTGGTGTGTACACTGTATTTATGACTCACAATGTTTATTAGACCCATACACTGTCCTTCGTGCTGTCTGAGTGCTGTAGGGCCCATCGTGACTAAGGGAGCCTGGCGTCTGCCCTCTTGGTGCTAATGGTGGTGCAGACCAGCAATGTTCAACCTTTTTCGTCTCATAGCACGTGTAACTCATTACTAAAATTCTGCAACACAACAAAAGTACATATTTTTTGCCGATCTGACAAAAAATAGGTATAATTTTGATTCATTCACACCACATGACTATTGTTGTGCTAGCTGTTGTCATTTTTCTATTTGACGATCGACGGGAAAAGAGGTTGGTGGCCCTGACTAAATAGCCAGGTACTATTGCATATTTTAAAAATTCTTGCAGCACACTGGTTAAAAATCACTGCTCTAGACTCCAGACACCATCTGCTCTTGCTACCCTGGACTTGGCAGGGATATCTGCACACATAGCACTGCGTGCCCTTAACATTCATGCTTACCTGTAGATGGAACACACTGATGCAATTTTCCTACACAGAACAACATCCAAATGATCATGATGTATTTGTGTATTTTTTTGTATATCAGTTATACCTCAATAAAGCTAAAAAATCCAAGTCATTCAGCTAAAATATAAACAGAAAGACTGCTAAACTTAGAGCAAGAAGGAAAAAGGCAGCCCTGGGCAAGTAACTTAACCACTCTGAAGAAATTTCAACTTTATTGGGTTTTGGTTAGCTTTAAAGACATAATTATGCAAGAGTACTTTGATATATATATATATGTATACATCTACACATATACATATATGTATACATCTATACATGGGTATTCACATGCATACACATATACATACATGTATACATCTATACATAGGTATTCACATGCATACACACATATATATACACATACATATATATGTATATACATACACACATTCTAGATATTTTTATTTTAACTTACAGGAAATTATGTTTTTTTCTTTTAGAGAAATTTTTCAGAAAATGATGTATTTTCATTAAAATTTATCTATACTTAAGAGACATAACAATAAAATGTGCTGTGGGATAAGATGTAGAAGTAGAATGGCTCTATACCTAAAAATTGACATCATCTAGAATAAAAATATTGATACTACACTAATTATACACACAGCCCAGAGGCGGCCAGAAGACACGAGTTCTCTCAACTGCTTTCCTCTCACTCCTGCAAACTCAACTGCGTGTTACCTCATCTTTCATTCTTTCCTCCTATCTCAGCTTATGAAGGGACTTTCCTTCTGCCTAATACTCCCACCTCAAGAAATTTATCTGATCAATTGTAAAAAAAAAAAGAGCAAACTTCTCTTTGACTTTATATCATCCCTTTAGCTATAGCTTTTTCTTTTCTTTCTTTCTTTCTTTCTTTCTCTCTTTCTTTCTTTCTTTCTTTCTTTCTTTCTTTCTTTCTTTCTTTTCTTTCTCTCTTTCTTTCTTTCTTTCTTTCTTTCATAGCTAAAATTTTTCCACAGTTTTCTCTACACCTGTTTCCCTCTTTGTCCTCTTAAACTTAACTGGAATCTTAAAACTGCTATATAGAGTTCTCTTGGCAAAGGAAACCAATGGCCATCTTGCCCTTAAAATCTGTGGAAGATTCATCTTTACCTTATTTGATTTCTCTAGAGTTTAGCAACAGAGTAAATTTGAGGTTCATTGGGGACATTCAAATGGAGATGTGCATAAGTAGTTACATTTGCAGATCTAAAGCTAAGGAAAGAAGTCTGGGCTCCTTAGACAGTTGTTCAAGTCTTCAATGAAGCCATGGAATGTATAATGTAAGAAGGAAGAGGACCAAGAAAGGAACCCTGAGGAATACCAACATTTAGGAGATCAGCAAAGGAAGTTCAGCCCATGGAGAAAGTTGAGGAGGAGGTCTGGTGACTTTAAAATAAGTTTTGATTCTTTGATACTCTTATTTCAGTAAACAGATCTTAATTTTTCCTGCCCTGGATGTGGGCTGGACTTAATGACTCCCTTCAAAAAAAATAAAATGTGGCTCAAATGTTGCTAAGTGACTTCTGAAGCTGTGTCATGAAAGGATAGCCAGTACCTTGTTTTCTCAATCTCTGAATCTTTCCGTCCATTTGAAGCCAGACACTGTTGTGAGGACACTCAAACCGCCCTGCAGGGAGTTCAATGCCTGGAGAGGCTGCACAGAAAGGAACCAACTGGCCAGGAGATTAGTGAGCCACGGTGAAAGCAGATCCTCCTGCCTAAAGGTGGTTCTAAGTATTTCAACTGAGACTCCAGAAACTGTGAAGAAACAAACCTTTCCTGCTTTGCCCTGTTTGAATATTTGACTCACAGAAACCATGAAATAAATAATTTTTGTTGCTCCAAACTACTCTCTTTTGAAGTGAGTTATTATACAGCAACAGATCATTAGTACAGAGCAGCCAGAAAGGCAGGAGAGAAATGAAGAGAGTGTGCTATGGTAATTTAAATTTTAAAAACCCGAACTTCACTTTTTTCTATTGTTAATTAGTTATGGATACACAGTGACTCGTTTTATTTCTCTTTATTACACTTAAAAAGTTGAGGTATCATTACATACAATAAACATGCACATACCTTAAATGTTGCTCAATGAGTTCTCACAATTGTCTACACCCATATAACCACCACCTGAGGCAAGACACAGAAGACTCCCATCACCCCAGGGAGTCCCCTCCCCTCCTTTCCAGTCAGTTCTCTCATCCCGATCCAAGTAACTTTTTAAATTCAATGATCATGGATTAGTTTTGCATTTTTATTTTTATATAAATGGAATTAAGCAGATTAAAACTATTGAAATTGAACCAGTAATAAAAACAACTCCCAACAGGTGAATTTTACCAAACATTCAAAAAAGAATTAACACCTGTCCTTCTCAAACTATTTCAAAAAATTCAAGGGGAGGAAAAACTCTCAAGCTCATTTTACGAGACCAGCATTACACTAATTCCAAAGCCAGATAAAGACACTACAAAGAAAGAAAATTACAGGCCAATATCTCTGATGAACATAGATGCTACAGTCCTCAACAAAATATTAGCAAAACATGATCAAGTGGGATTTATTTCAGGCATGCAAGATTGGTACAATATCTGTAATCAATAAATGTGATTCACCACACAAACATAATGAAGGATAAAAACCACATGATCATACTGATAGATGCAGAAAAAAGCATTTGATAAAATCCAGTACCCATTTATAATAAAAAATCTCAGCAAACTGGAAATAGAGGAAACATACCTCAACATAATAAAAGCCATAGATGACAAACCCACAGCCAACATCATACTCAATAGGCAAAAACTATAAGTGTTTCCTTAAGATTGGGAACAAGACAGGGATATCTGTTTTCACCTCTCTTATTCATCATAATACTCTGGAAGTCTTACCATAGCAATCAGACAACAAGAAGAAATAAAAAGCATCCAAATTGGAAAGGAAGAACTAAAACTGTCATTATTTGCAGATGACACAATAGTGTATATAGAGAACCTTGAAGATTCTGCCAAAAAAACTACTAGAACTGATCAATGAATTCAGTACAGTAGGATACAAAATTAATTATCCAGAAATCAGTTACATTTTTATACAACAATAATGAACTATCAGAAAGGGAAACTAAGAAAACAGTCCCACTCACAATCACTTCAAAAAGAATAAAATACCTAGGAACAAATTTAACCAAGGATTTAAAAGAACTGAACTCAGAAAATTATAAGACACTGAAGAAAGAAACTGATGAAGATTCAAATAAGTGGAAGCATATACTGTGTTCACAGATAAGAAGAATTAACATCATTATTATGTCCATACTACCCAAAACAATCTATAGATTGAACACAATTCCTATTAAGATACCAATGGCATATTTCATGGGACTCTAAGAAATATTTTTAAAAATTTATATGGAATCACAAAAGACCCAAACCAGCAACAGCAATTTTTTTAAAATTTTTTATTTTAGTTTATTCAGTACAGTTTCTATCCTTTATTCCCATTCCAGCCCGCCCACCCATTCCTCCCCTCCTCCCCCCACTTTCCAACCCCCCTAGTTTTGTCCATGCATCCTCTATATTTGTTCCCGTAAACCTTTCCCTTCTCCCCTGAAATTCCCTCCCTTCCCCCTATGTCAGGTCAGTGACTACCTGTCCTCTATTTCAGTGTCTTTTGTTATATTTTACTTGTTTGTTTGTTTTGTTGTTTAGGTTCCCGTTAAAGGCGAGATCATATGGTATTTGTCTTTCACTGCCTGGCTTATTTCGCTTAGCATAATGCTTTCCAGCTCCATCCATGCTGTTGCAAAGGGTATGAGCTCCTTCTTTCTTTCGGCTGCGTAGTATTCCATTGTGTAAATGTACCCTAGTTTTTTGATCCATTCATTTACTGATGGGCATCTAGGTTGTTTCCAGCACTTAGCTATTGTAAATTGTGCTGCTATGAACATTGGGGTGCATAGGTTCTTTTGGATTGGTGTTTCAGGATTCTTAGGATATAGTCCCAGCAGTGGAATT
>CM052539.1:31068326-31168170 GCA_028533065.1 Trachops cirrhosus
TGGATCAAAGGGCAGGTCCATTTTTAGTTTTCTGAGGAAGTTCCATATTGTTTTCCACAGTGGTCTTACCAGACTGCAATCCCACCAACAGTGCACTAGGGTCCCCTTTTCTCTACAACCTCTCCAACACTTGTTGTCTAGCAACAGCAATTTTGAGAAAGAAGTACAAAGTTGGAGGAATCATGCTACCTAATACCAAACTATACTACAAGGCCACAGTAATCAAAGCAGCATGGTACTGGCATGAAAACAGATACAAATTCATAGATCAGAATAGAGAGCCCAGAAGTAAATCCACACATTTATAGTCAATTAATATTTGAAAAAGGAGGCAAAAACATACAATGGGGTAGATATAGCCTGGTCAATAAGTGGTGGTGGGAATATTGAACAGATGCATAGAAAAAAAATGAAATTAGATTACGTTCATACACCATACAGAAGAATACACTCAAGATGGATTAAAGACTTAAATGTTAGCCTCAAAACCATGCAAATCCTGGAAGAAAACATAGGCAGTAAAATCTCAGACATTTCTTATAGGGATACTTTTTCTGATATATCCCCCCAGGCATGGGATACAAAAGTAAAAATAATCAAATGGGGCTACATCAAACTAAAAAGGTTTTGCACAGCAAAGGAAACGATCAACAAAATGAAAAGACAACCCACTGAATGGGAGAACATATTTGGCAATGATACATGTAATAAGGGGTTAATATCTAAAATTTATAAAGAATTTATACAATGCAACACCAAAAACACAATCCAACCAAAAACTGGGCAAAGGACCTGAACAGACACTTCTCCAAAGATGACGATGACATACAGATGGCCAATAGACATATGAAAAGATGCTCTCTCACACACACACACACACACACAATATCAACAATATCTCTAGACAAATTTTGTGTATTGAGGCCAGCGAGACATATGGGCCAATGGCATTTTCTGTGTACTACTTTAAATCAGATGTAACTGAACATTTTTGATATATTTAATTACACAGTAGAGAGATTTGATACAGACCCTACAATTGCAATAATTTTTCTATGACATCTGTTTTGTACTTGGTGAGTCTAAGATCACGTGTTTAGAAATATGCTGGTTTGGAGACTATTTCAGTTGGATTTCCCAAGGGCATTTTATTGATGACACCAGTTGTAAAGACACCATCTTCCCAGGTCTAAACTTCCGAAGCATAAACACTTTGAAAGAATGTTGAATTTGAGATACAGCAAGGAGAAATACTAAGCTTAATTATGTTATTTTACCCAGGGGATCAAAATAATCCCAAACCATATACATTAACTACTCTCCTGTACTTTCTAATTTATAACCTCTGTCAGCTTTGAGTTATGGGAGCAGCCAATAGAGTATCTGAAAACACTTTGTTTCTCCTCTGCCTTTCTTCCCGGTAATATAAATATCTGGAGAGGTTATTGCTTACCCTATAAAACAGAGACATTATAATTTATGAATACTAAAAAAAACATGTTCATTCCTGTTAAGTTATGTGATGAGCTGGAAATGGTGATTTTTCTCAGTGGAAAAGGTGTATTAATGGAAGAGCTTTCCTTGTATCTTTAAGGGCCTTCGGATCCCATTTTAGCCTTGATTACTCTCTTTCACTCACCTTTTGACAGTTTTCTTCACCTTATTCTTTGCTTCTACTTTCCTGTATCAATTAGGTGAAAATCCTATCCTCATCAATATCATCTCATGGTATTGCCAAAGGTCGGGCCCCCTCAGGCACAGACTCAAGCATGTAGCCAGGAATTTGAGCGGCTGTAGGGCTGCCTATGCTGCCGACTTCTTCGCTGGAAGCTGCAAATTGAAGTTGGCAGCTGTAATCAGACTAGAGGATTACAATTTATCTGGGCTGTTGCTCAGTGCTACTAGTTTCATTTGTAACTTGTCTCAGCTAGACAATTAAAAGTAAGCCTTCATTGTAAGACTTTATGTATAACTGTTTTAAACCTCACGAGTTCTGAAAGTTAGAAGACAAACTTACAGGAGCATCCTATTATTTTGTTTAACTATTCTAGTTCACATCTAATTTAAGGTTTTGAGGAAAAGTCTAGGGATATTTATTTTATCCTTAACTAAATGATAGCCCAGCAGTGTGTTCAGCAAATACAGCTTGTATCTAGTTATAAATTTATAATAGAAATAATGGTCTCCATCAACTATTGTATATATTGTGGTAGTGAATCAAGAATATTTTTGAAGTTCTCAGGTAGCTATAGGTTCAAAGCTAATAGCTAATTCTGTGATAGATAAAATACTATCTATAATCATTATTGTTTAAAATCAAAAACAACATAAATGGTCCACCCATTTGTTTGCCTATAGGAAGTAATTAATAAAACAAGTAAGCCACAAGAGTTCACATTTGGTTACCCTCTCCTCCATCCCCAACTAGGAAAATGCCTTATTAATATGGTTACATAATAATTCTGATACTCATTTTTCATCTTTAAAGGTGGAAACTATCATTATAAAGCAGTTCCAAGGAATAACAGTAAGGTATGTAAAGCACCTGGCATGCTTTGTTACAGAATAGATAGTCAGTAATTAGTAGCTATATTATTTATAACAACAAATAATTCCAGGCAGTCAATTAGATTCCTAAAAATGTTTAGTATATTTACATAGAAAAACCATGTATGGTTTGTTTTGTTTTTGTTACTTAGGTTGTTCTCAGTCAGACCCACATCAGGTGGCTACCTCATGTAACACCAGCTTTGATAACAAAGTCCTCCCTAGAAATTCTAGTAGCGGAATGGCCCCAAAGCTGAAAATAAGTCTGTTTCAGCCCTTCTGCACCTCTTGTGAGCCTGAGGGCTGCTTCTCCAGCTCTAGGTAGAACACTGGTATGCATGGTTTGGATTCTTTCTAATGTACTGCATTTGTTTCATGGGCCATGTTTTTCTCACTAATCCAGAAAGAAGGTAGAAGGAAAACACTGATGTTCATAAAATAAGTAAAAATATATTTTATAACCTCAAAGGTATCTTTGTGTGGACTAGGCTGTTTACAAGCAGACCTGATAACAATTAGTGTATAATCCTAAGGAAACAGAGCAGGGAGTTAAATGTTCTTTCAATTTGCTGAGACAGAACCACCTAGGAGTAGACTTTATCTATTCTAGCATCTTGGTAACATCATTTATTTTTCACTATAGCTTTCTGAATGTTAAAATGACCATACCAATGTAGTATATAAATACTCCAAAGTGAGGGGATCATCTCTTAGTGGTTTCACTGATATTTGCTCTAAGTGCTACTGAGAAGCATGTGGGAATCAGAATAATCAGTGTTATTGATCAGTTCTGTGACATTGGGCAGGGACAAATTCTGCCTTGAACATCTTTATATTGCTGCACACTGTAGGTGCTTTAAAAATACCTTAAATGTAGACTGAGTCCCAGGTGCACAACAATCCCCCTAGGCACTGTTGTCAGGACGAAGGAAGGAAGACTGGCTAGGGGCTCCATATAAAGGATTAAAAGAGCTTTTAAAAACAAATACACGTGACAGAGTTCACAATTAGCCCAGCATCTCTATAAACAGTTATTTCAAAAGCAAATACCTCAATGGGGAAAATGCCTTTGCCAGTTGGATTGCAGAATTTAAAAAGAAAAAGCTTATGCCTTTGTTGGAAAATAAACAATTTAGCTTCTGGAAATGACTTCACAGCTTGGAGCCCAGCAATGCCTGTTTTGGATTAAATTGTCTGTTAATTAAACTGAAATGATTTAAACATTCGTCACCTTGCCTTGCACCTCTCAGAAAACAAAAACAAAACCAAAACAACAACAAAAAACCATGGGGTTTGGTGTGAGGGCAACAGATACCGCCCCCTCCCACCCCCCCGCACCGCCGCCCCCACCTCTCCCCACAAAGCAGCCCGCCTGTTTAAAGTGCACAGGATTTATGAGGCCAAGGGACGCGCGCCGGCTTCCCACGGGCTATTGACAAACCCTGCTCGTGGGCCCAGCAGGCGCTGCGTCCCAGCGCGTTGGCAGTTGGCGACCCCCCTCGACTCCCCCTCTACTGCGAGCTCCCTGTGGCCTTTGGAGGCTCCGCGAGTCGGCTCCAAACGTTTTCCATATTTGTTCAGCCTCCGTAATTCGAATACCAAGGCAGGCTCAGCCCGCCCAGCGCCGAGCTCGGGGCCCAGCGCGCAGTACACGCACCCACCCACGCAGCCGCCATGGGCAAGGACAAACAGCCCCGCGGCCAGCGGAGGCAGGGGGGGCCGCCGGCCACGGACGCCACCGGGCCCGACGACATGGGGCCGAAGAAGGGCAAGGGGGCCCCCAAGGAGTGCGGGGAGGAGGAGGCCCGGACTTGCTGCGGTTGCCGGTTCCCGCTGCTGCTCGCCCTGCTGCAGCTGGCCTTGGGCATCGCTGTGACCGTGGTGGGCTTTCTCATGGCGAGCATCAGCTCCTCCCTGCTAGTCAGAGACACTCCATTTTGGGCTGGGATCATTGTAAGCATCGTCTGTTTTGCCTAAGTGCGTTTGCCGAACAGGAATGCAAAGCCGCATGGTCGAGTCACGACTAACCCAGCTGCATGCTCCCTTCCCCAGCTCCACTCTAACTCGCGCTCTGCTTGGTGACTGACGCCTGCACAGTCGGTTTGCCCCGGGGCCAGGCCCGGCGCTTGTGGACTCGCGCCCCCTCTCCTGCTTGTGGCTCCGAACGCCTCCAGAGGGCCCGACTCTGACGCGCTCCGGAGCTGGAGCTGGGGAGGCGAGTCAAGGGCTGCTTATTTTGGTCACATTGACCAGCTCCAAAACAATAAATTCACTTTGGCTTTTTTCTTATGCTAGTCACTGGACCCCACCCCTGTCCCTATATAAGTAGCAAACAGTGAAGTAAGTCCATCTTAGTGAAAGGTAGGTTAGGAAAATCCTGTACGTGGAGTTACCCTATTGGGTAGTAGTAATTTTATTCTTCACATTTGAGGTTCATTAGTAAGTTTTACAAAATAATGGTCTAAAGCAGGAAACGCGAATACAGCAAGAACAACTTTAATCTGCTGGAGTCTAAGGAAGGATAAACCCAGAGCTCTGGCAGCGGCAGAAGTTTACTTGGGACTCTGCTAATGGATGTACTGTTCTAAGCAGAACACTGCTCAGCTGTTGTGAGTGTTGAGACACGCAGCATACTTGGCGTAATTAAATGGATTCTTTAATGTAAAATGGGTGCCATTCGTTGAGCACCTACTGTATGCCTGTTCTGCTAAAGGCCTTACATATATTTTTTCTAATCCCCGCATCACCCTTATAGGATAGTTTTGACTCCAGGTCCCAAATGAGAGGACAGGGCACAGACTCACTCACCCTGGGTCGTGAGTTGGCAGAGTTGGCAAATCAGCCAAGTTGGTTTCTTTTCGCACGAAGATACATCTGCATTTTCTTCGAGTCACGTGGTAGCCAGATTTGATTTGTAATTTTAATATATATTGCTGTAGAGTCTGATTTACTCTTTAAAAAAAACTCTTGCATATTAAGGGCTTGGAATTATGAGAAATGTCCTATATTGATTAACATAGCATTTTTGTACAGAATGTAATTTTAATATTATGCTATATTATAACACCTTGTGGTTTACTAAAATCTCATTGATCCATGAAACAACACTTTGAGGTGGAAACTTTTTTCCTCTTTAGACATGAGGAAACAGATTAAGAAAATTGAAATGACATTCTCGAGGCCCAGAGATTAAAAGTAGCAGAGTCAGGCGAGACCAGAGTCACACTTCTGGCTCCTAGTCTCATATTGCAGCATTACTGCTGTTACTGACCGCAGGGGCCATAACTCATAAAGCAGCCCTCAAAATAAGTTTGTGTCATGGCAGATGTTAAAAACACCTGATAAATATGCATTGAGGTAGGTATTTTCTAATTAAGACTATTTGAACTCACACATTCTTGCAGGGTAATTTAATCCTTTTAATTTGTGTACTAAGAATTCCCACAAAATTATCATGATTGGAGTTTTCTAAATCAAGTGATTTTAAAAATAGCTTTTCACCAAGATATAGTGGGTATTTTAGTCATCCCAATGACTGTCAAGATCCTAGAGGGGAAAAAAGTCTGTTTTTAAGACTAGGCTAATTAAAAGAAAAAAGGAACGAAACTCCTTCATTCAGTAGTTTTGAATACCATTTGTGAATGTGTTTTCCATCTTTTTTAAAATTTCAAAAGCCCAGTACCAACAAAAGCAAATTAGATGAGGAAACATCTTTTTCTTAATGTTTAAGGCAAAACCATACAAATCATGCAACTGTAAAGTTTCAGGAGCCCCTATTAGGAGCATCACACGGACACTCCCTGGGTGTGCTATAAGGATATAAGCTATACCTAGGTCTCTCTTCTTTCCAGTTTTCTAGCTCATGATGTAGGATCTACCTGAAGTTTGTGTGCAATGATATCTGCATTGGTATTTATAATCTTAAGTTTCCTTTAGAAAACTTAGAGTATATTTGTAGAGCAGAGAAGCTCATGGAGATGCCCTGAGATGAGTGAGCACGGTGTCTGAGGAGCCAGCCAAAGACAGACTCTCATCCAGCTGGGCCAGAGCTGCAGGGAACGGGCGCTGCGTCCCACGGACACCGTGCTTGTTGTCCTCATCCCACTGTCCGTAGTTATTCCCAGGGCTCTTTTCTAAGCTTTCAGGGGTGGGGAAAAACAGGGAGGCAGGATGGCAGTGGGCAGACGGGTAAAGCCTGCACCTGTTGTCGAGCCCTACCCTGGCCATTGTTCTCTGAGTAACTTTGGGCAAGTTGTTTAACCTCTCTAGGTTTCCATTTTGTCATTGATGAAATCAGAATGATAATAATAATAATCCTACCTCTTATGGTTGTCCTGAAGATTAAATAAATTAAGACATGTTCTAATACTTAGAATAGTGCTGGTTAACGGTAAGTATCCAATGAGGCAGCTCTTTTTATTAGCAGTTAGTGAAGCAATCATTGGTGATGGCACTCTTCAAATTAGAAGAGGCTCTATTTTATCTCTAGTCTTGCAGAACAGTCATTTTGGACTTGCTACATTTCCCAGAGCAGTTTGAACCGTGAAGGGGATATCAATTTGGCCATCTCACTTTTTCTGTTGTCACCTAGTTACTCTGAGCAATCATAATGGTATTAAGTCGGTCCTGTGCTTTCTGAGTTTCTCTGGAGGTTTATAAAAAATGACTTGGAGGAAAGTGGCCCCTTTGGGGTCATTTTCCCTAGGAATATGGGGTGATTTGGGTCTAGTGTATCCCCCAGGAAATACTGGAATGCTTGCCCTGTTTAAGAGACCTGCTAGACCAAAGCATACTAGTCAATCGCTAGGGCTGAGGCAAAATCAAACTACTTCCAAAATTTAGGCTGAAGTCAAGCAGCGTCTTCAGCTGATGCACTCACGCCATAGACACCCTTGCATGCTTAACTCATGTTACTTACTCATTCTGCAAGGGTGACTATCCCAGTACCCTGGGATTCAGGCGTTGCCATCCCCACAATTGAATCTTTGTCAGTGGACAAATCCATTGAGGTGACTTCTTGTTGACCAATGTTTGGTTGCATTGATGAATATTCAGTGAACTTCTGGTTATAGATTGTAGAAGCCCTGGTGACCTATGATCAGAGCACCATGTCCAGTGAAACTTTAGGAAAACAAATAGGTTATTTCTTGCCTATCCATAAATATGACTTCCTCATATCAGAGAAATGACTGGAGTCTTTTTACTTCAGTTACAAAAGGTTCCTATAAAAGAAAAAAATTGAATGGAGCCACTATGGAGACTGAATAAACTGTCAAAGTGATGTTCTTCTATCCAAATTCTTTATAAATGGCTTAAGCGTTGTAAATCATACCACAAGGACAATACAAAGTGAAACAGGGTCTTTGAGGATGAACTTGGCTAGGGGCAGGGGCTCCTGAGTAGTAGAAGTTTGCTCTGCATTTTATTCTACCAATGGCTTGAATAGTTGGGTCAAATAGGCATTTAAGGTTGCTCATCATTCTGGAATTCTTACTGATGAAAACTGAGTACAGATTGAAGGAATTCAAGAATTTTGGGACCTGTACTCACTTCTTGCTTAAATGAATACAATTTTGGTTTTGGTGAAACATAACTTATTTGAACTTTGGCTTACTTTTCTTCATCCACTAACATTTGTTGGGGGTGTCCACTATGCTGGGCATTGGTCTAAAAATAATGAATTATATACCAGGAGGAGATGTCCAGAGATCCTGATGGACCTGTGCCCTTACCATATCTGACAGTAATGAATAGTTCCTATTAGAAAACTTAACCTACACAAATACTTTTAAAGCCTCTTTACCTTTCAAAGCATTTCACTTACAGTGATTTATTTCCTTTGGCATCTCTACTCTGAAGCCAATTTAAGAGTAAACTCTTGCCTCTCATCCCCAATGGGGATGCTTAGTATTTGTTAGTCTCTTGGCCCTTATGGGTAATATTTCCATGGAAAATGGGTATTTCTTTGCCTTATTGTGGTTTCTAGCTTTCCTCATTCTCTTTCCATTGCTTCCATACCCCACCCAACTGGAATAAAAATCCTGATATATATGGCACATTAATCACATTAGAAAGTTTAAAGAAGGGGCTTAAAAGGAAGGGAAGAATATTTCCTTTCCTTAATGTCATTCATAAAACTCATTGTATAAATCTGTCATGATTAAGAGTCCTGTCAAGAATTTGAATAACAATTTTCATATATTAACTTACTCTAAGGAATTAAAAATGCAGGTTTATTCAGATTTCTAAAGTCTATTTCTAATTTGACTTAATGGAAAGGAAAATTGGATGGTTATTTATTTTAAAACAGAATACACCTGAAATTCACAATTAGATGTATGACACATTGCACGTATCAGTTTTCTGCATAGGTGTATTGACATTTGAGAAATTTAATCTGGAATTATATTTTAGGAATACACTGCATAGCAATACATTATTTTTTATATTGCGACTTTAATATGCTTCAAAATCTAATGTTATACCTGTGGTACCTCTGGGAAATAATTTTTATTATATCAACTGTCACAGAATTGTTAGGAGCTGAAGGGTGATAATTATATGCCATAACTCAATTTATTATAATAAATAATGGTAGGAAAATTATACATGAAGTAATCCTAGTAAGTATACATGGAATGTAATTCAATTAATTGGTCAAAAAATTAAAAAGTATATGAAAATAAAAGGGAATATTAAAAATTTTGGTAATATATTTTCTGAAAGAATTTTAGGAATGCAGAATATAGAATAACAAAGGTTAAGACTGGACAAAATCATTTGATGCTCAGAAATTAGGATAAATATATTTTCACCTTACCTCTAGTCTCTTACTAAGCCAGATACACAAAAGGCCATGAGAGTGATTATATAAGATGGAGCTTATCCCTGAATCTTCTTTCTCATTTTAAAATAAGGAGGAGAAGGAGCAGGTCCCAGTATTTTCAATCCAGTACAGTGGCTATATTCAACTCAGAAAGCCAGTCTTTGGGAGCTTTTGAGATGTCAGTGATCATTTGATTGTATTTTGTATCACAGAAACATTAGTATATAGAATGTGGGGTAACCCAATAAAAATAGAGAAATTCATTCTCTGTAAGTGTATTACATGCCCGTGGGCTACTCTGTATCTCCTGACACACAATGGGTACCCCAAAAGTGTGGGTTTGAACTCTATTTTATATTTGTCATTATCAGAGTTTCTGTTTGCACTGCTGAAAAGCAGTTTTAAACTGTGGTTTGCAGACAAATTTAAGTTTATTGATAACATTTAAAAGGTAATATAAGGTAACTATACAAAGGTAACTATAAGGTAATATAGGAAATGTTTTGGGTTCCTGGATTCCAGAAATATTCAGAATATATTGAATTAGCACTATGAAGATGTTTATATCTTGTTATAAAGTGCCTGCAGGGTTTTAAAAAAAGAGGAAAAAGATCATTTAACTTATTTTACATTCCCCTAATTAGAATAAATTAGGACAAATTAGGATTGATGCCACTAAATGCTGGATGTCTCCATCAGCAAAGAAAGCAATGGCATAGGTTTTCCTAATATCTGGTCTAACACTTTCATAGATTGCCAATATGATGTCCACTTTGAATTTCTCCTGAGGAAATGGATGCTTTCTAGACTTTTTCTTGCCTTTAGCCTTGTCTGTGACATTTCTATGAAGGGTTTCTTTAACTGGGTCCACTTGCCTGCGTTGTTCCCTGAAAGGTCAGCATCAGCATTAAAGGTCACACACAAGGGTATGTGAAGAGTTCAGTAGCATATTTCTATGTTGCTGTAGGACAGGAACAGAATCTCGTCATTAAACTTTAATTAGATATCATTTCACTGCAAAATACAGTTCATTTTTAAGGCCCCAATCCTGGCAAACTAGAGAAATGCAGATCCAAAGAATCCATCAAATCTATAGCTGGATGGGACCTCATGATGTTGTATTTTAACCCTGTAGTTTTTACTTCTTGGACTATTCAAGTCCAGTTTTAGTGTAGTAAGTTCATAAGTTGAAGGTGAACTATTTTTTTTAAAAGAAGAATGTTGGCAATCATACTTAAATTATAAACCATATAAAAGTCTTTTTCAGAGGCCCATCCTTCAAATGGTTTGGATGCCACCTCAGATCTCAGTATATCGATACAAAATTTGGCAGGAGTAACTCTCAGATGCCCAAGCAAGGCAGCTCACTTGATCATCCTGGTTAATTTTAACATTCATACGCATATACCTACACATATGGCAGTACCCGAAATGCACTTTTCTTTCTGTCTTGGTCTGCTCCAGCGTGGTCAGGCTCTGGCGAGGGCTCTCTCCTGGCTTGCTGGGGACTGTTTTTCTCATTGTGCATGCATGAGGCTTTTCCTCGGTGTGTGTGCTGAGAGAAAGGGAGGGATCTTTCTCTTCTTCATCCAAGGCCACCAGTCCTGTTGGATTGGGACCTGATCTGTATGACCTTATTTAACTTTAATTACTTCTTAAAAGCCCATCTCTGCATTCAGCCACTCTGGGGGTTAGGGCTTAAACACATGCATGTGGGGGAACACAGTTCAGTCCATAGCACATTCAGTGAGGGATATAAAGTCATACAACCACTTCAGTGATTCTTATGCTCATCTGTGTGCCTAGTCATGAAGGCGCTATGGTTTTCACGGAACAGCTAGACGTCTGAATAATGCTTCTGATGAGAATTCCCAGCCAGTAGACTGACACACGACGGTGCAAGGAGCTGGCTGGCTCTGTGCCCATGCCAGTGGTGAAACATGCAGAGGAGGTTGTTTCACTGTGTTTACAGATTGCTTCTTTCATCAAATTTCTATAAAAATAAAACAGTAGATTCAGCAAGTGAAAATAATTCTAAGGGTAGCTTAGGCATTTTTATTTGCTGCATTAGCTCTTTAAAGTTTAGGAACCACCACTTAGTAAATCTCTGCCTTCCTTTTACTGCCCCAAGGGTGACTTGCTGTCAGGTTCTAGCTAGATGACACCTTGGCTGCTGAGGCAAGGAAATGAGGGTGTTTGGCTGAGCGGTGCTGTTGGGCAAAGCCCAGATCAGCTTCCTGTCCTCTGAGGGCAGAAGCTTGGTGTTTTTAGAACTCAAGGGAAGCCACCTCTCAGGTCTTTATAATGTGTAGCCACTGTTTTCCTTTTTGATGATGAGTCTGAAAAGTAGGGTGGAACTCTCGGTTTTGTGGAATGGGTCAGAATAAAAGCCTGGGGTGTTCCCACCTTGGGTCTCTTGAGCTAACATCCTCTAGCAGGAGCCTGCATCTCCTTGGTAGGTCTCCCCTTTTGCAGGCCTTCAAGGGCTACTGATAGGATCCTGTGTGTCCTGCTTACACATCCCAAACTGGGCTTTGCTTTACTCTATCAAGTGCTCCACAGACCCAAACCATCCCAGAGGAAGACAAGATAAGATGGCCTAGAGCAGTCCAATCTGCCTCTTTTAACTGCTAGTCCAACCCCAGCTCCAAAACGAGTAGCAAACAAAAGCATAGCCAGCATTCCAGAGGCACCTTATGATGTCTCCAGTCTGATCTTGGAACATATTAAAAGCTGATGCTCTTTGATCTAGTAATGTTACTAGAGCAATATCCCCTACCTAACACGGTCATGAATGTACTTCACTGATGTGTTTTCTACGCACTGGCAAAAAGCCAGTAAGCAAGTGGACATTAGAAATCACAGGGTCTGTTCATAAGTAAGCATTCTCAGATTCTGCCAAAGAAGTCCCGTTGAGGCCTGTTTCTGTTGTTGCAGAAATAAGCAACTCCCCACCCCTGGCTGGGAGGGCCCTGGGGCTGGAAGAGGCTGCAAGAAAACTGGAGAAGGTGCCGTTTTAGTGGCGTCCCACTCGGCTGTTGTTTGGAAAGTGTTTGATTCAGCATGCATAGTAATGAACCATGAAAACCCATTTGAGGTAGGTTATTATCAAGGCCTCTCTCAGGTGGAAGATAGTGACAGGTGACCAGAAGAGAGGAAGAATTGCAAGTGTGTTAACACAGGACCCTGACTAGGGAGAGAATTGTAGCTTTTATTACTAGGGGAGGGAAAAAAAAGCAAGACAAAACAACTTTCTAGCTCCTTCTCAAGTATCACGTGTGGCACACATATCAGGCTTTTAGGCTCAGGCTGGGCTTTATCTCACTTTGAGCTGTGCCAGCAGAGCAATGAAGGAGGCCTTTCCAAGATAAGGGGAACAGCTTTTCAGTGTTGATCACTGTTGTCGGACAGTGGAGGGTGCTGCTCAATTAGGGAGAACACAGGCTGCCTCTCCCCGTCTCCCTTAAAGGGCGGAGCAGCCAAGGCAACAGAAGGGCAGACTCGGACTCCCTAAGGTGAACACGTTATACTCTAGGAAAGCTCCTGTCTCCATGACTACAAGGCAGCCCCAACACAGAATACGACCACCCTTTAAGTTTACACATTACTTGTTCAATAAATTTATTTCTCTCGTGCTTTCAGCTAGTCAGATTCTGAATCAGAAGGATCAAATTCACATGGGTTGGCTTCATCTCATAATCTTTCTGTGATTCGGACACCTATTCAAGGGTTTCGATCAGAATTAAGAGCTTTGAGACCAAATAATTTTAAAAATGAGCATAGGATGACTGTAACTATTGTGCTACAGAACCCTCAACAAATAATTCTCATTCAGTCACCGAATCTAGTGCGTCACAAATTTTTCCACCTCGAGACCTCCCTGAAGCCTCACTCCTTTTCTCCCTCTCCTCACACACACATCACAAAAAGCTCAGTGTCTAGTAACCCATGTTGCCATGGAAGGGAAGAGGAGAAACGCTGGGGAGGCGGCAGCCTGGCTGGGGACACTGACCTCCTCGTGTTGAAAAGAACAAAACACTTTTCAAAGGAGAAATAATATTATATATTCCTTAACGTTCCATTACATCCTGAGTTTTTGTTTTGTTTTGGTAAAAAGTGCTCTCAATTAGAAAACCACTTGGTAATATTTTTTATAGGTTGAACAGGATGATTCTGTCATTTTTACTCCTATTACAATGTTATATAATTGAGTTTATATTGATTTATTATATAACTGCTATATACTGTAATATCTCATAAGTTTTTATTTATTGTACTATTTCAGATACATGAGTCAGGGGTATTAATGGAGAATTATCTCTGAAGTCCTTTCTAAAGAGGGGCCTAATTTGAGAACCTACTTAATTGTGCCTGAGTAATAAAATCCTGCCTACAACTATATCCACATAGTAGACTAAATCCACATTTACATGATTCCTTTCCCTTCTGAGGACTTGAAAATCCCAGTGAAACAAATAAACTACAGGTTGTTCATTTTTCCCACAAATACAGAGCAATTATATCCCTCCCACTGAGTTATGATAAATTCTGGAACACAGTCTTTGCTTCTCTTACCTTTTTTGAAAATGGATTATTTTGCAAAGTAGGTATTTGTAAAACTTACCATTAGTTTCTGATAAGTTACCACAAGAGTGAGTTAAGGTGGTTGATGGGAAACAGAACAGAACTCTATAAAGGAAAGAGTACTTACAAGCAAGACAGAAACTTTTCACTTCTTAACCAGCCTCCCTTTGTCATGCCACTCTGGAGCCCCCAGGAGCTCAGCCTCTGGGTGAAGACACACACCTACAACTAACTACAGTACAGTTTAAAAAACCAAGGGCTAAAGTGGTGCCCGTGAGAAAACAGCACCATGAGGGTGTAATTAATCCTGTCGGAAGAGGACCAGGAAGGAGAGGAGGCTGGAACTGTAGGAGGCTCCAGCTTTGGAATAAAACAAATGTGGATGGACTCCTGGGTCTACCCATTTGTAGCCATTTCAAAAAAATTTTGGTTACGATTTTAATTTTCATTTTTATGAGGGTTTGCATCAGTATGGGCAGTTCTATGATTATTTTTAATTATGAAAATTTCTAAGTCTTTTGTAGCCTATATAGAGAATAACAAAACAACCTCCTACTTATACACAGGTTTGTCAAGTTTTAATATTTTGTCATAAATGTCTTTTTAAAGAAAGAAAATACAATACATTGAAGTTGCCTGTTTCCTTTCTCAATCATATTCTCCTACCCCACCACCCTTCTTTCTCTGGAGGTATCTGCCATCCTGAATTTTGTGTTCATCATGCCTGTGCATATTTCCTTACTTTTGAATCAGTATATATTCATAACCAATAGCTAGTATAGTTTTACATGTTTTAAATTGTATATAAATGGTAGCATAATATTTTTACATATTGTTTTTGTTTTTGTGTTTTTATTTTATTTATTATTAGAGGGGAAGGGAGGGAGAAAGAGAACGAGAGAAACATCGATGCGAGAGAAACATCAATTGTTTGCCTCTTGCATGTGCCCTGATTGGACTCAAATCGTCAGGCAACCTTTTGCTTTGCAGGATGACGCCCGACCAACCAAGCTACGCCAGCCAGGGCTTTGCTCATTGTTTTTGAGATTTATTTATAATAGTACATGGATACCATTTATTCATTTTTGCTCTACTGTATTTCATTATAGGACTATACAATAATTATTCATTCTCCTGTTCATGAAAATTTAGGCTGTTTTCAAAAAAAATTCTTTTTGCAGTTATAAACAGTTTGGCAATGGACATCCTATTCCATGGCTCCCGGTGCAGATATTTCAGTTTCTTTAGGGCATATTCCTAGGACTTTCAACTCACTAGATGTTGACTGATCAGTAGTACCACAGACCCAGAGCTGTGTTAACCTGCACTCCCACTGACAGTGAGTCAGAGTTCCCACTGCTTGCACAGACTTGCCAGCATTTGTAATGTCAGACAATTTTAATTTTTGCACATTTGTGTGCAATGATATCTTGTTTTAATGTACATATTTCTGCTCAGGTTGAACATATTTTTAATGTCTATTGCCCATTTTATTCTGTTTTCTACCATTTATTTAGTGGACAAATATTTTCTAGGGGTCATTTATCTCTTACTCACTGACTTGCTATCTTTGTTACCTAACTTCCTTGGTGTTAGGTGCAGCAAATATGTTTTCCTAGTTGGTACCATGTCTTCTACTTTATGTTTATGGTGACTTTGTGTGAAAGATTTAATTTCACTATACTATTTATATTGATCAATCTTTTTATGATATGTGCTTTGAAATTTTTAAAGAAATCTCTTCCTATCCCAAGATCATAAAAATATTGTCATATCATTTTCTAAAATTGTTGAAGATTTGCTTTTTTATTTATAATTTTAATCTAAGGGGTCTAATTTTTTGCATGTTATGTGAGGTAGTGTCCATATTTTGTTTTTTCTCTTAAGGATTGTTAATTTTTCTGGTACCATTTAATAAATAATTGATCCTTTCTATACTGAACTGCTATGCCCATTTATCATCTATCAAAGTTTCCATATTAGATTTAAGGATTGTGTTTGTGATTCTCTTCCACTTAATTGCTTTGTCTATGACTGTGCCAATATCACATTGTCTAAATTAAAACAGCACTATGACCTGGTCAGTGTGGCTCAGTTGGTTGGAACATCCTCCTGTAACCTAGGGGTTGCAGCTTGATACACCATCATGGATATGCCTGGGTTGTGGTTCAACCAAAGGTTTTTGGTCCAGGTGCAGTCCTGGGGCCTTACATCTGTTCTGGTGTCAGCCAATCGAAGTTTCTCTCTCACATCAATGTTTCTTTCTCTCCCTTCCTACCTCCCTTCCTCTCTATCCAAAAGCAATGAAAAAAATATCCTTGGGGGAGGATAAAAAAAGCAATGTAATGCACCTTCTGTAACAGTCATAGCATAAGCAACCCACCTCCTCTCCTCTCTACCCCTTTTATCCTTCTTCAAAATTGTCTCCATAAGCCTTAATCATATGTATTTCAGAATTGGCTTTTAAGATCCAAGAAGAATATCTTTGGTATTTTTAATGTATTTTATTGATTATGCTATTACAGTTGTCTCATTTTCCCCCCTTTATTCCCCTCCACCCTGCATACCCACTCCCGCCCACATTCCCTTTTAGTTCATGTCCATGGGTCATATATGTAAGTTCTTTGGCTTCTCCATTTCCTATACTATTCTTAACCTCCACCTGTCTATTTTCTACCTACCATTTATGCTACTTATTCTCTGTACCTTTTCCCTTCTGTCCCCCTCCCACTCCTCTGTTGATAACCCTCTGTGTGATCTCCATTTCTGTGGTTCTCTTCCTGTTCTAGTTGTTTGCTTGGTTTGCCTTTGTTTTTATTTTAGGCGTGGTTGTTAATAACTGTGAGTTTGCTGTCATTTTACTGTTCATATTTTTTATCTTCTTTTTTTAGAGATAAATCCCTTTAACATTTCATATAATAAGGGCTTCGGGATGATGAACTCCTTTAACTTGACCTTATCTGAGAAGCACTTTATCTGCCCTTCCATTCTAAATGAAAGCTTTGCTGGGTAGAGTAATCTTGGATGTAGGTCTTTGCCTTACATGACTTGGAATACTTCTTTCCAGCTCCTTCTTGCCTGTAAGGTCTCTTGTGAGAAATCAGCTGACAGTCTGATGGGAACTCCTTTGTAGGTAACTGTCTTCTTTTCTCTTGCTACTTCTAAGATTCTCTCCTTATTTTTAATCTTGGGTAATGTAATTATGATGTACCTTGGTGTGTTCCTCCTTGGATCCAACTTCTTTGGGACTTTCTGAGCTTCCTGGACTTCCTGGAAGTCTATTTCCTTTGCCAGATTGGGGAAGTTCTCCATTATTTATTCAAATAAGTTTTCAACTTGTTGCTCTTCCTCTTCTCCTTCTAGTACCCCTATAATTCAGATGTTGGAATGTTTAAAGATGTCCTGGAGGTTCCTAAGCCTCTTCTAGTTTTTTCAAATTCTTGTTTCTTTATTCTTTTCTGGTTGAATGTTTCTTTCTTCCTTCTGGTACACACCATTGATTAGAGTCCCAGTTTTCTTCCCATCACTATTGGTTCCCAGTACATTTTCCTTTATTTCACTTAGCATTGCCTTCATTTTTTCATCTAATTTGTGACCAAATTCAACCAATCCTATGAGCATCCTGATTACCAGTGTTTTGAACTATGCATCTGATAAGTTGGCTACCTCTTCATCACTTAGTTGTATTTTTTTCTGGAGCTTTGATCTGTTCTTTCATTTGGGCCATTTTTTATTGTCTTGGTGCACCTGTTACATAGTGAGGGGCTGAGCCTTAGGTGTTCACCTGGGAGGGGAAACCCACATCGCTGGGTTGTGACACTGTATGTGGGGGAGGGGTCTGAGAGGGAGCAATGCCACTTGCTCTGCTCTCTGCTGGATTTCAGTCAATTCCCCCACTACCCACAAGCAAAGTGGGCCCTTCTGGTGCTGATTCCTGTGTGGGTGGGCTTGTGCACATTATAGGACCCTGTGGGTCTCTCCAGCAAACTCTCCTGTGAGGCTGGGAGTTTCTCTTGCTGCCTCAACCCCCACAGGTGTTTTCAGTCAGAGGTTTGAGGCTTTATTTCCCTACACTGGAATCCTGGGTTGTGCAGTCGTCCTGCTCCCCTGTTGTTCTTCCCGGTTTATCCACACATGAATGTGGAACCGCCTGCTCCACAATCTGCTGCCTCCCTGGTCCGGCAGCCGCCGCCTTGCAGTGAGTCCTCTCTGCCAGGCTGCCTGACTCCGCCCCTCCTACTGGTCTGGATCGATGTTTCTTCTTTAACTCCTTGGTTGTCGGACTTCCACACAGTTTGAATTTGTGTCAGTTCTAGTTGTTTTTTGTTTTGAAATTGCTGTTGTCCTTTTGGTTGGGTAAAGAGGCACAGTGTGCATACCTATGCCTCCATCTTGGCCAGAAGTCCCCTTTGGTATTTTTTTTTGATTTGTACTTTCTTTAGATGAGAGAATATATGTCTCCATTTATTTGATATTCTACAGTGTTCTACAGTTTAGCTACAATGTGTCTAAATATGGAGTTTCTTTTTATTTATCTTACTGGGGACTTATGTTTCCTGAATCTAACATTTTTGTGTCTTTCATGAATTCTGAAAAAATTTTAGTATTTTGAAAAATTTATATGTATTTTTTCAAACATCTCCTGTCTCTTCTTTTTTTAGTCTCTTTGGAATTGCTCTCAGATGTATGTTTAGACTTACTTATGTCATCTTCTCTTTTGTTAACCTCTTTATTATGCTTTATCTCTCCATTTCTCTGTGCGGTATTTTGGATTAGTTTTTCAAATTCATCTTCTAGTTCACTATTCCCATTTTCAATTGAGTTTAATCTGCCTATACATGTCCATTGCGTTTTTAACTCCAGTGATTTTATTCATTTCTAGAACTTATATTTTGTTGTTTTTTAACATATCCCTGATGTTTTAAAGTGTCCTATTTTTTATTCATATTTTCAACTCCTTCTTTCATGACTGTATTTTGAATATACTTTTTTGTAGGCTCCATTTATTAGTTCTATTATTTGAAATTCATGTGGCATTAATTCTGAAAGAGAGAGAACACGCACACATGGTTATACACTGGCCTTCATTAATGAGTTGCTTCTTCATGTGTCTCTATAATTGGTTTGTGAATTCAGTTTCCAAGAGGCTTTATCTGTGATAATTCAGTGTAGCTACTAGATAGTATAACCCTTCTAGACCATTTGTGTAGCCAAGTGTCCCACAGTATCATTAGCCAAGACCACTCTCTTGTTTCCTTAATCTGTTTATTACAGAAAATTTCAAGCTGCACAGAAGTTGATAATATAATCAACCCCATGTTCTCATCACTCAACTTCAATAATTATTAACTTATGATCAGTCTCACTTTACTTGTATGCTCCTACGCCCCATCCATTCCCATACATCACACAATGGATTATTTTGAAGTAAATGCCAGATATTATATCATTTCACCCATAAATATTTCACTATGTAAGTCAAAAAATGAAGACTAAAAATAATCAAATCCCAATCATACTTAACAAGTTAACAGTTTCTTAATAGGATCAAATCAGTGTTCAAATATCCATGATTAACTCACGAATATTTCTTCATAGTGTGTCAAAATCAGGACTCCAGTAAGATCTATAAACTGTAATTGATTCATATATTTCTTATGTCTTATTTACTCAAAGATTTACCCCTTCTCTATCTTTTCTGCTCTCTCTCGCACTCCCTCCCTCTCTCTCCCCTACAACTTATTTGTTTAAAAAAAACAAACAAACAGTGTTTCTTCCCCAGGATTGTTTTCATGTTACTTTCCACTTTCTCATTTGAAGTGTTCCAGGACTACTCAAATGGTAGAAAACCCTTAAAATCTTCACCCCACCATCAGCTGAGACAGAACCATTTTCTTGATAATGTTCAGTGTGAGTGGGTTATTTTGTGATCATGTAAGGGTGTAGCCTTTTGAAGGTCCTACCTTTATGCCCTGGTCTTCATTCCATCTTTTCACCTCTAGAAGCTCAGTGCATTTTAAATTGTTTTATCAAAAGAAGGGTTTCACATCATTTGGTCCTTAATATTATGCATAAATAAAATTTCATGATGCTTTAAAAAGTCTTTGAATCAACTTACAAGTTTCTTAACCTCTCTGAGTCACAATTTTCTATAGATGGGGTAATTTTTTTTTTTTTTTACTTACCGCATTTAGGGAATAAATGAGGTAATGCATACAAAGTGGTAATGCACAAAAGGTAGCCTTCCTAGGTAGAGGAAACCCTTGAGCAGGGTTTGAAGAATAAATATTACTGAATTCAAAATGATTGGAGGCCAAGTACTAGGAGTGAGGGATAAAGAACTAAAAGACATTTTAGGTCAAAGCACAATTCATGTCTTATGACTATTCAGCTCAGTTTTCATCCACAACCAACTTAATTACTTCACAATTCTGTTGTTTGTGCTTATTGTCTTTTGAGGGTGTAATTGCAATAATTCCCAGCAGTTCCCATAAAACATGAAACTTAACATAGATATACAAATCTGTTATAGTATTAAAATAAGACCAAACCAAAGGAATTCTACTTGACTGTCTCTATGATAAGTCATACACCAGGATAGTTGTCAGATTTTCCTCTCAGTTTTCTGTGAGTTGAAGAAACAGTTGTGAGATTCACTGATGTAAAATGTGAACTATTTGCAATGATTTTCAAGCAAAAGTTTGGAACTTACAAATTGTAGCAGTTCTATGCTGCTACATCTCTTGCAGATGTCCTCAGCTTTCCGACTTCGCTTTGGCAGGAACATCAAGGAAAGCACACTATATTCACAGGATTTGGGGGATTCGCACTTCCTTTATCTGGCTGCTGGTCACAAGTTCCAACTTCTTTTTACCCGTTCCATCAAGATAGCTTTCTCCTATCTTATAAAGCAACATGTGAGGTACAAGTGAACATCTGCGATGCAGAATGTGTGCTGAGGAACAGTGCAGCCCCGGGACATTTTCCTTCCTGCTCTTTCTGTGCTTGTTCAACTGCTCTTGCTAAAGTACAGGGCAATGCAAATTACTGTGCAACACTGGCTAAGAAAATTGAAGATACACATAATATGTAGAAAGATGTAATATATAATATGTATATACAAATCAAAACTGTGTACGTATGTACCAGATCAAAAATATTTGACAAACATTACTTTGTTGCTGACATGTATATGTAGTTAGGCCCACGATGGTTGCTTTTGTACTGAACATGTGTAGACTTTTTTCTTGTCATTATCCCTAAACAATACAGTATTGTGTTGTATTATGTAAATTTAACAGCTATTTACATACTATTTGCACTGGGTTCGGTATAGCAAGCAATCTAGAGATGATGTCAATCATACAGGAGGATGTGTGTAGGTTATGTGCAAGTGCGATGCTGTTTTATATCAGGGACTTGAGCATCTACAGATCTGGGTATCTGTGAGGGTCCTAGAACTAATCCCCCGCAGACCTGAGGGAAGTCTGTGTATTTCTGGTGATGGGACAGTTTTAAATCATGATACAATCCACCACTTTGAATTAGAAAGGATGCATGTTACCCTACGAGGGATTTCAGCCTCGTGTGTAAGTGCTCCTTACCTTCTTTACCGACCAAGCAGAGCTTTCACCACAACAGAGCAGGTCCATCTGCTCTCGCTGCCGGCCATTGCATGAAAAATAATGTCCTTAAGAATTGCCTCATAAATTCTTAGAAATCTCATTTTTACCATTTATTTTCTAAAGAGATCTGGATTTAGCAAAGGTCTAAGTAACAGTAGGCCCGCTTTTGTTTTTCAATTCAACTAATATCATATAAATAATTTATTTTGAATCAAATCTGAATGTCTCTGCAAACTCATGTGAAAAGTCCCATACATTTACAGTAATTCAGATGTGGAAATTATCAGGGATCAGCTCCTCAGGCAAAAGGATAATTATAACAATAAAAGGGAAAAAGTGAGTAGATATTATAGCTGGATATTATAAACTTAGGTGTGGTTGAACCTAAGTGTCTCAAGTGTCTTTTCCCTTTAGACAGTGAAAAGAAACAATTTTCTGGGACAGAATTTGTCATCTAGAATTACCTTTTCACCAACGTATTCTCACCTGGATCTCTAGTAGCCTTAAAAACATTCTGAGGTCGTCTTTGCAAAGTAAATATTACAAAGTATTCTCTCCAGCCCCCACAGAGAGATGTGGACATGCACAGATGGGCTGTGTGTCATGGCCCAAACTCTTCCCAGACCAGGTGGAACTCAATCCTTAGATGAAGACGGCATTCCTGCCCCAGAGCTCCCTACAGACAATTTCTAATCTAAAGAAAAAGAGTAAAACTGTGAAGCTCCAGGCAAATCGAGTATCTTCCTGATATATGCTTGGCTTCCTTGATAAGCCAAGCAAAACAATTCTAAGTAAAAGTTTCTAGCTATAAAAGGTGTTGCTAGCTATCGTTTTGTTTGTAGTGGAAAATAAGCTACTACTTTAAGCTTGGTTTAATAAAACCAAGAAAAAAAATTAAATTAGAATTAGTGTCCTGGGTTCTAATGCCTGTACATTGTTTGTAAAGTTTAGAGACAGATAGTTGGTCTCCTCCCTCAGCGTGATGGTCAACTCTGCCATAGATTCTTTGGTTGATTTTGAATCTTTGTATTTACACGGCTATTACTTTTGGAATTTCCCATTAATATCTGTGTACTTGGTTTGGCTGAAACAATTATACTTTTAATGGAAAAGTAATATTAATTTTGGATCTGTTATGGACAGAAAACATTTTTTAGCTGAACAGCATTTTTTTCCAGAAATTTAATGCTTGTCTTTGTAAAACCACAACAGTGTAATCAGAGAGATGTATACAGCGTGGCATGTTTACCAAGACTGGCATTTCCTGGGTAGTAGACAATAAGTAGGCTTGTATCAGAAAGAAAAAGAAGCAGAAAAAGAAGTTTTATAACTCTTTCAGTGTTTACAAACTATTTATGTCAACATTATTGGAAAGATTTCTGAAAAGTGGTCCTTGCTATGCAAGCAAAAGTAGCCCAAGCCACTAAATGAAAGAGTTCATTTATTCATCTGACAAATATGTATTGACTGCCTCACATGTGCTGGGTGCTTCCCTAAGCCTTTACACATGCTGTCTTATGTAATCCTCACAGCTATGTATGAAGTAGGCATTCTTGTTATCATCCCACTGATGAGGAAGCTGAGTCCCAAAGAGGTAAACTTGTCCAAGGCCAACAGCTAAAAGTGGTGGAGATGGCTTTTGAACCCAGGTCTGTCAGAGTCAGAGCTAAGATGTATTGTCTCAGTCTCTGTAGATAAGTATGTGGCCCATTTTGCTGTGAAACTTTATATAGTTACCCTCTCTTGCCACTTCTCCAGGGCAGGTAGAGCTGAGACAACTTACAGTGGATGTGTTGTTGAAGTAATAGAACCAGCAAGGTCCTTATAAGAAACAAGTGTGACTCCATCATCTTTTTTTTTTAAGGTGTCGCGGGACATTACCTATTCATTTTATTAGGGGGAACAAATCATTTTAAGGACTTTATTGTTTGCACTTCCCTGATTACTGTATATCATTTTGGGGAGAAGAGAAGCTATGATGATAAATGCCATGTTCTCCATAGCTCTTCCCAACAACTGACATGCATCTACAGATTTTTTTGTAGTCTGCCTCTCTCCTCTAAAGCCCTAGCCCCATGAAGGTAGTGATCTTTGTCTTTTTTGTTCACTGCAATATCTCCAGAGCCTCAGAGAGAAGCTGGAACATTGTGGTAGGTATACAATGAATATTTGTTAAATGATCAGAATGAGATTATTCCTAAGATGTGATAGAGGTCTACCTTTACATATATTATTTATTTCAGCTCAGATTTCAGAGTAAGTTATACTAGCACAGTTTGAGGTCACAGAGATGGAAAAAATAATGCCAACTATAATTCCAGGCACATTATTTATGATCCCTAAATTGTAAGTGAAGTATTATTTTCTCCATTTTATATATGATGAGACCGCGTCTCAAAGACTGTGACACCTTCCTGTAGCTTAGACAGGTGCATGAACCTCAAACGCTGTTTTTTACACTTTGTCCCAGAAGTGGTGCTTCGAGCCACTGAGCACAGGAGAAGAGCAGATGATGGAACAGTCTCCAAATCTCTGCACTTCCCATTTCACTGACAGTGCTGTCAAAATTCCACCAGGGAGATGGCCAGGCCACGTAATGGTTAAGAGACAGGCTCTGTGCTTTGACAGGTACAGCTATCAGCCCTATATTTGCCACATGATCTTGAGCATAAAACCCTTCTGAGCTTTAGTTTCCTCACCTATAAAGTAGGGCTAATAATAGCAATTACCCCATAGGATTTATATAACGATCAAATAGGATACGCTACAGAGAATGCCTAGTTTAATGCCTGCCGTGTACAGCAGTCCCCCTTGTCCGTGGTTCCAGTTTCCATGGTTTCAGTTACCCATGGGCAATGCCAGTCTGCAAATATTAAATGTGAACTTCCAAAAATAAACAATTCATAAGTTTTAAATTGGGTGCAGTTCTGAGTAGAATGATGAAATCTCATGGTGTTCCACTCCATTCTGCCTGGGATGTGAATCATCCCTTTGTCCAGCATGTCCACACTGTAGACACTCCCCACCCATTAGTCACTTAGTCGCCGTCTGGGTTATCAGATCGACTGTTGTGGTGTCGCAGTGCTCGTGTTCAAGTGACCCTTATTTTACTTAATAATGGCCCAAACACAAGAGTAGTGATGCTGACAACTCGGATACGCCAAAGAGAAGCTATAAAGGGTTTCCTTTAAAGTGAAAACATGTAAGTTCTTGACTTAATATGGAAAGAAAAAAGTTGTATGCTAAGGCGGCTATGACTTATGGTAAGAAGAAATCATCTATCCATGAAATTGTGAAAGAAAGAGAAATTCATGCTAGTTTGCTGAGAGAGACCACATTCACTAACTTTTATTATAGTATGTTATAATCGTTCTATTATATTATCAGTTATTATTGTTAATTTCTTATTGTGCCTAATTTAAAATTAAATTTTATTATAGATATGGATTTATAGGAGAAGACATGGGATATATAGGGTTTTCTATTACCCATGGTTTCAGGCATCCACTGGGGGTCTTGGAAGCTATTCCTTGTGGAGAAGGGGGACGACTGGCTGTAATCACAACCTAATCTCATTTGGCACCAGATGCTTCTGTAAGAGAAGGGACTCAGAGCGGGTAGAAAATGTGGTAGCGGTGCAGGGGTGTGCTAGAGTATCTCTGATGAGTTTGTGAAAGCCGATCGTGAGCATCTCTTCCCGGCTCTGTGCTCAGTGGCTTGATGTTGGTAGCTTCATATCAGCCATGCTACAAACACCAGCTCCTGCCCATGCATCTGGCTGGTAAACACCTCCCAGCACACCACTGAACTGGTGGTCCAGTTTTGGAGGTGATTGCTTTGCTTTGGCTTGGGGTGGAGTGAGCAATGCCTGTCAACAGCAGCAGAGTGTCACATCACACACACTGACTGAAGATTGAGAGGTGCTTCCCAAACCACCAACCAGACACATGGAGGCTACAGGCCCTCCAATGAGGTCATGTTCAAATAGCAATGAAGACAAAAGGTTCCACCCAATTTTAAGGACTCCTACAATAACAAAGACTGAACTTCTTTTTGGGGAAACTAACTCATCCATAGGAAACTCCACTAGTCAGTGTTTTAATCTAGACCCCTAACCATTCAGATAAACGCTACACCAGATGTCAGCATTTAGAAGACTGTTTTTAGCTTAGGCTAGTGGTTCTCAAAGTGCAGCCTCGGGACCAGCAGCATCAGCATTACTTAAGAATTTGTTAGAAATGCAAATTCTAGGTCCCTACCCCAGGCCAATTGGATCAGAGATTCTGGGGATGGGGCCAGTTTTTATCAAGCCTTTCAAATGCTCCTCCACCAGTGGCCTAGACTTTGTCTCATCATAGGTGGTGGCGATGAGAATCCAGTAAAAATGCTTAGTTATGCTAAAATATTCTCTCCCATCCTTCCAAATTTTTGATCCAATAAACAGCCTTTAATAGATCCTCATGAAATGTTCTTTTGTGCATTGTTTAAATCTCTGACACACTGTATGCTAATTAGCAATTCTCCTGAGTGAGACCGCATTCAGCTGACAGATTGCAATATACTGAAAGTTTGTTGAAAATGATTTCTAACAGTCTAACTTAAATTCTATTAAACAGATGAAAATCCATAGGAATTCTCTTGAGAAACATCCAGAGAAACATTTACAGCTCTGCTGTATCTCTTGTTGATCAATGGGTTGTACAAACATGAGAAGAATTTATCTTGTTAAGATATTGACTGAATTAAAGCACTTTAAATACAAAGATGAAAGTTCATTAACTTACAGAAATAGAGTCACATATCAGGTACACAAATGCGGGGAGGTAGGAGGTGGAGGTGAAGAAAGAGAAACCTTGAAAGGCATTTGACAGCAGAAGGTTGTTCTCCCCGGATAGCCCTGTCAAGCAGCTCCATTGACAATGAAAAGGAGGAAGCAAGTACATTGGAGGTTGTGTGAATGTCACAAGACCAGAATATAAATACGTATGACACCAAGAAAAGTAAATAACACAAAATATCACAAAATATTTAAGGGTGATACCTTCTAGCTTGGCCAAAATGAAAAAGAAAGAATAATATGTAGGTAAATTTCCCAGACATGGATAGAGTGTTCACCTTTTATTCATAATACCAACCCTCAAAAGACACCACTGCAGGTACAATAAGCCAAATAACAAAAACAAAGACAGTGTGTGACAAGACTCAGGACTTGGACATCTAGAAATGGAGTTAACATTCAGAGAACATTTCAAATCTGTTTAACTTTCTAACTCAAGAGAGAATGCAATCTTCACTCTAAGCAGACAAAGAATACTTTAAACAGAATGTAGAACTTGAGATTTAGGTTTTCTCTTTACACTAAACAAATTGTAGAAACGTGCATCCAAAAATAGGTTAAAAATGATGGTGATTATCATTTTCTCTTTTCTATTAAAAAGCACATCAAGTTTTTCTTTGCAACATAATTATGCCTCTGTATATGAACTAAATCTTAGCAAATTCTCAAGGGCTAGCAGCCCTTTCAGCACTAGTTTTCCTAATGTCACCCAGTTCCCATTTGGCTTTGGCCTCAGTGACACCACCTGTCTGCCCCAGGCCTGGTCCAACAAATGCCTTCTTGGAAAATTTACATAACTGCTTTTTTCCTGTTCCATGGGCCTCACCTCACCATACCTAATGGAAGCTCTGGCCCAGAATCCAGGCATGTTGTTCCAGATAGGCCTGGCAGGTGTCACGTCTCATTCCCATGAGCTCTCCCTCCCCTGCCTGGGAAGCCAGAACACCCCATCTTCCTAGTGCATCCAAGTCCTGCTAGCTCAGGAAACAAGACCTTTAGTCTGGGGTGAGAAATCGTGTTTCCTTGCCATGACCATAAGGACTTGGTGTCTAAGTATTCAATAAATACTGCTCTTCTAGAACGTATTTACCCTCACCCCCCAATAAATCCTTTGATAAAGAAGTATTGCTTTATCATGCAAAGCTGTAGGTAAGAAAATGAAATACCCTCTCCTATATCTTATTGAGCCCTAGAAGAAGGCTAAGAAATTGCAACATCTTGAATTAATTAGGCTTTATAGCAAATACTCTACACAAAGACCTAGAAGTGAAATTTTTAAAAATCCAAAAGAATGATCAGTTTTTGTAGTATTTAGACATGTTATGGTGTATAACCAAAAGTATAAGAAATGTATTTGAGGTGCTTTCTGTTCAAAAGAGTCAAAGATTCTCCATAATTGGGTAACTTCTTTGGCTCTTTTCTGTTTTCACTAGACTCTCTGGATGGTGCAGCGTTTCTGATAATTTCAATTGCTTTACATATGCTGGTGACTGACAAATGCTTCTCTCCAGCACAGACCTCTTTCCTGAGTTCTAGGCTTATGTGGCTGAGCTTTGAGTCCATGTGGGAAGCATCCTTTTACACTCCCATTCTGCTCCTCCTCTTGTATCTCAGGTCTTATTAATTGTCCACACCATCCACTTGGCAGTTCAAGTCAAGTAGCTAGCACCTGCCTGACCCTTCCCTCTCCTTCAGTCTAGTCAGTCCCTAGAGCCTGTGTATTCTGCTTCCTTCCTGTCACTGAAGTGCACCCACCCTCTCTCCCTACTGCTACTTGAGCTTGGGCGCTCATCATTTCTCCATAGATGAGCAGCCTCCTAGCTAGTCTTCCCTCCCAATCTGTTCTTCACAGCCAGAAGGACCATTTGGAAAGGCAAAGTTGATCACACCCTTCCCCTGCTTCAAATGAAATGAAAGTCCTCTGCTCTGCTTGTGTCCGTCTCTGTGACCATCTTTTGCCCACTCTTCTTTCATTCTCTGAACTGGAGCTGCAGAAGTTTTCAAATGTTAGTTCTGTGTTTCCTCCATGCTTTTGTGTCTATCACTACTCTCTCAACTCTTCCTCACCTCCTTCTCCCAGCTAATTTCTTCTTATTCTTCAAAACCCATCTTCCTCTGGGAAGTTCCCCAAGTTATCCCATGGTTAATCACTCCTTCTGTGTATTGCAACAGCCAGAGTACTAGTACTACACAGTATTGAAACTTCAATCTCCTCTCTTTCCCCACTGGCCAAGAGCTTCTCAAAAGCTCAGACTGTCTTTTCACTTCTCAGTTCCCAGAGCTGTGCACAGGGTCTGGCTATTGAATGTCCTCAAAAAAGTTCAGTCTATTGACTAAGTGAAATCCTCTACAATGAGGTCACATGCTCCTGTATGACTTCTTCCTGGAAACCAGCCTAGGTTAAAGCTACAAAGAAGTGGATTCTACTGAAGTGGGAAATTTTGTTCGAGCAAAGCACAGAATCAGATTTCTAAGATGCTAGTCAGTGAGGCCTGATTATGGAATGTATCTCTCATAAATACAAAGAAAAAAGTCTTGGCAATTGCCAACTTTGGTGCAGCAGCCTCGAGGGACAAAGTCAGTTACGTGGGAGAGAGCCTGACCTTGTGCACCTGCAGACAGACACCAGCGGGAAGCACAGGCACGTGCTCAGGGCTCTAACAATCTCCATAGAAACAGCTTTAGAAGCCCTTATCTGGTTGGTTGCCAATAAACAAAAAGAAGATCTTTTCTCCATTGTTTCTGTTCTGTAAATTCTTAATGTGAGAATACATACCAGGCCCTTACATCTGAACTAGACCTGAATTAGATATTTTTTAAAAATGAGTTTTGAGAAAGTACTTCATCCCTGATTTGGAAACATCAGCCATGTTGTGGGCTACACAAACAACTTCAGAATCATTATTTCCAAACCTTCCACTGCTCTGCTGAAACCCTGCCTCCTTGGGTCCTACCCACTTTGCTTTCTACCCGGACTTCTCCAGTCCATGCCATGCTCACATCTTTTTGGCCTGTGTCTCTCCACTGGGAATGTTATCTTTTTACTGCTGTCAGTACATTCAGCTAGTCCTGATGATGGGAAGCCTTGCAAATAGCCTCTCCTAAAGAAGGCTTGGCTTACCACCCTAGCAGGGATGGTCTTTGGTCTGGAGCTGGTGTCAGGGCCAGGAACGATGAATATCGCCAAACCAGCCACTTAATGACTTGCTAGGTAACTCTCAGTTGCCCTTCCAACATCTCTAGGAAAACTGTACTTATCAGAAAATTCAATACTGTTGCATATGTTTTCTACCTTAAAGTAGAACTTAGCAACATTTTAGGGTTTCCAAAATGGAGTGTGAATAGATAATGCTTTGATTAGAAACTCTACACCACAGTTTGGGAAAAGAAAAAGCCAGTGCACTAAAAAGAAAATCTGTATCTTTTTTCTCAAAGTTGCCATTCCTCTGGCCATCCTACTTCCAGCTGGTCCCATCCCCACTCTTTCCATCACTGACAGTCAAGAACTCAGAAATTGCTTTCTATTTCTCCCTCTCCAGTGCCCTCCCTTCAGCCATGCTATAGCCAAGATTACAGATTCTGCTTTTGCTACACTTTTCTGTTCTGCCTCTTTCTCTGGCTTTGCCAGCCACCACCTGAGCTCTGGCCCACCTGGTATATCAACCTGGCTTTGATTAGTAAAATGATATCCTGATGTTTTCTCACTGCCAACCCATCCAACACCACTGCTTATTTTCCTGAAGCATGTCTTTAAAAAAATGTTTTATTGATTATGGTATTACAGTTGTCCCGATTTTTCCCCCTTGCTCCCCTCCACCCAGCTCCCACTTCTCCCTCAGGCAATCCCCTCATCATTACATGTCTTTTTTTTTAAAAAAATAACTATTTATTGATTTGAGAAAGAGATGAAAGGGGAAGAGAGAGAGAGGGAGGGAAGGAGAGAGGGAGAGAGAGAGATAGAGACATCAGTTTGTTCTTCCACTTACTTAGCTAGTCATTGGTTGCTTCTTGTGTGTGCCCTGACTGGGGATCAAACCTGCAACCTTGGTGTATGGAGACAATGATCTAGCCAACTGAGCTACCCAGCCAGGGCCTAGAATGTAGTTTGAATTATGTCATTTTCCTGCTCAAAAATTTTCAAGGGAGCCCCACCGCTTACTGAATAACTCCTACAATGCCAAATTTTCAACCTACCTTTTCTGGTAGTTCTATATTTTAGCATTTTTGCCAGGTAACTCTATATTTTGTTATTTAACTTTGGGTACATACTGGCTGTTCTTTACACAGTGTGTGCAACCCTGCCTTTGTACTATTGCTCACGCCGTTTCATGCAAGCTACCTGGTCTGAGTGCCGGTCCCATCACTTACTAGCTTTGCACTTCTGTTTCTTTGTTTATGATATGAGGATCATAATAGCACCTACTTAATAGGGGCTTGTGATAATTACATGAAGAAATCCAGAGCCCAGGCACAAAGTAAGTATTCAGTAAATGTTAGTGATCACGATTATTATCCTCATCCCTTTCAAGGACCATGTCAAATCTACCTCTTTAGTGAAGCTTTTTTTAATTGCCCAGCCTAATGCTATTTTCCCCGTTTTTGTGCGGCTCTGAATAGCACCTGACATATAATGCCCTGCTCCAGAATAGTGGGTGTACTTATCTTGGCCTGGACTGGCCTGTACGCTCAATTGAGGTTGAGGAACTTTTATTCATCATTGGATACTCCAAAGGACCTTGTATAGCACCTGGCACATCAAAAGGACTTCATAAATACTGGCTAAATTGAAATAATTTGATTTTACTATTTTTAAAACTGAGAAAAATAGCAAGTAAAGATAAGTAAGTCCATGAAATGAACACCTTGAGAATGAGGAGTTTGCTGGAGGAAGACACTGAGATTGCCGCCACCAGAATGCACAGCTCGCCCTGACCACGCCCTCTCCTGCCTGTTCTCCGTTGCAGGTCTGCTTAGTGGCCTATCTCGGTTTGTTTATGCTTTGTGTCTCGTATCAAGTTGACGAAAAGACATGTATCCAGTTTGCTATGAAAGTAAGTTGTCATTTTTCTTTTTCTCTTATCGTCACATAGAAAGAAACACAAGTATAAAATAAAGGAGTGCTTTTTTAAGCAGTTGCATATCAGATTATTCCAGAAATTGCATTTTTAGGCAAGCCAAAAAATGTTTTAGGAGGGCATTCGTCCAGGCTCCAAATGTAACGCTAATTTTTTTTTAAAGTCTTGATTTCCATGAACTGGGTTGGCATGGAGCATATGAAATCTGTCCTTCAATGCCCTTAAAAGGAATATTGAAAATTCATAAGCTCAACAAAAAAACTTTGCCAGGGAAAAGATGCCTATATCAGGGCCCACATCCATATCTTGGGGGCGATTTCAAATATTTAATGATGAAGCAGTCTATTTCCTCTTGTAGGTGGGATCACTGAGACAGGAAAGGTACACCGGGTGCATCCAAATGATCTGCGCCAAGAGGCTGAGGGCAAAAGGCACAGGGCCGGGGTGTGCCTGCTTTAGCGTGTGCGTGTGTATCCTTTCTGTGCATGGAGTTTTGCTCTGTTAGAGAGAGGGTGCTCGGTTGGAGCCACTTCAAGAACACAGCATTTCCACCACACATAGAATCTACTCCAAAGGGAAACACAGACGCACCCTGTCAGAGTTTAGGGAGATAAACACCCAACGTAGCAATCAGAGCTAGTAGAAATCAAACTCCTACATTTTCTTTCAACTGCTGTAGCAGAGAACAAAAAGCTTTCTGTAGTGGTTTTTGTTTTTTGTTGTTTTTTTTGTCCACTCACATCGTATACTTTTCTTCTACAAGAAAATACATAAAAACTGGATACTCCTTTGTTCACTAAAACAAGAAAGCATAGCGCATAAAAGTAAGATTATTTGGAAATTACAAAGATGCAGAAAATCAGATGTTAGTATATTCTAGTATAACTGAAGCTGTTGATGTAAAAATGTGTTAATATATATGTATATATATACATATATACACACACATAATGTTGTAAAAGAGTAATTTTCAGAATAAAAAATGTTTACATTATATTAACCTACATAAAAATGTATGGCATGATCATACAGAAAGAAAATAGTTCTATGTGCTTAGAAAAAAAAGAGTTATCTGTGAGAGGGTGGCATTATAGCTGCATTTTGTAGTGTTTTTTCTCTAATTTTGAAATGTTATTCAATTAGACACAACTTTTCTAATTAAGAAATATTAACAGGTGCTATTTAAAAAATGATAGAGTTAGAATATGCCCACATTTGGAAATTTTACTTTTTCTGAGGGTCTTCCTTAAAAGAAGGCCAGATAAAGCAGACATCAGTCCGTGTTTATTTCATTTTTTTTTTGTAAGACAAGGCTTGGTGATGATTTTTAAAAAATAAAAAACGGTCAGGATGCCTATTAAGAAATGGTCTGTTACATTACAGGAATGTCATTTACCAGGTAAAAAATGTTCTAAACTAGATTTATCGATGTCTGTGAAGGGTCTTCATTTCCTCCCCCAGATGATCCTAGAAACAAGAAAGGCAAAAGCACCAGCTTCACAGAGGCCCCCAAAGCCATCTCAACATCTGCCCATAAAATGAGGAGCAAGGGGAAAAAAAGTCACTGCCAATGTCAGCCAGGTTGAGAATTCCCCTCTAGGAACATCTCATTAGCTTTCTTCCGCCCTGCCCGCCCCCCACCCTGTGGTAGGCATTGACAAATACTAAGGCAGTTTTCTCCTGCGTGTGGCCTTTAGTGACGCTTCCTGCCGGTTCTCTAAGATGCCCGCTATATTATCTCCAGCTAGAAAAGGAACTTCAGTCCTTCTCAAGGTTTTCCAAAGGCACAACAGGTTACAGCCGATTTCCCTTGTTCTTCTCACACCATTTTATGGGGAAGGAATGAAATACATCTTCACGTGGTGTTTCTCACTAGCATAACCATATTTTAGTGCCCCTTTTTGGAACCTTCGCCTCAGGTTTGAGAATTCATTTCCTGCTATTGAAGAGCCCTATCGCCAGGGCAAGCAATCAGGTGATGATGACAGCGTCACGTTGTAGCCTGCACAAACACGCACTTTTTCTCAAGAGACAATAGCCACGGGGGCTTGTCTTTTCTTCTCAAGCTAGCACAGTCTCCGGGGAGTTGGCAGGCCCTGGACGCCACCCGCACCTTCCTTCTTTCTCCTGGGGCTCTGCCCCTGGGCTGGGAAGGCCATCCCTCTGTGGGTTGGGCCTCCTGCCTTTCCTGTGGCCCGGCTTTCTAGGGCTCACCTTGATGATTTTCAGAAACGTGTTCGGTTCACGTGCTTGCAGAAGCACTCCGGGCACAGTCCCCACAAGGGCATTTAAGGCGCAATTGCCTCGCGCCTTCATCCAGGAGGCCCCTAGGCTGCAGCTGCCATCTCCTGCCTGCCACCGGGAAGGTAATTAAATCGAAGCCGAATCGCCCTCCTCCCGAAATCACCACACGTTGAAGCCGCAGCCGGGTACCAATTAGAGGCAGCCAGTGTGCGGAGCGGCGCTTGGGCGCTGGGTTACATAAGCGCCTGGGGCCACCGAGCCTCCGCCCGCGCGCTGCCCAGCGCCAGTCCCACACTGGCATGACAAATGCGTCCCCCGCCAGGCTTTTATCAAGATACATTTGCTCGCATTCCCAAGGTCATCGTAAATTCTTTCATTGATAGCTTATTCATGCTGGGTAGGTAAAACAAGCCACTTGATTTTAAATTACAGATTCTAACCCAGAAGCTTGTTGCTGTCAGATGAGCTAAAGCCACGAAGGAGAAATGCTACAGCGCTGCAGATGTAGCCCACAGGCTTTGGGGGATCGAGTACATATTTATGTCTTAAAATGGATAATGAACTTGATTCTGTGCCTCACTCCTGTTTACTTGGCAGGATGCTTTTGTGGAGTGAGAGAAGCAGAATAGCAATGCGTGAGATGCGCACCACTGAAAATGCTGAGGGGCGTGGCTTTTGTTTGTGCTCTCCCTGGCTTTTAGCACATTAAGACGGATTGCTCAATTAAAACAGAGCAATCTCCGAGTTTGTGTAAATGTTTACATTCTTTCTATGTGCTAAGTTTGCATCGTTACTCCCACAGGATAGAGGACATGACAAAGCCAACAGAGTTGATAGCCTCAGTCCTAAGAACGGACAGTGTTTTTTATCTCCACTAATTTGTTTGTTTACTTCTCAAATACTTAAATAGTGCTTCTATGTATCAAGCACTGTTCTACTCTTTTGATCCTCATAACAATCCTGTGAAGTAGATGCTATTACAATCATTATTCCAAGTTTACAAGTGAAGACACAGAGGTACACAAGGGATTGCTAGATGTGCCCCAGGTGCACAGCCAGTGAGGAGAGAACTGGGATTTGAACACTGGAAGTCTCGTATCCTGGTCCATGCTCCTAACCATCACCCGACACTGCTGTACAGTTATTAAATGTCTTGGGCAAATCTTTTTAAAAAATCTTTATTTACTTACTTTTAGAGAGAAGGGAAGGGAGGGAGAAAGAGAAGCAGAGAAACATTGATGTGCAAGAGAAACATCTATCAGTCACCTTTCACATGCCCCAACTGGGGACCTGGCCTGCAACCCAGGCATGTGCCCTGACTGGGAATCCAACCAGCAACCTTTCAGTTGGAAGGTCAGCACTCCACCCAACTGAGCCACACCAGCCAAGGCTTGGCAAGCCTTTTGACCTCTGTGCCAAAGGTCGTCTTTTTAAAATAGATACTGTTCTCATTTTAGCAGATGGGTTTTTGTGGTGATCATGACAATAATATTTTAAACAATTAGAATTATTTACAGATTGAGAATGAGGGATTATCTCAGTTAATTCTATATATTATGCCAATGGATGCTATAGATATCTGCTCTCTAAGGCTGTATGCATATGTGTTGGAGGTAGAAAGGTTATTACAAGACCCACGCACTCCCCAGTTCCATCCCTTGATAGCAATAAAATATACAGAGAAAACTCCATTTGGGACTGTTCTACTAAGTAGATGACTCTCAGGTGGGAGATTATCTCTTTAATTTGAGCCTTCTCTGCTGGTGAAGTCATAGATGTACCCATGTTCCCACAGCAAATAATTCCAAGTTCTGCGTTGGCTGCATTGGAAAGGCAGCTACAATGTGCACACACTCACAGCACGGCCAGCACAATTTCATTTGGCTCCCAGCACCAAGAGTTTGAAGTCAATTATCAAGCCTGAGAATTCCAGAACAACCCAGAGTATTTCAAATATTCTGTCCCAATGGCCCCTCAAAATAAACCCATACCTTTTTAGCCTAAGCATGCCAGTGTGCAGAAAATATGGCCCCTGAAAATCTTGGGGATTAGGGCCAAGGCAATGGCATTCAATAACACAAATTAAATATTGCCTTTTTAAATTTTGTAAAGGTGCCATTTTGTATCTATCTTGTTCCTTTTTTTCAAGGGAGACAAAAAGTGCTGAGTATAAGTTACTCTTCTTATATCCCTGAGGTGTAAGATGTTTCAATAAACAGTGTCACAGGGGAGAAACGTGGGTTATATCTGATACTCCTTCAAATGATGGGAAAATTAGAAGTAGTGTGTATAGTCAAGATAGCTTTGATGAGAAGATCCAAAGAATCCCTGCAATCCTTGGTTGTCCATTCATTGTAAGACCAAATGGTGTTAACCGCTGTCTTTCTGCGTGCTCAGGTGTACAGCCAAGCTTCCCGGCAAACCAGGCACGTGCTGAGGGCGCCAGCAACCACATGTGTGTATGGGTGCACATGCACACTATTCAAAAACAAATAAATTTTTAAGTATTCTATCTGTAAGGCTTAGAAAAGCTTGGAATTGTTAACGTGTAGAAAATCTCATTTGGAGGACTTTTTCATGCATAATCATATATGTATGTTTTTATTTGAATTGCATATAGTTGGAGGTTGGGGGGAGGGCCAAATATTTTTAGCGCTACTTTAATCTGAACTTAGACATGATTAGAACTCATTCTACTTTGGGGAGTTCACATTCACCAGAACTGCTCCTTGTGAGGAACACGTTTTGACTATAGTAATATAAATCTGCTCTGTGTTGAGTATACTAGTCCCAAGACCTAGGGACTCTTTTCTTTATTTAGACCCTCAGTAGGCAGAACCATTAAGACAAATGTGTCCAGTTAATGAGTTCAATCACAAGAACATTTTTTGTTCAATAAAATGGTTTTTTGTGGGCGTGTCAGTGAGTACTCACAATTTTTGATCAAAGTACTTCAGGTGTAAGCTAAATGTTTGAATTATTCAGGGATTCCACGTTTCTTTAATGGCAGAATTAGAACTTTAACCAGACTCTTCCTTCCCAAGGCTAACATTCAGGCCAACGGTGTTCGAATCTGGTGGCTGAGGGACAATTTAGAATCTAGTTTCATGCTCAGGAGCTACATAGTTATAGTTGCATTTGGGATGAGACTTGTAGGTGATGAAGTTGACATCATGTCACCTACCTTCTGGAGCCATAATTTTTTTTCTCCCAGCAACTACTTACTGGGGATCTTGGCATTCCTGGTCACAGTTTGACAACTCTACATTGAATATAATATTTTTTAATAACCCGTATTGCTTGTTCACCAATAATTGCCAATTTTGGCTGACACAGTATGTACCTTGCAGAAATGTGTTCTTTACTTTCTAGTCTTGTTTCAATTTTTATCTCATCAGTTCTTGAGGTCAAAACAAGCACAGCATGCCTTTCAGGGTGACTCTTGTGTTTGGGATTTATCTAAGCTGCTTGCTACCTCCATACACAGACACCCCACAACCAAGCTAATATTGTTGGCGCAGTTCATGGAAAGCACCCAACACCTCTATGGCAAATGAAGGTATGATCAGCGCTTAAGGATTGCTCGCTGACAAATAAACTCGGAGCCATTTCCATGTCTTGGGTACTATGTTTCTGAGGAGAAATAGCCCTCCACCAGGGAACTTCCTGGGAGAGAAGAAAAAGAACAGCTTTTATTAATAGCTTTCTCAATAGTCATTCAATGTACTTTGTAACCGGAAAGGTTTTCTTCTCTCTTGCAGCTATTGTACTTTTTGCTGAGTGCCCTCAGCTTGATGGTGTGTGTGCTGGCTGTAGCGTTTGCTGCCCACCACTATTCACAGCTCACCCAGGTTACCTGCGTAACTGCACTTGACTCCTGCCACTGCAAGCTGCCCTCCTCGGAGCCCCTCAGCAGGACCTTGGTGTACCGGGATGTGGCTGACTGTATCAGCATCACGGGCACTTTCAAACTGTTCTTACTCATCCAGATGATTCTTAATTTGGTCTGTGGCCTTGTGTGCTTGTTGGCCTGCTTTGTGATGTGGAAACACAGGTACCAGGTCTTTTATGTGGGTGACAGGATGTACTCCCTAACAACTTGTGAAGGCCAGCAGCAGAAGGCCTAACACTCGTGCTGAAAGGTGGGAGAGAAAACAGCACACTGACTAGCTGAGGTTAAAAAAAAAAGGAAGGAAAAGAAAAGAGAAAAAAGACAAGGAAGAAAGAAAAAAACTGACAATAAGTAATAGTTATTGTTCTAAATGAATATTTTTATATTTTTCACAAAATGAAGCAGCATTTCTTCATATTTCTATAGTATTTTTTTTACAAATTCTTATGAGAAAAGTGAGATTCAAGTTGACTTTGGGATGATGAAAGAACACGACTAGGGAAAGAATAGCATAGGTTTATCTTTACAGTCTATTCTGGAGTTTATTCCTAATACTCATTTTATCCATTACTTTTATAATTGTTCCCATTAGTCTAGTTTGGTGGTGTGAATTAGCATCTCAGGCCCACTCGCTAAATTTTGTAGAGGCTTTTCCAGGCCCTACTACCTCCCACCAGGGCATCCTCACCATGTCTTGGAAGGGGCAGAAAGTGTGGAAAGAGTGGAATAGCCAGTTTGACTCTCTGCTTTCCCTGGTGGAAATGTCTTCAAGCCATGAAACAAGTTAAAGGAGCAGAATAGAAAAGGAAGGGACTTTGCAAAAGACTAAATAATTATGAGCACCTGGGCTGGGGCAGCGGCCTTTTCTCCTCAGCTCCCTTGGCTGGGCACTGAAAGTGGATCACTTACTGAATCTCCGGGTGATTGTCTGCGTCTCAGTAATTGAAAGTTGGTAGTAGTAGTATTCTTAATGATGTAGAAGGTTAAAATAATTACATTATGCTTCTGTTCTATCATCTAAAACAAATCATTAAAACCAATTTCTAGCTAATTGTTAATTATAATTACGCTCAGAAGTCTATTTAATGAGCTCTGGTTGTACTTACGTAGCACAGTCAGTATTAGGAGATGTGACTCTCACAGAGAAGAGGCTTAAATATTGTTTCTTCTGAAAGCTAAGCTTTACAAGGGAGAAAAAAATTTTATTAATAGCTCAGGTTAAATATATTCATTTAAACAAAAACCAAGAGCATTTGTAACAGGAATGTTTATACAAATAGCACATTTGTGATATGTTGTAAAGTATTCTCTTGGCAGCTAAATACTTCTGAGAAAGATTGGGTGATGCCAATGTGTTTCATTCATAAAACCGTCTTTGATATGCAATCCTATTATTGGTTTGTATGCACAGTCAACCTAGAGACTAAAACTAATGTTTTGAGGTTCTTATTTAAGCGTACGCACATTGACTTGGGTAGTTTTTGTTTTCTTTTCAAGTAACTGACATAAAGAAGCACAAGTTCCCTATGGTGGGACTTTTCTCTATTATGAGTGCTATTATTAAATTTGGAACAATATCAATTTTTAAGGAAGGAGCTCAGAATGCAAATTCATGCAGCATAAGTGGGTGTTATTTAAAACTTTCTCTCTTAGTATGCTCTGTTGAAAGTAGAAATTCGAGATAATTGAGTTCAATTTGCCTTTCTACATTGCTTATATATTTTACTAATCATGAAATTCTACCCTAAAAAACATTTTCTTGTTCGCCTTAGAAAATAGATAATTCCACTGATTGTGATAAGAGTGTTGATTTCTACACAATGTAAATACCCAAATGAAAAGAAAAATGTTAAATCAGTTAGTTGGAGGATTGTGTATATCTTTTATATCCTTCAGATAAAACAATTGATTAACAGATGTTAAAACCTTTTTATGTATTGACTTGCTTTTTTAAAATGGCCTACACAGTAGCTCAGGTCGAGAAGGCACATTGGAGGGATTTGGGGATAAAACTCTGGAGAAGATGTTTGATCACACACAAAAATTACATTGACAGAACACCAAGCATCCTGAGGATGACCTGAAAAATTCTTTGTGCTCTGTTAAAAAAAAAACTCAGTAATTGAATCCCTTTTTATTATGGTAGTTTTCTATGTAAAGAAGAAAATGACCGAGAATCTGAAGTTTTGTATGTAGGCTATTCTTTAAAGAGTACATAACTAGTGCTTTAATGTTAATTACTGTGACTCCAGCACCACTAGAAGCACACCCTGAATACCTTTAACAACATTTTATAGTGAACACTACAGATTTTTATATTCACAAATTAGAATGCTACACAACAGAAAGGTGCTGTATGCTTTACAAGTGTATTCACAGGGTATTTCAAATAGTAGACTACTTTAGCTGATGGGCTTCCTTTTTCTAAACAATGCAACCAGTAAGAACTGACATGGCAACTAGCTTGACGACAGTCAGGAGACTATAGAGATGTATATAATGGGGATTTTGCTATTGTGTAATTGAGTCATTCTTAAGTCCCCAAAGAAAGGGAAACTTGTAAAAAGAACCAAAAACACAAAGAAAGGGAAAGAAGAGAAGAGAAAATAAAGGAAAAGAAAAAGAAAGAAGCAAAGAAAAGATTCCAGTTCTTCGAACTCACTGTGTATTGATATGTGTAAAAACTGTGTCGCATGAATAACAAACTGCTTTGGGCTTGATTTGAAGTATTTTGAGTTTGTTTTGCAAATATTGAAGATACCATAACCGCAACAGAAAAGGAACAGATACACAGCTTTACACTTAGCAAAATGTTACATTTAAAATCTGACAAGAAGCCAAGATGGTGACTGTCTCCTCTAAACCATAAAACAGTAAGATTCGTGCAGTCCTCCTCTCTCATCTCCTGCAGGAGAATTAAATGAATCAAGACTTTGGAAAGAGGGGGAACAGCCTGGACGTGGCTGTGCTTGAAATAGGAGGAATACAGCAGCCTGAATGCACAGACCCTGTAACTGAGCCCACGCATTCGGCCTGTGCCTTCACGTGACCACCATCTGTGCCTCCCTGGCTCCCTCCAAATTTGTGTAGGCAGCTCCTGGGAGCCATGCCTAAAAATAAAGCTACCCCAGGCCCTGGAAACTGTAGTCAGCTAACAGGCCTAACTTTGCTCCTTCCTTGGATTAAAAGTCTATATGATCTCTCTTGTCAGGCTTCCAGCTCACACAACAATGTGTTGTTCTGACAGTGAGAACCCCTCATGTGTGTGTTCTCCATTCATGTCCAGGACATCAGAATCTTTTCTTATTCTTGAATGTCCCCTCTTGCATGCTGTATATCTTGAATATGTTTATAGATTTCTAGTAGAGGGAAAGGTAGAGGCTAAACAAAGGAAATTTCAAGGGACAACGGTAAGCAGTATTTAAAGATAATCAGAAAGGAACTTCAAAGTAATCCTGAAAAATCAATCGTATCCTATCATCAAGTACACCTTGACATTTTGTAGGGATTATCTCTAGACTATTGCTATGTAGCCCTAAATTTCTATAAATCATTTCGGCTTTCAGTTCTCACTCTACTCAAGTTATCTCTGTCATGTTTTTAGATGGAAACTGTATATTCAGTATAATGTTTAAAACAGCTGATGGCCAAGTATCTGGACTCAGAGTGGAAACATTCATTTGGATGAAGACTCTGGTTCAGCCTGTGAAATGAGCACCTTGATTTGTTGCTTCTGATTTTCTACTACCTTATTATCTCAAATGATTATCCCCTTCAAACACATCGCTCTGTACTTGGGTGTTGCGGCTTCATTCTCCTGATGAAACAGTGAACAGAAAACACAGGGTTTCCTATATGTTTGAGGTGGTTGTTTTTATAGGTGATGTGTATCATGTAGATGTTCTTTGTTAATAAAATTTTCATAACCTTTCAAAACACCGTGTTTGGATGTGCTTTAAAGTGACGGTACGTTGCACATGAACTGGGACAGTATATGTAAAATCTGTCCGATTCCTATTTACTTCAGAAATCTGGCTTTGGAACAGACCAGAAGTAATATTCATTTTGACTCCTTTGTTCCAGTGACTGTCTATTTTGATATACTGCACCCATCGTAGAAGTTGAGGTAGTAAATGCTCCCCAGGCCAAGGGAGCCTGAGCTGGAAAATATCGTGCCAAAAGTACTTAGAACACCGATCGTAATGTATATCCATTAATGACAAGTAAAGCTTGGTCTAAAGAAAAGGGGACATGCTGAGTGTCGCATGTACGATCACATCACACATTTAATTACATCGACAGTCAGATGGCCTATTTCATTTCAAATGTGAACACAAGAAGTCCTTACCAACACTGAGGCAATTTACATAGCTGGTTATACTGTAAAATGCAGTGGTTCTTTTTGTTTGATTTAGTTAGAAAAGCTTATAGAATGCAAAAGGAAAGAGAGGATAACTTAGGACACACGCTCTCAGCTGGGTCTCCCATCCTCATTGTCGGGGCTGTAGGTCTTAATGTTGGAAATCTGCCAGTTTCTGGCTCTGTGACTTTGGATAAACCACATAGTCTTCAGCTTCCTCTTTTTTAAAATAGAGAAAAACATCACTGCCTCACAGCATCATGGGAAAGTTCAATGAAGTAGCACTTTGAGAAGTGACTGGCTCATAGAGGGAGCTTACTAAACATTTGGTTTCTTCCATCCTTAGCCAGTTTTACATAGCTAGTGACACTTCTCATGGATGCAGGTTCCTGTCCCACCTCCAAGGAGAAAAGTAGTTGTTTTGCTTTCCCCCCTCTGTGACTTTCTTTTTATAAACCACAAACATTATCAAATGGGCCTCAATCAAAAATTCTGTTTTTGCTGTAAGGTAGCACCAAGTCTTGTTGATGATAGCTGTTGGAATTATGTGCTGGCTGCGCCCCTATTTGTTGGTTTACACATCTGGATGTTTCTTGAATGTGGCTATCTTCTCTCAGTTCTTCTTCCAGGCAGAAGTAGAAACTGAGACATTTCTCCTAATGTTCATATTACTTCTAATTTAATGTAATAGAAGCATGTGTAACCCCCACTTTTAAAAACACAATTTTACTGAGCTTTGGCACATTATCAGTCTTCTGTATGCTAGGTTGCAGTATACAAGCCCTCATTTATTTAAAAACCAACCATCAAGTACCTCCAGTGTGCTTGACTCTGTGGGTCATTGATTCTTATTCCAGCATCATAAAAAGATTTATTTTTTAACATAGTCGGAAAATACCAACTGGAGCTTGATTCTGTAGGCTGGGTATGAAAAAACTCACAAAAATCTTTAAATTTGTGCCAAATTTAATCATTGAAATTTTACAGCCAGCAATCTACTTTTTCCCTTAATAGAGCCTATCTTTATAGTTCATAATAAATTACTGTAAGTTATTTTTTCATTTGATATATTCATATCCTTTATTGCTTAGAGTATTTTTTAAAATTCAGATTGTAAGCAAATGAAAATAAATGTAATGTATAGGGATGTCAGTTTGGAGACTGTTCATTCTGTCATTTCTTTCCAAAAAATATTTATATGTGTTTATGCCAAAGCATGGATTCTTAGAGGATATCTTGTTGTGCTTCTTTCTGTTTGGGAAGATTCTCTAACCAAAGGGATATGGAATATACACTCGTCTGCTATTCTAGGGAAAAAGCAGGCACTAAAGCAATAATTCAAGTACAAAGATTCCAACTGAGACATGAAGTCTTCCATTTAACAAGATTCTCTGACTGGAGTCGGGGACAGAGCAGGCCTGGAGATTCACCTGTGGGATCTGTGCTCGTCCCTCCTTTTCCACATGAACGCATGCCGGAGAAGGAAGCAGCGGTTTCTGAGCTGGGCTCCAGGCCCACCTGCTGTGGCCAGGAACTGTAGAGGAGGCTTGGGTCATTCATACCTGATGAGGCAGCTGAACAATGAGATATAAGCAGGGGCCCTTTGGGGACCCTAAACCTAGGGACTTTGGCCTCTGTGTGGGGAGTTCTGCTTACTCTGTATGCATTCCTACTCAGACTCTTTTCCCTAGAAACTCTCCCTGGGTAGTCTTTGCATGATCAGGTATGACCGGGAAAGTAAGAGGATGACTCTTCAGGGACCACAGGGAGCAGTAGCACTTATGACCAGAGAAGATGACTGTAATCTCATGAAACCTACCCCAAATTGGTGTCTCTACATCTTCTTAGGCATGTGTTTATTAGACAATTGGCTACCCAGGGCATCCTTGCAAATGGCGTGCTGGCCACAATGGAGTGTCAGAAGTAGAAGAAGCAGAGTCTGAAAGTATGTGAGTACTAAACTCAGTGCGTGGTCATTCTCTTTCACTCAGGACAGAACTCACAAACTCATAGAATAGACAATGTTCCCTCAGTTACCTTTATGGGCAAGAACAGAGTTTTAATTTTTTATTAATTTTTTTCTTGATTACAACAAAAATGACCAGAGGATGGTTATACAATGGAAAAGGAAGAGAGAGCTTGCTTTATTTTAATATGGAGAAGCTTGAGATATGAGACATTAAGCTTGGCTATTTAGCCAATGGCTAGGTATGTGCACTTAGGCAAATGTAGGGAGGGATGACTTCATGAGTATATCTGGGGCTTGTATAAGGTGACCACAAGTAAAGCCCTGGATTCCATCTAACCTAGGTTGGGTTAGAGTAAGAGCAACCAGCCTGGTAAAACCTTTACACCCACCCACACCCATATTTTATTTTATTTATTTTTTAAAGATTTTATTTATTTAATTTTTAGAGAGGAGGAAGGAAGGGATAAGGAGATGTAGAGAAACATTGATTTGTGAGAGAAACATCAATGGGTTGTCTCTGACATGCCCACAACTGGGTACCTGGCTGGAAACCCAGGCCTTTGCCCTTACTGAGAATTGAACCAGTGACCTTTTGGTTCTCAGGTTGACACTCAATCCACTGAGCCACACCAGCCAGGGCAACACCCAGATTTTGAAGTCACTTAGGACAGCTCTGGGTAAAATGACAGAGAAGGCCACTGTCCCCTCTGGAATTTATATACCTCTCTCCTGGTCTCTCTCAACTCTTCTACAGAAGAGACTGCCACTTCCCTTACCCCAACCTCATTCCACAGCAAAACCTGCTCCTCCTTCATCCCCTGTTCCATTTGTATAAGACTCAACTACTGGGAGTTCAGATTTCAAATACAGAAAGCTCTATAAATAATATTATTTTCATTTTCTAGACTACTGTAATATTCATCATTTTCTTCCCTTTAGGAAGAAAGGGAAGAAATATAAGATTGTTTACTTATATTTTTAACTTTATTTTTATTGTTGACACTATTACAGATGTCCCCATTTTCCTCCCTTTTGCCTACCTCCATTCAGCAGCCCCCGCCCTGTTCCCTCTGGCATCACCACACTTGTCTGTGTCTATGGGTCACGCATATCTGTTCTTTGCTAATCCTTTCATCTTCTTTCATCCAGTGTCCCCTCTCCTCTCCCTTTCTCCCTCCCCTCTGACATCAGTCAGTCTGTTCCATATGTCCATGCCTCTGTTTTTATTTTATTTGTCAATTTATTTTGTTCATTAGATTCCACATACAAGTGAGATCATTTAGTGTTTATCTTTCTCTGGCTGGCTTATTTCATTGAGCATAAAATCTCCAGGTCCATCCATGCTGTCACAAAAGGTAAGATTTCCTCCTTTTTTACAATAGCATAGTAATCCATTGTGTAAATGTACCATTAGGCTTATTGCACTTAGACATTAAGTTAGAAAAAATTAGAAGAATATGTAAATCTGGAAATAATGATCATGATACTAGCAATAGTTTTAAAAAGTAACAGATTCTAATTTTTATCTATTTAAATAGATAAAAGTAATGCCAACATATATTAAATAATTCAGAAAAATAGAAAGGTATTTTAAAGGTGACTAAAATACATGAATAAATCTAGAACTTAGAAGGAACTTCTGGTGTATTTTTATCTTAATTAAGAAATACATACATGTAAAAAATATTGTTTTCATTTTAATAGGATATTACTAAAGATCAGGAGACTTTTCAGGCCCAGAGAAATGAGACATTATACTGGGGAGGGGAGACCTGCCCAGTAGTCCCTTCAAACCCAACCACGTAGGTGGCCACCTACACTGTCTGCTTAGAAGAATCAGTTTCAGAGCTGGTAGAACTTGGAGAGCATGTCCCATCAGCCCCTGCTCTGGCTGATGCGCGGGAGCCCATGTGGGTCCACAGCTGAACAGGCTGCTGGTTGCAGCCGAACAAATCTCTGCTCAAGCTGGTTGAGGAGAAGCATCCAGACATCTGAGGAAAGGGGTTTTTCCTCCTACAGTTTCAGAGGGCATTTCATTGTGGAAGGCAGAATGAGTAAGAGAAGGGAGAAATTTATGAGAACCTCTTTGCCCTCAGTGTTGGGCTTCCTGAGCATCGCTGTGACAACTCACCAAGGTTGACTAACTTTGCTCCGACCCCCGGGCTTCTCTATTCATCCCACACAGAACACCCTCAGAGACTGGCTTGGCTTCACAGCGCTGCCCAGAGGAGGACGTGTCAAGCGAGAAGCAGGAAAAAATGCTCGTTTCTTGTTGAAAAAGTCCCAAATTGTAATTTAACAGTGCAATTTTTTTTGTTAATTTCCAAAATGTGCTTTTCCCCCAGAGTCCTTGAGCACAGACCTGTGGTTTTCTCTCTCCTGGGTTTTACAGTCTATCTGCCTCAAGCCAGGAGACTTGGCTCTGCTCCCCCTGAGTCAGAGTCTCGGCTGGTAGCTGAACCCAGGAAGCTTGGCCCCGCGTCTCTCCCTGGAACCACCAGACCACACAGCCTCCTGTACTCAATCCTTTGGCTGGATGTCCTGCCGCCTCTTTGTTTGGGGTTAGATGTCTTACGTAACTGCATAACCTACTAAATGCTCCATTGTTTTCCACTTGGGAGAGCTGAAAATAAACTATTAGTGACTTATGACTTATCACAAAGATGCAACCTATCATCACGTATCCATAGCCCCCTTGGAGCAAGCCTCACCTATCTCACTTAGATCAATAATCAGCAAGAGCTCAACGACTGTGGTCTTTGGAAAATTATGAGTTCAGAACAAGGTGCCGGAAATATGAAGTCTAGTTCATCTATAGGTCACAGTACTTTGCTCAAACAGCACATGAAAGTCATTTGTAATTCAAGATTAAAACAGGCATAAACAATTCTGATCTGATTATTCTTTTATTAATCTGATTTTGATAAACAGCTGATGAAAGTAGAAGGTGTGTGGTCACCAGAGGAGAGATATCCAGGCCCTGAAATCAGTTTTTCTTATCTCACTAATCAGAGATTTATTCTGAGGCTCCCATTAATAGCCCACAATGCCAAGAACTGTGATCATTGCCCTGGACTGTAAGAGCCTTCCAAGCAGAATGACAGAAACCCATTGGGTAAGTTCTTCGCCTCCATCTTTAGTTTCTATGAATCTCTGATTAGCCCTATTGGGACTTCTAGCAATTACTTTAAGCTGGCACTTCTAGAAAAAATATATATACCTCTTAGGATTCAATTATAAATGAAAAGAACCTCTGCATGGTGTTGCCAAGGAGCTCTCCCTGGATAAAGCAGGGTGTGGACCAGGAGGATAAAACACTCAGCATTAGGTGACATTTCCATCTGGTTCTGCTGCCAGAGCAGCCCTGGGGGGAGAAGCTGGGCAGAGAAGGGGGCAGCCTGCTGCAGCCTGCTCTCTCTTCCCCATGGACCCCAGAGTCTTTCAAGGATCCCCCACAGCTCTTACTTACTTCTTTCTGCAGCAGACATTTTCTTCTCAGGGACCAGCTACGTGATTAATTTCAGGTAGAAGCATAGTTCTCTCCCTGCTCTCTGACAAGTGAGCCCTCAGCCAAGCTTTCCAAAAGGGTCCCTCCCTGAACTTGGGGAAGTGCAGCCATATCCAACGACCTTGGGAAGCACACCTGGGCAGCACAGAGAGAAGAGGTGAAGGGCTCTATCCCCTTCCTACATCTGCCCCTGACACTTCCTTAATGCCTCTGTCTCATGTACTAGGCCACCAAGTTCAATGCATGGGTCTGTAAACAGCAGCAGCCAAAATGAGCACGTAAGAAATTTTGCTGTACTGATTTTTGTGTACAAATGTGGCTCAGGTCTTATTATATTTAATTCACTGAGTTAGAAACGGCTAAGAGTAGAATCAGGCTTCCATTCTAGCTTCAAAGAGTGATTTTCACAAGCATCTCTGAAGCTTAAGCTTCTTGCAGAAGCTACTTGTGTACATGACAGGGGAACTTTTTAGGGCATATAATTTGAAAAATGCACCAACTTTGAAATAGTAGGAACAAAATGTACTTCTTTGGATTTCCTATTTCCAGAAGAGAAGGTGAAGTTCAAGTCCACCTCAAGTGAGAAAATGGAACAGTTCCTATTTTATTTGAATACAATCTACATCCAAAAATGGGTAAGGACTACTTATACTGCAAGAACAAATCAAAAGAGTGCTCGGTGCAGCTCATGGAAGTGTCATTATAAATTTGTTTTTCTTTATGATGCTAACTTGCTGTGTAAGAAGGATTTAGAATACATGGTAAGAAGAAAATCCTAACTATGAATGTGTATATATGAAAGAAATCATCAAGGAAACTTGTAGAAATCCTATCCCTGTATAATAATATTATCTGGAGATAATTCATAAAATAGTACACTACTCTTTTTTTAAGAATGACTTCATTCCAATTCTACCCACAAGCTACAAGAAAAATTTCTTCCAAATGGAAATCATGGGAATTTACCAAACCAACAGACTTCTAATTGTGTTGTGATCTCTTCTCATGTATCCCCTGGTCTTGTCTATGTTTTAAAGTGCTTCTGGCTTAGAGAATTTTGGAGATAGGGTCAAAAATAAGGAAAGTAAAGACAAGTAGGAAACAGTAGTATTTAAATACCAATAATCTATCACTTCAATGTAGCAATAAAAATAAAATATATAGCAAAAAATTCTTAAAAATAGACTACATAGCCCATCAGTAGATGAGTAGATAAAAAAAGCTGTGGTACATTTACACAATGGAATACTACTCAGCTGTAAAAAGAAAGAGATCTTCTTTTTTGTGACAGTATGGATGGACCTGGAGAACATTCTCCTAAATGAAACAAGATAGTCAGAGAATGAAAAGTACAATATGATTTAACTTATTTGTGGAATCTAATGAACGAGATAAACTAACAAACAAAATAAAAACAGTCTCATAGATACAGAGAACAGACTGACAGCTGTCAGAGCAGAGGTGTGTTGAGAAGCTGGGTGGAAAAGGTGAAGGGATTAAGCAAAAGAAAAAAAGACTGCACAGACACAGACAACAGCATGGTGATTACCAGAGGGAAAGAATGCAGGTAGGAGGTAGGAGAGGGTACAGGAGGAATAAATGGTGATGGAAGGAGACTTGACTTGGGGTGGTAAACACACAATAAAAATATACAGATGATATATTATAAAATTGTACACATGAAACATATATAATTTTATTAACCAATGTCATCCCCATAAATTCAATAAAAATTTTGAAAAAAGACTACATATTTGTAGTGTATACATAAAAATAATATGCAAAAATATGGTCCTTTTTAGCTAGACTTAGACAAGCCCAGAATGTTATGTTAAAGGCCCTTGGAATTCAATGCCTATATGTACTGTTCTGGAATTAGACAGCCTGGGTTTGAATTCCAGTGTGTGATGTTGTGCAAACCACCCACTCTGTGCTTCTCTGCCTCAGTTTCTTCATCTGAAGAACAATAATACACAACCTGGGCTTTTGTAATTAATAAATGAGTGAATGAATGGTTATCTTCACTAGATTTAGAACTGAGTCTATGCTCAATGCTATGTTACTGTTTGATGATGATGGTGATGATGAAAATAAACTGTCAACAAATTAAAACTCAAGGGCACCAGGTAAACAGTGCTAGCACCAAAAATTCCTATAGTGGAGCACTCTGCAAAAACACACAGACTAACAGATGTTATCTTCTGGAACCTAATACAAAACCATAATCTCTTTGCCCTAGCAAACAATGGAAGTGCAATACAGATGATTTTCTTGTCTTTCTTCCCCAGCCATGATCTCCATTCAGTGGGCAAACTGGATTAGGGCCTCAAAGTCCTGCTGTCTGAGAGCCCTGGGGCTCACTGACCTGGGGAAATGACGTGTCAGAGCCAGAGTAAGGTTTCTAGGGACCAGAGCCATCCTGTGGGCCACTCCCCTACTCCCATAGACACAGGTGGCTCCAGGTTAGAATAAATACTTCATGTAGCCTTTAGGGGAATAAAAAAGTCACAAAGAGCTTCAAGCAGTGGGCTGTGTACACTGAGATGGGCAGACCTTCCATCTCTAATTTGGAGGCACTGGTGGATTTATGTATTCATTGTTTGCATACGACTTCTTTCCTCAAACTTAGGTGGTTCATGTACTGCTTTGTAAGGGGAATTAAGCTTCAGGTGGGATTCTAAAAAATCATACTATCAATTTTAAAATGCTTTTAAGAGATCACAGTTCTCCTTTACCCCCAGATTATATTCCCACCCACCCTCTACATCTGTGCACTTTTCCAAGCTCAGTCATGGCCCTCAACATAAACCAAAAGAGAGAAATATTTTTCTGCTCTTAAGTTTTAGATTCTGAGTATTGTTACTTACAATCAAAGTTATTTATTACATTGGCGTGACTGTAATAAGGAAACATATAAAAATGGAAACAATGTTTTATAATCTCTCATAGTTTACTGTGAGAACTTTCTCTTTAACATGTACTTCCTGTGTTCAAGTCATGGCATGAAAGCCGGAAGGGATCCTTCCTGTCCCCCTTGAAGGATCGTCATTTTGCAGGAGAGCGAACCAAGGCCAAGCAAGAGTGAGGGACATGCTCTATTTGACTCTATTTGACTCAATCTCTCTCTCTTTTTCATTTTTAACACAAATGTTTGGCAAAAATCCTTCTTTTTTTATACTTTGCCATATGAATTAAAATACTTTACTGTTTGATTAAAACCTGTAATTATGCAACCCTGATTTCAGTGGGTTGACAACTTCTGCTCAATATTCTCAAGGAGGCTGAGCAGGGTCTCACTTATTTCTGGGACAGGGAGAAAACTTTATAGTCATTTTGCTAATATATTCCAGGGCATTTCTTTTACTTTTTTTAAAGAATATAACAAAATAATATAACAGTTACTCATCTGCAGCCAACCTCAATGACCGTGAGCTTGTAGAGAAATGGAAAAGGTGATTCTGGGAACCCAAGACCCTGTTTGAAGAGGAGTACTGTAAGTGTGGCTAGAAAATACAGACCTATGCAGCTTCTTTGAGAATGTGTATACGGTGGTGATTATACGACATTGGTAGGGGGAGCTTCCCCTCTGCCTTGGTTAAACACCTTGACTCTAGAACCAGTCACATTGCAAGCAGCCCAAGTCTAGGTTTTGCTATCACTTACTAGCTATAGACACTTGGACAAATTCCTTAACTACTCTATACCTAAATTCCTTCCTCCATAAAATTGGAGTGATAAGAGCACCTGCCTCACAGGGTCACTGTGAAGGTCACCTGAGTTCATATCTATAATGTGCTGGAAATACATTGTGTGGAGCATCCTAAGGGCTCAATCTATGCTTATCATTAACATTACCTATTATCGACACTGTGTCCCAGCCCATCTTTGAATCTGAAAATAGGGGCCCAAGATAGAAGAGGAAAGAAATTGTTTTATTATGTTTGACCAGGTGCTCTGGAAAACAGCACAGTTATGGCTGGACTTGGTGATGAGGAACCCTCTTTCCCAGCCCTAAACCCACCCTTAGCTATCAAGGCATCCTTGCTCACCATTAACATTCAAAATAGAAAGCAGTTTCCAGAGTATGCTTTCTTAGAAACTCTCTAGTAAACTTCAGACTTTTAGATTAAAGTCTGGTCTTTGGTTAATGTAACAATGCTCTCTGTAACTAATATGCACCAGGTTTTCTCAATGTGGCACTAGATCCGCAACAAGGGATGACAGTCTATCAACTCCAAATCTCCAAATGCAGGGTTACTTTTAGACTCTACTCCAAACGTTCTTATTGCCAATAAGCACTAGCTATTCCCTCTAGTCACCTTCCCGAGGCTTTGGTGATGTCCTTTCAAAGGCAGACTTACCCTTCAGGGAGCTACATGCTGGTACTTCTAAAGAGCGCCAGGACTTCAGCACCACACCTTCAAGATGCATGAAAAGGTTCAGTGTGCAAGTAACAAGGCATTTCTTATCAGGTTATCAGTCTTTCTAGCATTGTGTCAATCCTTTTGCCTTTAGTGGGGCTGCAATGGACCTCTCAGGAGGTGTCACATAATTATACCGGCATACAAGAAAAAAAGTAGAAATGGGTCCCAAGTAACATTTCCAGTGGCAATTAATTAGCCTGGCACTAACACACTTGATGCTGAGAAGAAACACCGTGATCTGGGAGTCACTGGCTAATGGAATCATCCTTCAGGAAAAGCATCCACTGTTTCTGATTTTTTTTTCACCTGGGTCTTTCGTACAACCACTGATGAAAACAACACACACACAATAACCGAAGAATCTGGTGGATTGGGTAACTCCTTCCAAAGCAATGTTCCTCCTTGCTGCATTAGCAGGAGGGATCAAATATTCAACCTAAAGCTAAAAAACCTTGGACTTTGATGTCAGTAGGTGAAACAGCAGCAGGCAGCATCATTGGTCAAGCCACCAAAAGTTAGAAACATTCTTCACTTGCTCAGCTTGAGAAAAGGACCAGGCTCCTGCTTATGTCCTGCCCGGTAAGTGACTGATGTGAAATTGGCCCTAGGGAAGCCTGCCCGGGCCTCAGAACAGGCTCCTCTGCTCAGTGCGGTGCCCTTGGCAACACCACGGCAGGCTGCAGGGGCTGGGAGAGGCCTGACCGACCGAGGGACCAGAAGAATGGTATGAAATACGATGCAGCTGCTGAACTTTCTTTTCATTAACTTTAAATTACAGCAATTTCTAGACTTTTGGATAGTTATCCAAAAGAGAAAAGAGAAAAAAAGACTAAAAAGACAATCTGTCTGCTTTTAACTTAACACAAAATGAGCAGTAATGAAAGTAATTCATCCTGGAGTAGAAGGACAGACAGGACCACCACTCTACTCTCCCTGTTCCCTGCCTTCCAAATTCCATTTAGCTAGAAGCTTCCATTTCAGCTCTCCTCCTCTGAGGCAAGAAAACCTCCAGAAGGAGGCCGTCTTGGCAGCCGTCTTGGCAGCCGTCTCCTCTGCTAGGCCTTACCCCGGGCCCAGAGTGATTCAGCAAAGCTGCCCACTCCAGGGTGGGGACAGGGCGGGGCGCCTGTAAGGGGGCTGCCAGGGCGTGTGCCGTCCTTGCAGCTTGCTTGCTTGCTCACACTGTCCCGAAGTACATCCAGTAGAAATGGCCACTAGCACCAGATTATTAAATTGTTTATGTACTCCATATTCCAGGTGTTACTTGGGGAAGAGGTGACCGAGAAGATGTTTCTCGGCTGTGCTGGGCCTGCTGAGGTTACGGTGGGTGGATGGGAATGTGGCGAGTAGACAAGTAGGTATTAGCACTCATCTCCAAATCCCCATGTTTTCAAGATCTCAACACCCCAGTCCTTCCTCTGATCTTCTGCCCTGAGGTACAGTACTTTTTGTTAGAATTGTATCCATAGATCTTTGATGGCTCTAAGCTTCTCCAGGATGACTGTACCTCTAGGTCACAGGATAAAAAATGAGGGCAAAAGGGAAAGGAAATGTAAAAGACTCAGTGCTCCATTACACGTTTATTGAGTGCCTACCTTGTGTTAGTCGTCATTCTCGGAGCTCGTTGTATAGAGGTCAATGAGTTTACATTCATGTGGGAAGGAGTTTGGGAGCCACTGACGTATTTTTAAGCAGTGAGAAAACATGAAGTTCATTCCATCTGTTTTCTATTCCCACATGATACACATTTCTGTATATACACACATATACACACGTAAACAGGGAAGATATGTGATTGGGATAAATACTGAGTTTGGATTATGAAAATTTTTTATGTTTTTAAAATTTGACATTACTTTAGATTTTATATTTAGAAGGATGAACAAGTTCTCAGAAATGCAAGAGGAAGAACTAGGTTGGAAAATGAAGCTCTTTTATAAAGTTAATACATGAAATGAAACAGCATCATTCACATGCAAATCATATTAGACATTAATCTTTCAAAGCCGACTTTTAAGATATTTTGTCATGACAAAAACAGGGACACAACAGGGACATACATATCCATTAAGAGAAAGCACAACTTAGTTTAAGAAACCAATAACCAGGCATTTACGAGTGGCGTGGTTTATGCATATTTGCACAGAGTACCAGGTCTCCCTCTGAGGTCCAGATGGGAACCTTCAGTTTTACCTACTTGTTTACCCACAATGGTCTCGCTTTGTTCCAGCACCTTGGCACCACTCTGGAAGACCCAGGCAGTGAAAGGACTTGGACAAATAAATGTTTTGGGGTGTTGACCTCTGAAATTCCATCAAATATTCTTTTTCCATGTGACTTTTTTCTCTCTTTCCTTCCTTCCTTCTTTTCCTTTCTTTCTTCCTTTCTGCCTTCCAAGAATTTTAAGAAAAAGAAAGGAAAATCTGAGAGAAAAGGGAGATGATTTTTTTTATGAACTCTGTGATTACGTCTAATATGGCTAAAATTACATAATATTATTCCTATAAAAGGATAGTTTTAAGCACCTAGTTATTAAAGGTGTTCTTTCAGACTACCAGTAAACAGAGACTGCATATCCACAAATTTCTTGTTGTTTAAAGCAAATATGTACAAAAGTCAAACAGATACTTAAAAAATAAAGTTAATGTTTGAATAAAACTATGATGGACTTGAGAAGTTATTAACAAAGAGTAAATAAAAACATGAATTACTTGTATATATATTTTTATTCGGTTCATCATATTTATCTTCTGCCAACTTAAAGATATAATGTATTTTAAAACATTTTTTAAAGTAAACAGAAGTCAAATATTAAATAAGATAGGGAGAGCACAGGTAAAATAGTAAGAGAAGCTACTATAATTGAGCAAAATACTTAACTCTGAAAAATGTGGACACTTTCTGCCATTATATATTTTACTTTCGCAATGATTCCAAGGCCTTAAATAAAAAATAGTTTCTTCATTTGGATACACTTTGGAAGTTAGCTCAATAATAAAAAATCTGAAGAATAAAAGTATGAAAGACTGAATATTGGCTTCCAAAAGATATTAATGTTCTAATCCCTAGAAACTGTGAATGTGTCCTTATATAGCAAAAAATGACTTTGCAGATGTGATTAAGTTAAGGATCTAGAGATGGGGAGATTAACCTGGATTATTCAGGTGGGCTGTAAATGTAATCACATGAATTCTTATATGAGAGGCAGAGGGACGCTTGACACTTAAGAGGAGAGGGCAATGTGACCACTGAGGCAGAGATTGACGTGATGTGATTGATGTGGTGATGTGGCCACAAGCCAAGGAATGTCAACAGCCATTACAGTTGAAGGGGGTAAGAAATGGGTTCTTCCCTAGAGCCTCTGGAGAGAGTCTGTCTCTTCTGACACCTTGGTTTGGGCATGGTGAAACTTATCTCAGAGTTCTGGACTCCCAAACTGTAAGAGAATCAATCTCTGTTGTTTAAAACCACCCACTTAGTGTCACTTGCTACAACAGCCCTAGGATACAAATACAGAAAGCTATTCTGAATTAACACTCACTGACATCTTAAAAGGAGTAAAAATAGCTGTGAGGGGGCAGGAGAATTACTTTTAATGAGGCAGCATTGAAAATTCTTTGTATTTCTACATCAAAGGAGTAAAGCACAGGACCTGTTTCATTGTTTAGTACACGTGACTTTAAAGAAAAACAGGTAAAATTCAGCTCACATTGGCTGGTAAAGTTTTAGTACTACCCATATAGGGAGATTTGATTCTTCACTTGTTGAAGAAACTATAAACTTTTAAACATTTTTGTAAGTCAATGTAATACATGCACATAGTAAAAAAGAAAAGAAAAGGAAATAGCACAGAGAGGTTAGACTGAGAGCTAATTCTTACTTCCCCAGTCTCCACAGCCGCACTGTTCCTCGGAGACAGCCACAGTAACCCTTTCTGACTTCATTGCTTCTGATGATTATGTTCACAACTCTGAATAACATGGCTATTCCTCTATTATTTTATGTCATCAACTTTAGGGGAAACCAAAACTAATATACTAACCTAACTCTGCACTAAGGAAGATAAAGATTTAGCTCAGCAGTTTTCTACACAGCTGTATATTGAAAGCCCCTGAAAAGCTTTAAAAATATGTCTATAACTAATCTCTACCCCTAGAGGTTCTGATTTAATTGGTCTTGAGTGGGACCTAAGCATCAGTCATTTTGAAAGATATTCAGGTGATTCCTAGCAGTCAGGGCTGAGAACTACTAATTTAGTTCATGTTTAGTCCCCACATTCATTTCTTTCTTCCTCCCAATATATGCTGGTTATATTACATATTTTCTTTCTTTTTTGGTCATTCTTACAGTTATGCATTACTATGTTTTAATCTTTATTTTAAATAATATCGTTAAATATCTATTTACTCACTATCAACTTGGGATGCTGTTTTCAGATTCCTAGCCTCCAAAATTTCTGTCCCCTGCTATGTACAACTTGTATAATCCCATCCTCTTAATTGTAGATAGTACCTGTAACTATAAAGGCATATTGCTTCGGTGATTAGTTATCCTTGCGTTTGAGTTCATCAAAAGAGAGACATCCTGAGTGGGCCTGACTTCATCAGGTAAGTCATTAAAAGTAGGTGAAACAACAGGGAGATACTTTCCTGCTGGCCTGCAAGAAAGCAAAAAACCTGTTATAAACTAAACTACCTGTTGGGTATTCCATGGAGGACGCCAATCCTACAACTAAAAGGAAGTAAAATAGGCCATAACCAGTAAGCCTGGAAGAGAACTCCAGCCTAAAATCAGGTCACGGACTGGCCAGGTCCTTGATCTCAGCTGGGGAGACTCTCAGCAGAATCTTGCTAATCCATGCCAAGAGTTCTGTTCTACAGAAAATGTGAGATAATATGTGGATATTGTTTTAAGCAGCTAAGTCTCTGGTAATTTGTTATGCAGCAGTAAAAAACTAATATAATGACCAAACAAGATGAAGATGTTGTTACTCTTATTCTTTCCTAATACCACTTCTTTGTTTCCTGAATCCTAGTGTTCTTTCAAACATGTATTTATTTTCACCTTTTCAAAGTTAGTAACATTTACATCTGTTCCATAACAGTAATAGTGTGTGGTAATGACAACAGACTCTGTAGCAGACTAGATACATTTGAACCTGGTTCTACTTAATGTTAGCTAACTAAATTTATATAAGCAAAGTAATCTCTTTGCGGCTGTTTCCCCAACTGCATTACAGAGACACAAAGACAGGTCTGCCCTCACAGTGTGGTTGTGAGAAATAAGTAAGTCAATGCATGTAAAGCACTTAGAAGAGTCACTAGTACATCAGTAAAAGCAGTAGTACTCAGTAAGTGGTGCTACTATTTACTACTGCTGTTATGTTACTATCTCTGTGTTTGAATATGTATATTCTAAAAGTTGAAAACCAACAAATCTCATTTACATAAATAAGACTGAGTATTTTTCACAGCACTGTCAAATAGTGTGTTAGTATTAAGTATCATTGTCTACAGGTCCAGTGTCGTAACTTCTGGACTATTTGAAGGAGAATGTTCCTACAATCAAGGTCAAGTGGATACGAGTTTTTTTTAATCCTCATTTGAGGACATTTTTTCATTGAATTTTTAGAGAGAGGGGAAGGGAAAGAGGAAGGGAGAGAGAGAAACATCGATGCGAGAGAAATACGCTCCCGGACCGGGGATCAGACCTGCAACCTAAGTACGTGCCCTGACTGGCAGTTGAACCCACAGCCTTTCGCTGTACGAGACAGTGCCCCAAACTGCTGGGCCACACCGGCCAAGGCGTATCTTTTCTTGTATGTCAATTTCTTGAAAATTTGTCATAGTTTAGTTTACTTTGTATTTGGCAATAATCTCCTTAGTTTTTATTTTCTCTTCCTGACAAAAATTTTCCTTTATAATATCTCAAAATTATCCAGTCTTTTGATAACTCAAATATTAAAAGAATCTACTTACTCTTCAGAGATATTCTTTAGTTCCAACCTGGACTAGTTCTTGAAGCTGTGAAATAGCAGTCCACCTGGGATTTTGTGGTAAATACTTGAATGCTTTTTTTCTATTTATCAATAAAAATAAACCAAAGATAGTTGTATACAGTATATTTCTCTAGAAAATTCTGTCAGTGTGATAATCACAGATCAATAGCACTCCCACAAAGAAGAGGACCAGCTTTGGGATCAGACCCTCCTGAGTTCTAATTTGACCTCTGTCACTTTCTCCCTGTGGGAGCTTAGGCAAGTGATCAGCTCTTCCGAACCCCAGTGTCCTCATCTTTAGAACAGTGGTAATGTACATGCTGATGACTGTACATGGCAAATTAAGTGAGACAGTGAACGTAAAACTCTGTGCTCCTACGCCATCGTCAACTCTTACTCAGTGGGAGCTAGAATCATTATCAGTCAAAGACTGTAGCTAATCATCCTCTTGGCACTTAACCTATTTGAAGAAAACTATTTATTTTTAACTTTTAAATACTGGAATATAAAAAACACACAAATGTAAATGTCCAGCTTAACCAGTAATAGAAAAATGAATGCACAGATAGCACACAAATTAAAAAATGCATTCCCAGCTCCCAGAAGCCCTACCTCCCCTCCCCATCTTATTCCTTCCACATCAAAATACTTACACTTTAAGGGTGACTGTGACTTAAATTTAATTTTTAAATTCTTAATTTATATGTGAAACACTTTTCCACTTTGTTGTTTAGTTTTATCACCTAAATAGAGATATCTTTAGCAAGACTTAGATAACTTATGAGTTGCCCAATGAATTTTGGTGGATTAATTTCATAGGTGTGAAGAGACACATTGTGCAGAAACTAATAAAGTAGTACACTGTTTGTTCTCCAGCAACTTATAGTGACAAAAAAAAGCCATGCTGCCAGCTCCCAGCTTGCCCGATGGCTCTTATGCCACTTTCTTGTGGAGTATAACAATATTTACCACAAACAAAATACCATAAATTGCTATTTTTGCAATTGTTTTCAAAACGAACTTTGTACTCACATCCCACAACATGAAGAAAAAGGGGACTGGCAAGGGGCTAAACATCGAGTACCTGCTACAGGCCTAGCAATGTGCTAAAATTTTTCTATTTATTCATTATTTCAACAGCCTAACATGACAGATATTATCAACCCTATTCAACTTGTATGAAAATTGAGGCAACAGCTCGGAAGTCAAGACAATATAATCTTAAAAATGAAAAGTAATGAAACTTCCATGACACTACATCAGAAAGATGTAATACTTAATGCAACTAACGGTAGAGCCACGCATTGCATGAAATAAAATCTAACACAATTAAAAGATATTAGACAACTCAACAATTATAGTTGAAAATTTCAACACCTCATTCTCAATAATGGATAGAAATATTGGGCAAAAAAGTAACAAGAATATGGAAGACTTGGTAACACTATCAACCAACTCAACCTAACTGTCATGTACAAACATTCCTGCCAACAGCTGCAAATGCACATTCTTTCAAGCACATGTGGTTAGACAAGGATCGACCACATGCTGGGACCTAAAACAAGTCTCAATACATTTAGAAGCATTAAGCTCATGCAAAGTGTGCTTTTCAATTACAACAGAATTAGAAATCGACAACAGAAAGAAATCCAGAAAATTCCTAAATATTGGCAAATTAAACAACCCACTTGTAAATAATCCATGGTCCAAAGAAGAAATCACAATGAAAATTAGAAAATATTTTAACTGAATGAAACCAAAATATAACATATCAAAATTTAAGAAATGCAACTAAAGTAGTGAATAGAGGGAAATTTATAGTTTTAAATACCTATATCAGAAGAGAAGAAAGACTTCAAAACAACAGCCTAAGCTTTTACATGAAAGAGCTTAGGAAAAGAAAAGCGAACAGAACTCAGAGTAAATAGAAGAAATGTAAATAACAAACATTAAAGAAGAAATCAGTGAAATAGAGAACAAAAACAATGGAGAGAATCAGTGGAATAAAAAGTTATTTTTTTAAATGATCAAGAAAATTGACAAAGTTTTAGCTAGAATGACCGAGATAAAAAGAGAAAAGATGTGAATTACTGAAATCAATCACGAAACTATCATCCCTACAGAAATTAAAGGGATTATAAGAAAATATTAACTGTATATCAATAACTTAGACAACTTAGATCAAATGGACACATTCCTGGAAAGTCACAAATCACAAAAACTGACTCAGAAAGAAACAGTAAATTGGAGTAGGCATATAATTAATAAAGAATTGAATTAATAACTAAAAATATACCTACAAAGACAAGCCCAGGCCTAGAGAGCTTCACTGGTGAATTCTCTCTAACATTTACAGTTTGCCCTTGAAGAACAGGGTTTGAACTGCTCAGGCCCACTTACACGCAGATTTTTTCAATTGATCAGCACAGTTCAAACCCACATTGTTCAGGGGTCAACTCCTAGGTCAGGAATCCAAGTATGCAAAGAGCTTACACAGATTTTTGGTTGGTTGGCACCTCTAAAACTCACCCTGTTTAAGGGTGAACTGTACAAAAATAGTAATAGCCCTTCACAAAATCTTTCAGAAAATAGAGGGAACAATTCCCAATTCACTTTATGAGGCCAGTATTACCCTGACACCAAAGTCAAAAAGAGACATCACAAGAAAAAACTATAGAACAATGACCTTCAGGAGTGCAGACACAATAATCATTAACACAATTTTTAACAAATTGAATCCAGCAACATATAATATGAAGATAAAGTAGGATTTATCCCAAGAATGCAAAGTTGGTTTGAGACCTGAAAATTCATATAAAGTATGAAGGACAAACACCACATAATTATCTCAATAGATACAGAAAAAGCATTTGAAAAAACATGACACCCATTTATGATTAAAAATTCTCAATAAACTAAGAATACAAGGGAACTTCTTCAACATGTGGATGTGGTGCTTGGTCACCTCCTTAAATTTACTCACTCATTAACTGTATATATACAATCAATAAGTTTTATTACATATATCTCAGTGTAGCTATTATAAAAGATTAAAAAAGATCTAAGGTACTTAATTCTTATCAGAAGTCACTACAGACAAGAGCGTATCTTTATTATGTTTTCTTTAGTGTACAGTTCATTAAGATAGCTGTCAATTTTTTGTAATTTATGCAATTTTGCTTTGAAAAATTAACCACATTCCATAGACTATACAACCTATAGCCTGCATTCCAGTGGCTCCATGTCCTTATTCTCTTTTATCTATTCTGTTTCCCTTAAAGCAGCTTTTTGCACCCACTTTTCATCTCTGTGCCTCTGCTCACGTTGCATACTTCATCCACTAGGTGGTCCGTTGGGCACTTGTCGCTTCGTTGCTATCCAGAAGACCTGGGGTGGTTTGGACACAGCAGACACATTATGTAAACAGGCCACATCTTAGTTGAGTACTCGTAAGCAGAACAGGGCCTTTGTCAGGTATAACTGGATAACATTCATAGAATAAATTAAAAAGTTGAGTGTGAAGGATTTCATGTTTCAGAGTTTTTCAAAAATGGGGGTTCTTGGGGCGGTATACACCCACAGCCAGTCTTACAAGGGAGCAAGTGGGCAGCTGCACACGTAATGAGGCTTCACCCATTAACTCTTCCACCAGTGTTTATTGAGTGCCAGCTCTGTGTCAAGCGCCGTTCTAGGTATGAAAAGCACAGCAGTATACGAAACAAAGTTCCGCCCTCATGGGGTTTACATTGTACTTGGGGGAGAAATAACCAATGATCAAACAATTGCTAATGTTTATTCTGTAAGGGCTTTGGAAAGCCCTGGAAAGCAGCAAGTGGAAAATGGGAATGGCGAAGCTGTCAGTTACTACTGCACGTGGAGTGGAGGGCCACAGCTTTTCTAACAAGGCAACATTTAGTGCCTCTGAAGGAGATGAAGGAGGGAGTCATGCAACTAAGGAAAGAGCAACCAAGGCAGAGAGAAAACACAATGTATACAGGATAGCAGGCAAGAACTTCTTGGTGTATGCATGGAAAGGGGCAAGTGTGTGAGTGGAGCACAGTGTTAGCGGGTACCTGGGAACGGTAAGTTTGAGAGGAAGAGGTGATTTATATAGAGCATGAAGGACCTTGTGAGGTATTTTAATGCCTTTTGACTTGACTGAGTAAAATGAGAGCTATCAAAGGATTTTGAACAAAGAAGTGGCATAATTTGACTTGTATTTTAAAGGAATCACTCTGGCTTCTGTGTTGGGATTGTCTACAGCGGGGCAGAGGCAGGGAGACCAGTTAAGATGCTATGGCAACAATCCAGGCAAGGGGTGATGGTGGTTTATCGGGATATTAGCAACGGAGGAGATGAGGAGTGCCACATTTTAGATATATTTCTAAAAAAGAGCCAACAATATTAGCTGATGGTTAGCGATATGATGTGAGAGAAAGTGAAGAGCCAAAGATGATTCTTTATCTTAATCATTTAACAAAAGTTTATTTAGTAATAATTATATGCCAGGCACTGTTCCAAGTTTTGACAAACACTGACTCATTTCATCTTTGTAATAGCCCTGTGAGATGGGTACTATTTTTGTCTTCATTTTCCTGCTTCCAAGGTTTTGGCTCTGAGAGGATGGAAGGATGGCATTGTCATTGGCTGGGAAAGGGAAGAGTACGTGAAGTGCAGGTTCAAGTTAATATGTTAAGGTTGAGAGGACTGAAACAACTGTGTGAAGGTGTCAAGCAGGTGGCTGGTTATGCAGTTCTGAAGTTGAGGATAGAGGTCTGGGCTGGAAATACACACTCAGCGGTCCTCTTTGTAAAGATGGTATTTAAAACCATGGAACTGATGAAATCCCCAAGAGTAGTGATACAGAAGAGAAGAGGACCCAGGGTCATGTTGGAGGCCATCCAGCATTTAAATATGAGGACCTAAGGATGAGCTGTCAAAGAAGACCAAAGAATGGCCAAAGAGCTTGGCATCCTGGGACCAAGTGAAGAAACTGTTTGAAGGTGGGGAGAGCAAGCAATTGTGTTAAATGCTACAGATCTGTTAAATAAGAAATAACTGAGAATTTATTTATTGCCTACTTTGAAAAGGCCTATTTCATTGAGTGGTAGAAGTGAAAGCTTGAGTGCAATGGGTTCAACAGAAAACAGAAGCAGGAGAAAATGAGGTGGTAAATGAAGAGAACTCTTTTGAGGTATTTTCCGTAAAGAATATAGGACTATGGCAGCAGTTGGAGAAGAATGCAGAGTTGAGAGAGGTTTTTTGTTTGTTTGCTTTTTGTTTTTTTTTTAAGATGGGACAAATAACAGCATTTTTGTATGCTGATGGAAATGATCCAATTAAAAAGGAAAAAATACTGATACATGAGAGAGAAGATTAAGTGATGTTCATGATGTAAGAGGCTGATAAAGTGCAGGGCTTGCATTTAGAAGGCAGGGTATATGGGGACAGATGTATGTACGTGGGGAGATGTGGTTACTTGTGGAAGTTCTCTTCTGATTGTTTCTATTTTTCAGTGAAATAAGGAAAAGGTCATAAGCTGAAAGAGAAGCTCAGAAGAAATGTTGGCATGTTGAGGAGAGCAAGGTGTGAAATGATCATCTAGGAGAATGGGGACTGTTGTCCAAAACATTGGTCCAGCCACAGGTCACTCCATCATTACATCTCAGTATTTGGGTCTGGAAAAGTTTAGTTTTCAAGGGACCCCTAGTAAAATGCAAATACACAGACACCCTAGTCCTTTCCAGCTAGTTTTCCTGGATACCGCATTTGTATCCAAAGATACCTGGGTTGTCAGACAGCCCCAACATAAGAACCCTTAGATCATGATGCTTTCACTGTGTTTTTCCCGGGAAAGCTAAGTCTCACTTTATTTTATTCAAGAAAAGTAAATTGAGCATAGAACTGAATACAATTCATTTGAAAAGTTCTATAAGATGTAACATAATTTACATATTAGAAAAATAATTCATCAAACCACTTGTCTCCATTGTTTTTCCCTATAGAAAAAAAGACATAAGTCCAAGCCCTTGGCAAGAATTAAGGAGGTGAGGTAAGGAAAGATACTTGTTGTTAGAAGGAAAGGTCTTCCTACAGAGGTAAGATGTTGTTCAGATCAGTAATACATTACAAATACAAGGGGCTTTCTCTGTGTCTGTCAAACCTAAGTATATGTCATTTAAAGTAATACCCCCTCCTAAATTAATAAATGCTAAGCAGCAACACACATGTTTGTTCTCTCCTCTACTATTATGGCCAATGAAATTATATAGAATTTTCTTTTTTAAAAATGCACAGATTTGGGTCACTCAGGATGGCAAGGGAAAGCTGTGTGAAAGCACACAGGCTCTGGCATGTCCCTTGTGCCTGAGTTAGAATTCCTGTCCCGCACATTCTAACTTTGTGCTGCTGGGGAAGTGTCTGATCCTCACTGAGACAGTCTCTCTTTTATAAATCATGGGCTACTGATGAAGCTTGTTGAAAAATTAAATGAAGCGATGTGTCACAGTAAATGGGCAGGATGGTGTCTGGCACCAAAAAAAAGAAGGCTATTATTTTTATTGCATGTTGCTAGACTCTTAGGTGTTATCTTCCCTTTTATCTGGGGAAACATCTAGAGAATTTCTGTTTATACTGAGTCCAAATATCCAAATGTCACTAAATGGAGAGAAACAAATGGAGAAGAGTTGGAAAGTAAAAAATGTACAGGCTATTTTTTTTTCTTGGAAATAATTTCATTACAAATGCTCCCTTTCAGGGAGGATCAGTATGGGACTAGAACTCACTTTAAAAAAAACTGAGATAAACTGACATACAACATTATATTAATTTCAGGTGTATGACATAAGAATTCAATGCAAGTATATATTGCAAAGTGATCAACACAATAAATCTAGTTAACCAGTTAACATCCATCACCACACATACTTACAAAATATTTTTTCTCATGATAAGAACTTTTAAGATCTTCTCTCTTAGTAATTTTCAAATATACAATACAATATTATTAACTATGGACACCATAATGTACATTACATCCCTAGGGCTTATTTCTTTTAAAACTGGAAGTTTGTATTGTATATTTTGACCACTTTCATTCTTTTTGCTCACCAACCACTAATAAGTCAGATTATATGGTATTTGTCTTTCTCTGTCTCACTTATTTCACTTAGGATAATGCCCTCAAGGTCCATCCATGCTGTCACAAATGTCAGGAAATTCTTTCGTTATGGCTGAATAATATTCCTATATAGGTATATATCTTTTAGAATCCAATCATCTGCCAATGGACCCTTAGATTCCTTGCCTTGGCTATGGTAAGTAATGCTGCAGTGAGCACAGGGGTGCAGATGTCTTTTAGAGTTAGTGTTTTCATTTCCTTCGGATAAATACCCAGAAGTAGCATTGTGGCATCATATGGTAGTTCTATTTTTAATTTGTGAAAAAAGGCCTCTCTAGGTTATGTTTTAATTGTTTCCTTGGTAATGGAAAGATATCAAGGACGGCTACACGTTTTGTTCATCTCCAGGGTTCCTGAGGCTCTAGAATTCTTAGGCAACTGACAAAGAAGACATCTTTATTTTACCATAATATTTAAGAAGTTCCAGAAGGGTGGGAACCATGTGCCTAACTAAGTTCAGTGGGACTACTTAGCAACTCATTAAATGAAGAAAAATGATCTAAGAAAAATGTGTACATTTCCCGAGCAGCTGGGTGGCAAAGACTGCGGCCATGAGCGCCATCGCACACTGGTGGGGCCCTGGGAAGTGCGTGGGTGTGCCGGCTGCTGGAGTTGCGGTTGGATTCACTGATATTCTCCAACACGGAATCCTTTGCTGATATAGCTGTTTTAATCTTGCAGCTGTTCTGCTGTTGTATTTTCTTATATGTTACAGTTTAAAACGAGGAGAGCAGGGAATCCTTGGAGCCGCATGTGGCACCCCCGTGAGCAGACTGTACGCGGGCTAGAATACTCACAGAGCAAGAGAGCCAAGGTTCTGTGTGCTGCAGTGAGTGCATCCTATTACCTCTGTGTATAAATCACGCAGATTCTAGACACTTTGGCCCATGAAAAAGGTTAGGGCCCCCGGACAGCCCCACCAGATGCAGCTCCAGCTGCACTGAAACGGTTACCCATTAACCTGAGCAGGTGGGAGTGAGTCAGTCTTTGTCCAGCACCAGTTTACAGGCCACAGCCATGGGGCCATGTCTTTTACAACCAGCTGGACTGTGGGGCCACTTTCCTCCTTGTCACCTGGCTTTTTTCTCTCTTGACAGGTGACTATTTGCTCCTTCTTCTGTCTCTCCAGAGCTGGGCTGAGACTCTCAGTGCAACTTGCAGGTTAAGTTGTACAAAGGGTTTTAGCTTCCTTATTTAGCTGTGGAATGTCTTGTTCCAACAAAATCTCACGCCAAAGCTCAATACTTAAAACAGTTAACTCTGGAAGTATTTGGCATGAAGTGGAAGTATATGATCCAAAGCTGGCCATCTCTACCCCTCTCGAATTCATCACATGCATGTACTCTTTTAGGCGAGTTTAAAGAATTTCTAGGACTCTAAGCAGAAATGGTTTGCTCTAACAGCCCCTAGTCACGTGTGGCCACTGGGCATTTGGAATGGCTGGTTGGAACTGAGGTGTGCTGTAAGTGTGGCACACTCAAAATTTCAGAGTTGGTACCAAAAAAAGAATGTAAACTCTCTCATTAATACATTGTATTATTGATGACAGGTTGAAACGATAATATTTTAGATAGACTAGGTTCATTAAAAATATCATTAAAATGAATTCCTGTTTCATTTTACTTTTTTAAAATGTGAGCTCTAGAAAATTCAAAAGTATGCAAGTGGTTCGCATTAGCAGTTTGTATTATAATTCTATTAGGTGGTGCTGGTCTAGATTATTCTGGTAAGGGCATTGTTCAAGGTTGCCCAGGTCACTGGAAGCAGGTCAGGCTCATGGCTCCTAACTCAGGGCTCTCCCCATTCCACCATTCTCATAGGTAACAGCTGAGAAAGACCTCCCCAGACAATTTCATTTAATGTGACAGCTAAGAGTAGACAAAGGAAAGAACTAGCAGGCAAAGGCAGTGGTGGGGGTAAGATTAGGCCCATAGATGGCCTTTCCAATCACCTGTGTTGGTTTGGCATCTAGAAGGAAATCCACCCAGGAAAGGAGCATTGATGTAGAAATAGGGAGGCCTGAATCATAGACCCTTTGGTGATTACACTCTCTCCTTCTGTAAGTTGCCAATCTTCCTGGGTCTCATTTTCTTTGTCTGTAAAGTAAGGGGATAAGTTCACAAGCACCCAAAGTTCTGTCCCATCTCTGGAATTCTTTAATTTGTGTGTGTTATGTGCCCTTGCATCAGCTCTGCCTCCCAGTAACCCTATGAACAAATGAGTGAGGTCCACAGTGTCCTGTTCTCAGAAGTCTTGCTCAGCTCCTGTAGACTCATGGCTGGCTTTTTCATGGGGTCAATCTATCTTGTACTTGTCTTCCTCTTCCTGCTGCCTTCTGCTTTTCCCAGCATTATTGTCTTTTCCAAACAACCCTGCCTTCTCATGATGTCTCCAAAGTACGGCAGCCTCAGTTTTGCCACTTTTGTCTCCAGAGATGTATCAGGCTCAAATTGCTCTAGGATCCACTAGTTCCTCTTTCCGGTGGTCCAGGGTATCCGCAGAGTTCTCCTCCAACACCATACTGCAGATGAATCAATACTTTTTCCTATCAGTCTTCTTCTCTGTAATTTACCACTTGTGTATTCTTCTCTCTTCCTCCCTGCTAGCAAACACTTTTTGATGAGGTGTTCCTGCATCCACTTCTTTTTCCTTGTCTATATTCCACGCTTCCTAAAAGCCAACTTCAGCAAAGAAAACTTGGGTTGGGAAGAGAAGATTACTTCAAAGATAACTTCAAGTACTTCCTTTTACCCTTGACCCAGAGAGCAATGAAAGATTAGCTTTGTGCTCTTACCTCTAGCCCAGCAAAAGAGGACCTAGGGAAGGAAGAAGAGGAGTAGAGGAAAGGGTGGAGAAGATGAAAGGATAAGGGAAGAAGAAAAGGAAGAAGTTGAAGAATGAAAAGGTAATGGGTTTTAGAAATAATGTATCTGAAGGAATGATTAATTTCCTATCTGGACTCCTTGATTTATAAACTCCTAGAAAGCAGGGACTAAATCGTACTTTTTGGAGGGGGGGTGGGGAGACTTGTCTTGCATAATTCCTAAGCATACTGCTACGCAGTGGATAATAAACATGAAGCAATCTCTTCATTCTGTTCACTTTGTTTACAGCTGACACATTTATAACAGACGTGATTAAAAAAAGCAGATGAAACACATAGGAGAAGTCAAATAGAACAACAAATTTATTAAACTTTTTACTCTCCTGCAGAGCTCCTATGAAGCAGAAACACCCAGACATTGTTTTAAGTCAGGGAGTTTCCAGCTTTGCAACTGAACACCCTGGCGGAGGGCCAGGCCTGCCGTCAGTGCGTGGGAGAGAGCGGCATTCTCAGGGCTGTGCTGGAAGTTCCAAGTTTATGAGGCATTTATGTCAGGGATTTAGCCGTTACCTATAGGTTTAGGGTTTAATTTTTCCTCTAAAATATACTTCATCTCCGAATTGTGGCATGTGCTGAGATGCTGGATGTGCTCTGTGTTTTTCAGGCGTCTCTAAATTTCGTCTCAAATGAAATGAGGAGGCCAGAAGCTTCTCTCCGGCCCCACCTATACCTGAGGGCTCTAAGAGGAGCACAATGTTAAAGGAAGTAGCTTTGAGGAACTGTCCTGAGACGCTGGCCCACAGTGCCCCATTGTCCTCTGCTTCACGTAGGCGTTGTAGACAGGAGAAAGAATTGGAGCAGCTTTCAAAGGCAGCTCTAACTCAACCTTTCCTGCCCACACCAGGGACATTAACAGTGGAGGTTAGCTTTGTTAGGAGCCAAAGAGCATTTAATTAAAATAAGCTTTTTAAAAAGGAAGGAAGGAAGAAGGCAAAACCAGAATATTTAGTTAAAGGATCAGATTTCTGGAAGGGTAGAAAAGACTTCCAGATTTCTGGAAGGTTAGGCGGCAGTGGTGGTGGTGTGTGGGGTATTACCCTATTGACGTTGGTGACTAATACCTGCCTCACAGGAGAGATCACACAAAGCTAAGCTCTACCAAAGCTACTAGCCAACGATCTAAGACTGCGTATTAGGCAGGATTTCTCCCTGAAGGATCTGAGACCCTCTCAGCCAAAGCCTGAGATTAGTTTCTTTCAATATATTCAAGACGTATGGATAAACTAACCCTTTGGCAGTTTCTTAACTGAGCAAGAGCTGTGAAAGGCCTGGCCATGCTCCAGGTAAATGGGGCTGTGAAGTGGGGCTCAGGGAAAAGGCCCCGTGGGTTGAGCGTACTCTGTTCAGCGCTGGTTAAAATGTCCTGGAGTAGAAAGCCCATGTAACTGTGTTTCCTTACCAGGGCCTCCGAAAACTCACCAAGGCTTATGGGCCTTTGTGTTTTTCTCAGATAGCTTAGGAACCCAGTCTCCACAGCTCCATTCACGCACAGGGATTGTAATGCCATTACAATCCCTCTGCCTGCTCTTTGCATGCCCTAGCTTGTCTTCTGAGAACTACCCATAACATGGACAGGCCTTGAGCTTCAAAGAAAATCCAAGGTTTCTAAACTTAGGGGGATTGCAGGGTCCCCTTGTATACTAGCCTGCTAGGGCTGCTACAGTCAAATACCACAGACTGGGTGGCTTAAACAATTTATCACTTCACACTTCTGGAAGCTAGAAGTCCAAGCTCAAGCTGTCTAACATGATTGGTCTCTTTCAAGGACTCTTCTTGGTCTACAGATGGTCTTCTTTTCCCTGTGTCTTCCCATGGTCATCCTTCTGCATATGTCTCTGTTCTAACCTTCTCTTCTTATAACAAGACTAGTGATACTGGGTTAGGGCTCACCTTATGAACTCATTTTAACTTAATTATCCCTTTAAAGTCCCTACCTCCAAGTACAGTCACAGTCTATGATAGTGGGAGTTCAGACCTCAACATAAGAATTTGAGGGGTGGGGAGGGATACAATTCAGCCCATAATACCATGTCTATGACTTTCGGGAAAGGCTGAGAACGTCAAGACAGCCCCCCCGCCCCATGGTAGATAACCTAACAATGCCATTCCATCTCCAGTTCTTACCCAAACGCCCCTGTTTCCCTGGCCTTCCTAAGTTCCCCAGACCGGTCTTCTCCAGGATCTCATTTCTCTGTGGCATTGCGGGTGTTTCCTGGAACATTCCCCTTGAGGACAGCAGCATTGCCAAGTTGGAGGCCAACATGCTCCCTCACTCACCACTCCTCCTCTGCAGGCCCTTCCCAGCTCAGCTCATGCAGACAATGAGGCCCAGTTATGGAGGGTTGTGGTCTCACTCAAGGAGCCAGGTACACATACACAAATACACCAACCCCTAAGGGTGGCATTTCAAAAGATAGCCTTTTCTTCATCAGCTTGTACTTCCTGTGGTGTTTATAAGCAAAACTTCTCTGAGTGAAACAGATTCCAGAAATGGACGTTCAGAATTTGTTTTGCTTCCCACCACTCTTCAAAAGTAATTCCCTGGTAAAGCAGACTGGGAAAGAAGACAGGACGACTGGGTCCAGAGGGATCTTGTCTTAACCCTTCTGTTTTCTTCAATGAGCGATTCAAAGTCTCTTACTTCTCCTGACCCTGAACCAGACAAACAACTATTTCTTTTACTCTGGGTTTTGCCATTCAACTCTATTTTTTATGATCACAGCACTGGGCTTATTACACACACAAAAACTGTTCTTGTGAATCCTCTCCCTAAGCTGATCATTCCTGGGTGGCCTTAGTTGGGCAGGTCATCGGGCACGGAAACCCCACACCATGTTTTTTCCTCTGCTTAGCATCCCGGGCAGAGTCTGCCTCACAGAGCTCAGCTCCGGCTCATCAAGAGATAAGATCAGAGATACTGCAGAAAGGCCACGTTTTAACAAGGAAGAAAATACAAGCTATTCTAAACATCAGGCCTACTGTGCAAAAAACAACCCTCTGCAGCACACTCTGACTCTGGGTGTCGTCTCACAGAGAGGGTTTCTCCCCTCATAAAGATTGGTATCATGGGGTTAGGAAAGAGTCATGTCACTCCCAACAGGGCTTCCAGTCAGGAAAGACTTCACTTTCAATTACCCAAAAGCAGCTGTAGACTGCTGCTTATGTAACAGGCTCTGTGCCTCCTTCTCAGGAGGAGGATGTGGAACCATTTGGTGTTTGCCGAACAATGAGTCATGGTCAGATTTAGGGAGTAGAAACAGTGAATTTCTCCCCTGCATTGCTTCATCCGGAACTTCTAGTAAAGAGTGATAAGCAGTGAGTCAGTGCCCAGCGGGGCCTGCCCTGCCAAGGGAAAGCACCCAGAAGGCTCTGAAACGCAGGGCCCTGAGGCTCACACGTGGAGCTGCGGAGGGGACTTTGGAGTCTGGGCGTTGGAGGCTCGGCGGGGCACTCTGTGAGGAGATTCAGTGTTTATTGAGGCCTGTGGCTGACTTGGCAGGGGTTTTCCTATCTTGGTCATTTGCAGTCTTCTTGCAGGCCCCTACCAAGATCCAGGAGTATCAGGGTGAAGAGACAAGCTTCAAAATGAATACCGTTTCCTCCAAACCTCATTGTAACCCTCAGATATGAAACATCTAAGAGGTGGGAAGGGGGGCATATTTATATCCACTGAGAAGTTACAAGGTTTGGTTTTAGTCAGAAAGAGAAAAAATTAAGGTGTATTACTAACAATCATTACATTATGAGGTAAACAAACCCTGAGAAACAAAGTAAGTCCTGTAAGAAAGTGGACTGGAACTTATCATCACTATTATTTTCATTATTATCATCCTCACTATTTAATGTTAGCCTAAAGTCTACCTGTAGTGACCCAAAAATATTTTAATGAGACAGAATAGCATGACCAGGCCTTATGTCAAGGAAATATGACCTTCTCACAACTAGTACAATTTTTCTTTAGTATTTTCATTTGTAAAATGAGAAAAGTATAAATTTATAGAGATGATTCAATAAATAGTAGCCACTTTGGTTATTATTATCAAGTCCATGAACATGAATTTCTGCTCAAATAAGTTTCAGATTTCTTTTTTTTTAAAGATTTATTTAATTATTTATTTGTTTTTAGACAGAGGAGAAGGGAGGGAGAAAGAGAGGGAGAGAAACATCAATGTGTGGTTGCCTTTTGCACACTCCCTAACTGGGACCTGGCCCGCAACCCAGGTGTGTGCCCTGTCTGGGAATCGAACCAGTGACCCTTTTGTTCTCAGGCCAGGGCTCAATCCACTGAGCCACACCAGCCAGGGCAGATTTCTTTACTCATATAGCAAAATGAATTTCCAACCTCCAGATCACAGGCACCCCTTTAGAGTATCTGTACATATATTTATAATATAAAATTTCAGAAGGGAGGCAAATTCATAGGAATCTAACTTAACACAAGTTCAAAAGTGGTCTATTCTGGTGTTTGGTCAAGAAAAGACAGGATGAAAGGTGAGGTAATTCTTTAGATTTTTTTGAGAAGGGCTCTTTCGGCTCGAGTTATATTGATTGATTTGCTGGTTTGACTTACTTCACGGTGCTTTAGTCGGCTCCTCTGCTGACCACAGGAAGCAGATGACACACCCCCGAACTGGCTGTGAGTGCTGTAAGACGAAGGGGGCAGCCACACAGCGGACGCCATCACCGTCGCCACCTCACAGAGCCTCCGCCTTTCGGGAACACGGACTAGCACAGGTGTCGAGCTCCGCTCAAAGGACTTTTGTCTCAGTTTTGTCCTTAGACAACCCCTTTGGCTTAATATTATTATCTCTACCTTAGGGATGAGACAAGAGTGTTTTTCAGAGGCTTGCCACCCGCCCATGATCCCATAGCACCTGGGGTCAGAATGCAGGATTCTGATCTTGGAGGCATTGCCCACCAGGCTCTCCTGCCATTCCTACTGAAGGTGGCGCGGCCGGGAACACGCCCTGAAGTTGCAGTATACAAATCACCTGCTTTCGAGTCTCTGCTGAGCAGCCATCAGGTGACTCAGTGTCTAGGAGAGTTCGTGTGCAGTGAGTGCCTGAAGAGAGACTGCAGCCATTGCGACAGGCTAGAGATCTGTTGCCATCCTTGGGCTCTCGGTGTGACCGAGGCGAGCTTAACAGAAACAATTCAGTTCCACGGGAGAATGAAATACCCCAGGACACTGCCAAGATATTTTGTGGAGTCAGCGGTAAAGGGAGGGGGTGCTCCCTCCACACCCATCCTTTGGTGTGGTGGCCTCACACGAGAATGACCCCCAACCCCCACTGTCTTAACGCAGCTATCGGAGCCTTTTTAGAAGGGCAGAGCTGATGGCTTGGACAAGTTCTTTTTTCTTGAAACAACGCTAATTCGTCCAGTTTTGTGGCTTTTTTATGTGGAACAACATTAGCTCATCCAAGCTTGTGGTTTATTTGAAAACGAAATTCCGGTAAATCTTTCGCACCATCTGGCAGTGTGGTGATTGGCCATGAGTTAGGAGCAAGCCACTGAGCACACAAGAAAACAAAGTGAAGAAAACCCACCCCAAACAGAGCGGCACTCTGTAATCTCAGAGGCCAAGCAACCCCACGGGGCTCTCTGAGGACGGGCTGCCCCTGTGAGCAGAGCAAACCTGTCACTCCCCGGTAGAAACCAGCTTCTCTCAATAGCTGAGGCCCAGTGGAATTTCTTAGGTTAAGCTTTAGCCAGGGTCTTAAATTCTTTCTATAGAAACAGATTAAAAGGGACCCTCGGAGGGGACATGCAGAGGATCTAGAAACCAAGGTGAGTGATCAGGAGAAAAGGGAACTTTAAACATCAGTGATTAACTCTTTGGGGTGTGAAAAAATGACTGGGCTTGGGTCCCCGAGGGACGTAGAAGATATTATTTTTATTTATGTGCCTGCCACATCCACCCAATCCTGCCCCAGCTCTCATTATACGTATAACTAATGTTTCCCCAGTGCTGAGTATGTGCCTCACTCTGCCGTGGGCACAGGGGAGAGAATTGTGAAGCGGATAGACATGGCCCTGCCTTTAAAGAGCCTGGACAACAGCGTGGTGATTGCAGGGATGGGGTGAGAGAGGGGTATAGGGGACTAATGGTAATGGAAAAAAATACAATAAAAAATAAAACTCAAAAAGATCTAAAAAAGAGCTTATTTCTAATAGGATAGACATTGAAAAACACCATTTGGCATCATAATTTGAAGAACAATGAGTGCTATTTAGGGAGCAAAGAAGAGGCTGAGAAGGAGAATCAGTGCAGAGGGCCAGGGATTAGGACCATTTTTCACTGGATTGCTCAGGGTAGACCCTCTGAAGAAGTGAAATTTAAGCCAAGACCCCATGATGGGATGTTGCTGGTTATGCAAGGCATGAAAGTGTAGGGTCTGGAGGACCTGAAGGGAGAAGGAGGGACACATGAGATAGGGATGGAGAGGTAGGCAAGGGCCACATTTATCAGGTTGTGAGAAGTTATTTTCCCCTTTACACAGAAGACAGACATGATCTACTTTATATGAAAAGAGCACTTTTGTCACTCTGGGGACAATGGACTATAGGAGGTCAAGTGTGGGAGCAGAAAAATCAGCTAGGAAGTTACTCCAGTTGAATGAGCAAGAGATACCTAGTGGCTTAAGCCAAGGCGTTGGTAGGCAAAATAGAGAGAAATAAGAGATTTGAGGTAGAACTGGTAGAATTCACTGATGGATTTGATGTAAGGGGGAAAAGTGGGAGATCAGGTACAGATACTCCTAGGTCTATTAGCTTGAGCAACTGGTTGGATAGTGGTACCATTTACAAAGATGAGGACGACTGGAGATGGGAATAGAATATTTTGTGGGGGTAAAAATCAAGAAATCGTTGCGACCATGTTAAGTTTAAGATACCTGTGATATAGCCAAGAATGCATATTGAGTAGATATTCTAGAGTTCATTGGAGAAAAAATATAAATTAAGATGTCATTAGCATGAAGCTGGTGTTTAAATCCATGAGAAGTCATGAGCTGACATAGCCAATGGGGATTAGAAAAGTATTCCAGAAAAGAATGTTTAGGGCGGTCTCATGCCCTAGCCTGCGTGGGCCCCTGGGCAGGAGTATTCACGGAGGCTTTCAGTCACATCAGCAGAGGCCTCGGGCACACTGTGTGGAGACCCCCACCCCCTTGTGCACAACCCCCAGTCTCCACCACCACCTCCAGACACAGCACTCTTTGTCCCCTGGTCAGGAATGAACCTAGGGAAAAGGCCCAAGCTGGTCTTGAAAATGGGCATTGAGTGTTTGGACAGGAATTCTAAGGCCTTGGAGAGTGGTCAGGAGGGACACTGTGTGCTCTGGGTGCACATGTTCCATCAGATCTGAAAACCCTCACTCATCTAGGGTCCGAGCAGGGGCCTCCACAGCATGGGATATGGGGCAGAAGCTCTGGCTAAGAGTGGTACGGTGTGTATTGCATTCATGGGGTAATTAAGGCCATTTCTTCAGGCAGCTGATACGTAGGCCCAGGGAAGAGAAACTACATAACTCACCCAGCCAACCCTTGCACTACTCCTACAGTTTCAGCGACATAGACCTGTTCCTTGATCTATACTGATCTTATAGTGGGAGTGGGTGCCCTTCTAAACTTGCCAAAACTTATATTGGTGAGAAGGAGGAGAAAGCTAACATGAAGCCTTGGAGAAAGGGAAATAGCCTGGCTGCAGAGGCTAACTTCAGCAAGGTTAGTCATAGGCTCCATGCACAGGATACAGTGAGCATTTGACGGGCATTGAAACATCAAGTGTGGTTCATTTAGTGCCATGGAGAGGCTGTCCCTCAGGCTGTGATCACAGTGGTAGCTCCGGACCTGTGCATTATGGGTAATGCACAGGAGCAGAGCAGCATGGCTTCCGTTGGACTTTCCATTCCAGGCCCAGATCCATCCAGGTGTTGGCTGGTCAGAGAACAGGATCCATACAGTATCCTTTCACCCCCAACAGCTGGGAGTTAGCAAGAGCCAGCTAAAGAATTTGAGACTTAAGACTGATTTTGCATCTGAGTGCACTATGGGGGTGCCAGGCAACATAACTCATAATTTTGTGGACTGGGTCAACGTTTTGGGAGAGACAATGTTACTGAGGATGACATACCCTCACTCATTCACAGTGAGTCACCCACATCTCCAATATGAGAACTAGCAGCATCAAGAGTTAATTTTCCCCTCCATAGTAAAGGCTAAGTGGCTTGCCTTTGACATGCTTGGCTCAATCCAAGGCTGGGTTGCAGGCTCGCCCATCAGTATTCCCTTTTCAAAGACTCAAGGGCTGGCAGGCTTCCTGTTAATTCCAGGACTGGTGACCAGGCCCTATTTGCTCTAAGAATAATGAAATCCTCAGCTTTCCTCATCTACTGAGTGAATTCAAAAGCAGCAGATGTCACATACAATAGTGCTATAAAAATAATACGACTACACAACACTTTTTAATTTGTTTCTTTCTGTCTTTCTAGCAACCTGGTATCCCTGTGGCCAAGGAGAAAGGTAGGGCTGTCAGGGAAAGGTCCTGAGAGCCAGGAACGATATGTCTTATTCCAAACTCTGGTGGTGGCACATTCTGTGGTCTTGGGCAAGTCACCCAATCTGTCTGCTCCTTCTTTCCAAAATGTGAAACAAACTGAAAGGGGCTGGGAGAATTCATCAGTTTGGTGGAAAGGTTTGAGCAACTTGGTTCCATCAGCGCAATAATGACCTCTTTCTATTTACAAGACTTTGGCTCCTCTCCTCATTTCACTTTTGATAGTCAAGTGGATTTGCAAGTAAATGAGAGCTCTCAGCGGCAATCTGTAGAGCATTTTAAAAGCCTCTGGTTTGCAGCATCCAGAGAAAATGTCAGTGACTCTTTAGAGTGTTGCTTAAAGGGACTTTCAACAGGACTTAAGTCAAGACTACTTTGAAATCAAGTTTTATGTGGGAGTGAAATTATGTTATATTTCGCTCGCAAATTAAGGCAACAGAAAATCTGTGTTTTTGAATTGTGGCCTTGAACTTTATATGTTCAGTTACCTCAAAAGATTGACTCACATCTAGTGCAGTTCTCTGTGCGTGACACATTTAAATGCTTAACAAATGTTTTTGGCTAGATAGATGGATGAATGGATGGCTAAATGATAGTTAGTAAAAAGTCACCTATCATTAAGTTTCACCCTAGCTCTCAAGATCTGGCGTTTAGTATCCTCAGGCATACTTGACGTTAACTTCCAACCTCTTACTTCAACAGAGTTCGGGTTTCACTTGGACTGAGAAGAAACCAAAAGCAGATGCACTGTGCTTCACTGCAGCTGTGGGAGGACTCTAAAAAGTTCTCTTTGTGTAGAGCAAAAACCCTATGGTATGGGTATGACTTACAGAAAAAAAAAAACTGAGGCTTGGAGACAGTGAGCATTTTAGTACATGGTTTTATCCCTAGGTGATTTGAGAGGCACTGAAAATTCCCCTGCCCCCAAACTTCAGTCTGCCATCTCGCTTATAATTCTGTAAATGCTCATAGATTCTCTAGGTCAACACAGGATGTCCATGTCATTGATAATATCTTTGTAAGATCAGTTTAAAAGATTAGTTTCTGGGAGTCTGAACACAACCAGGCCCAAAGAAGAGACCAGCTAAACTTAGTGGTCACCAGTCTGTAGACCAGCCCAGACCAGCCACTTCACAGCGGAGGCTAGGTGTGATGCATTCCATGTGGGCTCGCAGATGCCATCTCCTGGTTCGACCCTCTAGTCATTGAAGACCTACCTCTCCCTGATACCCAGACACTGCCCCTGAGAGAAGTAGAGTCAGGAGACGGAACTCTGAAGGACTAAGAGAGGCTGAAGAGTTATAGAGACTATCTGAATTATAACACCAGGCTAAGCTTATGGTAGTGTCTAAAAACCTTACTACTCAAAATGCAGGCCCCAAATCAACAGCTATATCTGGGAGGTCATTAGAAATGCACAACTCAGAACCAACACAGGTCTAAGGAATCATAATCTGCATTTTAACCACTTCCCTAGATGATTCATTCATATGCACAAAAAAGTTGGAGGCATGCCAGCCGAAAGTACAGAACCCTTTCTTGTCCCTTTCCCATTGTCCCATAAGAGTGACCAGAGAAGCCACTGTACAGTACAAACTACCTTTTATCTGCACATCTCAGTGTATCTTAGCAAATTGTGACCCTATCACAGCTGAATGAAAACAAAGAGCAAGGGAAGAAAACAATGGGAGCTTCGAGCACCCTTCTGAGTCAAAAGGAGCAGGTAACTGGGTGTCAGTTCACGTATCAACTCCCTCTGTTGACAGCTGCTGTCTTGAGTGCTGAGCTGAGAAGAATTCTGAGTCACCTCAGAGGGCAGTGGGAAAGAAAGCCGTGCCAGATTAACAATGGCGGCTGTGGATGAGGGGTGGGAGAGTACCCGAGTACCTTCCCCAAGTTTGCTGACTCTGAGGTAGAGGTGCTGGGAAAGGGTCTCTCAAAAGTGCAGCAGAGGAAATTATAAGTGCTTTCTGATTTTTAAAGAAAGTTTGTCAGTGGATCAAGTGGCCGTATAGCAAGCCTCCTTACCACAGGACAGGCCATGAGCTTCATCTTATAGGATGCCTTCTTACTTGGGATCCCACCCATTTGACTTCCTATTCATTAAGATAGGAGCAACCAAGAGAAAGGGTTTTGCTAAGCACAGCATCAGAAGACCAAATGATCAGGACTATACTCATCATATTTGTGAAAATGTTCCTTTCTTAAGTTTTGGAAGCATCTAGCTATATAGACATTGGGTCTCCCAAGAATTTCTTCCTGCCTCAGGTCTATTTGCACACATAGCACAGGAGGACACCAGCCCCATGCAGACAGCAGCCCACAGGTTGTTCCAGGCCTTCTGGGCTCACATTGGCAGACAGAGGCCTCTATTCTGGAGCTTTCATGGGAGCCTGAGCCTGAGCTTGAGCCTGAGTCCACGCTGCAGCCAAAGCCACAGCGTGGGGCTTGGTTTGAGCCTGGGCCTTGGACTTTGGTTGGCAGAGCTAAGACCCTTGGCAATATTGGCACGAGCATGTTTTCCAAGCTTGGGGTGAGTAATGTAGGCAAGTTGATTGAGCTTGTGGCTACTGCTCTTTGGAATTTTGGGCTTGACCTTCTTGGGTTTTACAAGGGCCTTAATAGGCTTGGCATTGTTCTTCAGACCCTTCTTGTGCTTCTTGTCAAAGTGCATGTTCCTCAGGAACTTGGGGTCCACCCCCTTGAGAGATTTCTTTCTTTGTAATGGGGGTTTCTTGATGCTGTTTCTGTGCCATGTTCAGGGGTGGTTGTGCATGGTGTGGTTCTTGAACTTGGCCATATTTGCACTGAAACCCATGGCTCCCAAAGTGCCTGGAACCAGAGTTCTTATAAAATTTAATGACAGAGACTTTTTTGCAAATTCTGAAATGCATTCTTTGAAACTGTGTTATTTAAAAGAAACTCCACAATTAGGAGTTTAAAAATCAGATTTCTTATTTCCTTCTTTTTCTTATGCCATTATGGTAAGAGCACTGGACTTGGACTTGAGAAGACATGGGTTCTAACCCTGATCCTCCTATATATTAGCTATGTCTTCAGGGAATTTAATAAATCTCCCTGGGCCTGTTTCACTGCTGACTGGCATATACAAAGCAATCAATAATGTTTTTAAAGAAATCAATCCAAGCCTCCGCCATACATTTTCCTTGGTTTGAGTACATGTTATTGTAATAGAGTGACTCTGTCATCTGTGAAATCTTCAGGGCATCTGGCAGATACTGCAGGTGGGAAGAGGATGAATTTTTTCTGCTAAAATTTTTTCTCTTCTGTCTTGAATTATTTAATGGCACAGAGCTTCCTGGAAAGAAGAGACCAGGATGGAAGACCCCTGGAGGTCTCTGGAATCTTTAAGGTTATAAGATTCCCTAAATAAATGTGGTCAGGTTAAATAATATTAATAGAAGCAAAAGCACAACAGTAATTTGCTTCTTAGCACCCCCTTCTCAAGTGGCTAAAACAAAGAAACAACAGGCTCCTTCAGGTGGCCATCCCTGGGCCACCTCCATCTCAAGATCAGGAGGGCCAGTGAGGCTTGCCTGACTTGATCCCTGAGGAGTGGGTCCCAGAGTCCCCGCAGACTGTTTACTTCCTGATTCTGAAGGGCCCATTCTAATGTCACTCACAATACACTGCATTCGCTGGGGGACTTTAGCAGCTATAGTGGTCCCTCCCTGGTCAGCAAGATAGCATTAGGGTTAGCGATCCCAGGCCCACTCACTTCCGGTGGGCAGGGCAGGAAAGGAGGGGCAAAAGCTGAGGTTCCGGCCTCCCAGCTGCCAGGTCTATTTGAAGGCTGAGAGCAGGGACAGCAGATGGAGAGTGATGATCTCCTCCTGCTGCAGGTGATTCATAGGGCCTCCGGGCATGAGGCCCACCTCCAAGCCCAGTGGGAGCAGATGTCACATGGATCCAAGAGCCTCTGCTGGCACATGAGAGCCACATGAGGCTGATAGGTGGCAGGGGAAAGGCAGTCAGTCAGCAGTCCTCAGAACCCAGGTCATCCTGATGCCAAACTCACTCTTCTTGCTTTTGTCACCTTCAGAGGCTCTGGTCCGTTTTTCCATCAGCATACTTAGTTAAGGCAGCTGCTCTACAGTCATATTGGCCTTCAGACTATTCCAGCTGCACTTCTTGCCACACTTTTACAGGCATCCTACAGCCCTGCCTCTTTCATGTGAGTTCTATACCCTCTCCATTGACATGAGCCCCACACCTCCCAGCAAAACTTAGCCCCTTTCTCCCCCACAGCAAAAGCAGCAGTCTGGCCAGGCCCTCTGGCACCTAATCGCCTGTGCAGTTGTGTGAGGCTTGGGCTCCCTGCCTGCTAGTGTGAGCACTCTCAGACTACAGGGAAATCGAGTAACTCAGCCATTTGGCTTTTTCCCATGAGACAGTCTCCAGTGGGGTTTGACCCATTTCCTCCCCTCCTTACTCCTGGCCACAAAATGCCTTCATCAGGATATTTGGCATGGGAAATCCATCACGTGCCAGCTAAGAACTGAGGTGTCCCTTTATTAGGGGAAGGGATCCTGATGCTTCCAGTATCATCTGAGGCAGACGGTGGCTTTCATCTCCACATTGTCAGAGGGGTTTTCTCCCTTCTGGTTGCCTTGAAGGGGAGTATAATCACTTTGTCCTTCCCTCTCTTCCTCCATCCTTCTCCTTCCATCCTTCTCCTGTGGAAGGAGACTGAGACTTCGCTCCTCATGTGATTCCTAGTCACGGATATAACCCCGAAGTCAACACCGGTTTACCAAGCTTGTGTGTGCGCTGCCTGTTATTCTTCCTTATCCGCCTGGCTGGGCATTACCACAGCAGGAGTCCGGAGTGGCTTCCCGGCTCCCAGCATGTGACCCACACATGCCCAGAAGCAGGAGGCACAACATTAACCTTTTAGGAGATTTTCCAGAGCAAATGAGACAGTCCATGGAGTGTTATTTATGTCTCTTCTCTTTTCCTCCTTTTGGTAGCAGCCATTTGGAATGGAGAGAGTCAAACAGAAGTCAGAACCATCTATGCATCCTTTCCCAAGCTATAATTAAGATGGAGGCTCATTTGCCTTCTCAAGGATTGGTGTAATCGAGCATATGACAGAGCGAGATTTTGGAACATTTTTATCAGTTTTGGAACTATAGCTCTTCTGTGGCTAAATTTCTCTTTATGTCTCAGATTTCAGAGCATGGACTAACATTTCCCGTGCAGACAGGCCATCCCTTTGCTCCTCTGATTCAGCTGACCACTGTTCACTGTAGCTGCATGCAACACATTCCAGCTCTCTGGGGTTTGGAACAGCACCTCTCATCCCCAGAGAAGGGATTCTCTGTGGGGGCTGAATTGGCAGCGCTCAAGCTTGCATTGCGGTCGGCACGTAGGCCATTAGAAATCATCTGGGTGTCAACCTGCCAAACTGAGGCCATCCTGGGGCATAGAGATTTATTGTTAACAGGAGGGAGAAAAGGAGCAATTTCTTTAACTCTGCTTTGCAGGCCACTTCCATGTAAAGGGACACCAACATCGCCCCAATTAGTTTGATACCTAAGTCATCCTGCCTGTGTTCTTCCAGCAGTTCAGGCCTGTCTGTTACCACGAACAGGTGCCAAATTGGAGTGCAGAATTTTCTCGGCAGGCCCCAGCATGTGTGGCTGCCAAGGCAACTGCGGTAGGGTTGAAGAATAACGAGCGAACCACAAATCCAGAAAAGGAAGATGAGGCCGCCCTTTTGGCGTGGGCTGACTCAGGTACAAGCTGTCCCTTGAGGAAAGCTGTGGGTTGTGAAGACCCTCCCACAACCCACCCAGTGCCAAGGCCAGACAAGGCCAGGACAGGCAAAGTGGGGCCCCACAGAGCAGCTTCCCAGAACTAGTTTAATCAGACCAGGTAAGGACAACTGAGAGTGTGGCTGCCTGCTCAGGGTACAGTAGGCTCTGCCCAGGAGCAATAGTAAAAAGCAGTTGGTTGTTGGGAAAGTCCTAGAGACATGTCTGCATTCAGTGAGCAACAGCTGCACCAAATAGCCATCAAAAGGGAGTTCTGATGTTGAGTATGTGCCGGGGAGAAAGCAGAGCTGTGAGCCACACAGGGCCAAGTCTGGCATTCAGAATAATAGGAACAAAACCATGTTGAGGTCAAAAGTCCAAATGAATAGCAACAGAGAAGCAAGTTCTTTGGGGCCAATCAGTAGCAAATACATGTTGGCATCATCTGATAGAATATGTTACTCTCTATCTTTGTGAAGGGAACTCTACCCACAGCCAACACGGCGTGCAGTACACTTTGACAAGAGATGTAATCAGAGCTGCTCACCTACCTTTACTCATTCTGGGCTCCACAATTTTGCTGCAGTTCTGATACCAGGCCCAAGGCCAGTGGGAGAGAGTGCTCATCACTATGGTGTGACGTCTGCCATGGGAACAGAAGGGGAGACTGAAGGCATGCTGGCCAAGGCCACAGTTTTGTTCCTCCTGAGGTTTTGCTTCACTTGGAAATTTCCTTAACTTCATGAAAACAACAAAATGTTTTGTTGTGAATGACTGAACTCATAGTTTTACATTTTACTTTACATGACTTTAAACGAAATTGCCTATAGCAAATAAAGAACATGGGATGAGACATGACATGAAAGTCCGGGCCTTCATCACTAAACCAATGAGCACGCTCCCTCAGTGTACCTGATGATGCTGTTCAAATTGGGTTCGATTCATTTGCCTCTATTGCTCCTCTTCTATGTACATACTTTTTGATAGAATTAAGGTGTTCTCTTTTGAAGTCTGAATTGAAATTCCCACTCAGCTGAAACACAAATATCGTAGAAAGTCTCTATATTCCAACATTAAACATTCCCCTGGCAGCAAAAGCTTGAGATTTTCCTTTCTAAACACTACTGGGTGGGGGTAGGGGGGATGTACTAATCAATGACCTTTTTAGGAGGTGGAACAAAGCTTTGCAGCCCTCAGGCATGGCAGTAACCATCTAATATATGTATGGGGTCTGAAACTCCAGGGTTTGGGATAGTCATCTGGTAGGAAGAAGAGGGAATAAACACCTATCGAGTGGTCAGGTATCAAGCACAGTGCCGGCGCTCTCCTATAGGCTATGTCATTAAATCCTCAGAACAACCATAAAGGAGGCTTCACTTCTGTTTTTGTGTAGGAGTACAGGAAAATTCAGAGAGATTAGATGTTGCAGACTTGTAACTGATAGAGTTGACATTTGAACTGAGTTCTGATACTAAACCCCACGGGGCTGCTGGATTCTATTCTCTTAGTGGTGGCTGTTTTGAACTACTTGTTTCTTTAAGCACTTTTTGCTATAGCTTTGCAGCTTGAAAAATTAGTTGCATTCATAATTACATAAATAGGCCGACTAATATAAAGTAAACTGACTAATCAATTTGGAAAGAAGGATGATGTTCTCATTTCCCAGGAGTTATTACTGTTTAATACTGTGACTATAACTTAATTGTGAAAGAAATTCCAGCAAAACTTTTGATTCAGAGACAGATTATTCTGCAAAGTTTATGGTATGCCATAAAAGCAAAAATAAAAAATACCACCACATGAGGTGCTCTATTGATCCCTCCATTTCCATTCGGAGATTTTAAAAGTCTCAGATAATCCATGAGCATCATAATTCTTGTTTAGGACTGGGTGCATTTTCCTCTATCATTTGTTTTTTGATTTCACCTGCTAATTCCTTCATGTGGTATATGCAGGTCTCCTGATTCGGGGGTTTCAACTTCACAAAGAACTATATTTTAAAGCAAGAGTGGTTCTGATGTATCTGATGAAAAGATCTCTGAGATGTGTAGAACTGTAGGGACAAATAAATATTGCCCTCCATCATAACTGATTGTAAAGAGATGCTCAAAGCTCAGACCTGTCCACAGGAAATCTGGCTGTTGCAAAAAGAAAATGAAAAGACAGCATTTGAATTTAAAAACAGAACATCAGAGGCTCTCAGGAGAGTCTTTAGAGAATACAAACTCTTATACAGTAGCAAAAAATTACTTGGGGCCCATGTGCTGTTTTTATCACTTGATTCTATTAAGAATTTGGAGTTGAGACGAAAGGGAAAGGGGTAATAGGTAAATGACTGTCTGTCTAGATAGTGTGATAAGTTGGATTTAGATTTGGGGCCCATTGCCTTATGATGCTGGAACACTGAATTCTTGGCCATGGATGGTTTACATTTCACATGCACAGAAAAAAATGGGTCTACCTAGAGCAGGGGTGTCAAACTCATTTTCACCAAGGGCCACATCAACCTTGCAGTTGCCTTCAAAGGGCCAATGTAATTTCAACTCCTTAACTGTTAAGGAGTAGATACATTTATACACTCCTAAAATTATCTGAGCCCTTTGAAGGCAACCACAAGGCCAATGTGACCTCCAGTGAAAATGAATTTGACACCACTGACCTAGAGGCTAGACTAAGAGAACCAGAAGGCTTTTAACTCAATATAGTGGAGGCATGAGAAAAGCAGTCAGATTCACCTGGGAAAACAGTTTAACTGTTTTATTTGGAAAGTGGTAAGTAGAAACATGGAAGGAAGAAACAGAGTGGGAGAGGTCATGGTGAGTCCCAAGTAGCGTGGGGAGCAGCCTTCAATATCAGTGCATAGAGCATGCAGAGCTCACGAGGGGAGCTGGAGATGATGATGCAGATAGCTGTCACTGGGACCTGAGGAGATTTCAAAACAAGTGCATGCCTTAGGTAAGGAATAAAGCAAGAGGCCAGGAGGCAGGAGGTGGGAACAGGCTGTGAATTGGATCCCAGAGTGATTAGAGTGGCTGAGTTCAAGAAATAGCCTATGATATTCTGCAGGCAGCCAAAGGCTATCGAGACTGGCTAATCTATGTGCTTGGAAGTGAGTGAGTGGAGGGTGGCTTGTTAGAGGGCCTATGCTCGGTTGTACATACATTGTTGTACATTGGCTGTACAACATACAATGTACATGGTTGTACATTGGCTTGATTTCATGCAGATCAATAAAATTGATTGGAATTGGTCTTAAGTATTAGATGAAATTTCTTATTCACTCATTTATTGCTGAGAATAGAGCACCCTGATAAAGGCTGGGATGTGAGGAGATTTTCACATCTGACTTAAAGAGACAAGAGCCATTCGGTGATGAAGCTTACTTAAAAGTGAGGGGAGTGAGATAAATATAAACAGGATAGCAAGTAAATTAATAAAAATGTTTCATATGATTATTTGTACTATGACCAAAGTGGTAATATTAGGAGACTGACAGTGGAGATGTCGTGAGGTGGGTGATAAACCTTCGATGGGGAAATGATCAATGTAGGTATCTCTGAGGATATAAAATTTGAACGCCATCCTGAATGTTATATGAATCCACAATGTGAAGGAATGGGGACATAATGATCGAGGCAGAGGGAACCACACTCACAATGGCCCCGAGAGAGGACTACCTGGAAAGTTTCAAACAAACACTAAGCCAGAGTGGCTGGAGGGTGGTAAATGAGGGGAAATGGGGAAAGAAAGGAGGTCAGAAAGGTAGATAGGGCCTGTTCATGTAGCTACTTGAGGAGTTTGGATAGGAAGCCATTGGACCCCTCTTAGACTATCAATGGATTTTTCAGCAGAAATTTTTCAGGCCAGAAGAGAGTGGGATGATATATTCAAAATACTGAAAGAAAAAAATTCTGTCAACCAAGAATACTATACCTGTAAAAGCTGTTCTTTAGAAATAAAGAAAAGATAAAGACTATCAAACACATATGCTGAGAAAGCTCATCACCACTGATTCTGAATATTGTAATGGTGATGTATGAATCACTTACAGTTCTAGTTCGAATGTTTTAAAAAACAAATAACCACAGCTACAATAATTTGTTAGTGGATCCACAACATAAAAAAATATAAATTGTAGTAACATCACTAATCTAAAATGTGAGTAGGGGAGAAAGTACAGTTTCTATATGCTGTGAAAGTAAGGTGTCATCAGCTTAAACTAAGGTGTTATAAGATATTTTATGTAAACCTCAGAATAACCACAAAGGAAAAACATGTAGTAAACACACAAAAAATTATGATAAGAGAATCAAGGCATATCACCACAAGACCTCATCAAATCAAAAGGGAAGACAGTGGAAGAGAACAAAAGTAACAAAGGAATTACAAAGTAGTCAGAAAAAATTACCAAAAATAGCAATAGTGAGTCCTTACCTTTTAATAATTATTGAAGTGTAAATGGATTTAATCATCCAATCAAAAGACATACAGTGACTGGATGAATTTTTTAAAAATGATCCAATAATATGCTACCTACACTTTACATTTAAAGTTACACATGTGGGTTGAAAGTGAAGGAATGGAAAAAGATATTCCAAGTGAAATCTAACTAAAAGAAATCAGGGTACATAGCTTACATAGCTACACTCATATAAATCAAAATAGATTTTAAGCTAAAAGTAGTCATGAGAGACAAAGTCATCATGTAATAATCAAAGGGTCAATTCATCAAGAAGATATAACAGGAACATTTATGCATCCAACACTGGAGCACAGATATGTGAACAAATTCAAACATAACTAAAAGGATAAATAAACATCGATGCATTTATATTTGGGAATTTTAATACCCCATTCTCAACAATGGATAGATAATCCAAACAAGAATCAATACGGAAACAGTGAATTGAACATTATATATCATATGTACCTAATGACATATACAGAATGTTCCATCAAATAACAGCAAAAACACACATTCTTCCCAAGTGCCCATAGAACATTTTCTAGGATAGATCATATGTTAGGCCACAAGTCTCATCAAATTCAAGAAGATAATAAGGATGGACCTATGAGAATGAACACAAAGTGTGAAAGTCTTTGCATCATTTATTATCTACATAACAGATAGCATCAACCACAAACAAAACACCAAAATATCAAGTACAGAGAATGACTTAACAAGCTGACATCAGTAAACCTCTATCATTAGCCACTCCAGTGCTACCACAATAGGAGTATGAGTGGAGTACCATAGTAGCATGATTTGAGGCTGTTCATAGGCTCATCTGCATGCGCTTTCAACCACCAAGGCTAATCCAGGTCCTCCCACAGCCAAAGGTTCAATCTGTCATTAATAGAAACTAGCGCAAAACCCCCACATGATCCAATCACTCAAGGAAATCAACCAGTCACTTAGTGGCAAATTGATTACACTGGACCCCTTCTACCTGGAAAAGACAGTGGCACATATTCCGAGTATGGGTTTGTCTTTTCCAGGACCTCAGCCTGTACTACTATCCAAAAGCTGATAAAGTGATCCATTGCCTTGGGATCTCGTATAATAATACACTAGACCTAGGAATTTACTTTACAGTACTGGTTCTCAAAGTGTGGTCCTTGGACCTGTAACATCATCACCAGTTGGGAATTTATTAAAAATGCAGGCTCTTGGATCCTGGCAAAAATGTGAATGAGTCTCAAGTAAGACCCAGAAGTCTGGATTTTATCAAACCTTACAAATAGTTTTAATGCAAAGTAGTGTTTGAGAACCACTTCTTTATAGTAAAGACGTGACATTGAGCATATGAAAATAATACCTATTGGTCTATTCACACCAAGAAGCTGAAAGAGTGACAAAATGGTCTTATAAAAGCATAGTGCCTGCTTGAAAATACTACTTATAAAGATAAGATATCATCCTTTAGGGCAGTGGTCCTCAACGTTTTTGGCACCAGGGGCTGGTTTCATGGAAGACAATTTTTCCATGCACCAAGGGTAGGGGGCAATGGCTTTATAGCCTGCCACCAGATGTAGCTTAATTGTCACTTGCCAGTCACTGATAAGATTTTGGTATGAATCTGCAAGCAATTGATTTATTATGGTCTCTGTGTAGTCAAACCTCCCTGCTAAAAATAATCTGTACCTACAGCTGCTTCCCAGTGCTAGCATCACTGCCTCAGCTCCACCTCAGACCATGAGGCATTAGATTCTCATAAGGAGCATGCAGCCTAGGTCCTTCGTATGCACAGTTCACAGTAGGATTCACACTCCTATGAGAATCTAATGCCACCACTGATCTGACAGGAGGCAGAGATCATGCAGTAATGTGAGTGATGGGGTGCTGCTGAAAATACAGATGAAGCTTCACTTGTTCACCCACAACTCACCTCTTACTGTGTGGCCAGGTTCCTAACAGACCTCTGCTCTAGGGTATAAAGCATAGCTTCATTCTTTCTTAATCAGAATTCCATGAGAGATGTAAGCCACATCAAAAATTATTTGAGTGACACTTTTCTCAATTTTTCCAAGGATTGTTTATAGTTAATACTATTTCAGATTCTTAGGAGGAAAGTAAATACATTATATATATAATGGATGTGTTAGGGCAACAGGACTTAATTATTATGGAGAATCCTTGATAAGAATAGCCTCCATAAATTAATAACCATGATATTGTGTGGTGCCTCCTATAGATAGAATAAATGGATCTAGGAAACGAGTGGGTAAATAGGAGAGGTCCTTCTTACCATCACTCACAGGTGGGAAATTTATGCTTCTAATTCATGCAACTCAGGGGTCTGTGAGTCTAGATGTCCTAGTTCCCAGAAGAAGTGCTCCAGCACAAAGAAGAAACAAACCAAGAATGAGCAAAACATGTTATCTTGCAAAGAGTGGATTCAACTTAGGAAAAGAATGAAGAGAAAACTTAATAGTTACACAACCTACATTGAGAACAACCTGTAAAGTTTGGAACCGCAGGATGGTAGCCTTTGGAGCCAAGTATCTTGACTCAGTAAGGTAGATATTATGAATGGTAATGTGGTGGAACATCCAGAAAGAATTAAGAATATACATATGGGAATTTAAAAAGTGGCTATATATATATATATATATATATATATAGTCACTCTCCTAGTAGAGTAGTAGATACATATACATATATATAGAGAGAAAGAGTCTGTCCAGAAGATATCTAACCATGTAATATGAAAAGTAGAGACATTTATTAAAGAAGATACAAGAACCATTCTACATAGGACAATGATACCTCAGTCTCCATCAAAGTAGACACCTTGGGACCTCACACAGTTCTCCCAGTCTCCATCAACTGCCCCATCATATTTTCCTGAATCTCATTGACAGTCTAAAATCTCTCCCCTTTCAAAGGTGATTTTTGTTTTAGGAAATGTTCTAGGGTATAAAACATAGATTTTCACAGGGAACCAAATCTGGGCTGTGGTGGGGCTGAGTCACCTGGCTGATCTGACGTTTTGCCAAAAACCTCTGCATGACACGTGGTACATGAGCAGCACATTGTCATGATGAAGCTGCCAATCACCAGTTGCCCATAGCTGTGGCCTCAGAATCATCTGAATAGTTTTTGTGAAGGAATGTTCAAGCTTAATGCAAAATATTATGGAGATTTGTTGCTCTACTGGCTCAGTCACTTTGAATGCAACAACCACACAATACACATGCTCATTCAACAGTGTCTACTACCCCCACTGACTAGTACAGTAGAGTCATCATTGTTCATGCATTCACATTCCAGTTCCACTTTCCTTGGCTGCCAGGTTACATCAATGTTGTGCAAACCATTCTTGTTATATTAACAATGGCTGGACATGGCTGGACTTTTCCCCAACAGAACATTTTATATATATTATATATAATTTGGCTACAAGTAGAAAAAATACAAAAACCATTCAGGTAAAAATAAGTACTACTATGAAAGAAAAGAGAGTTTGTGATGAAGGGTGTTCCCCTAGCTAAGGTGTTTAAGGAAGGCCAACACAGAGACATCAGTAAAATAAAGGAGTAAAACATGAACTTAAGAAGGTGGAGTGGAGTGAAGCATTCAAGGTAGAGGCAGCAACAAACACAAAGGAACAGAAAAGGCATTAGTATGTGGAACGTCAGTGGGAGGGGAGAAGAGTGGATGTTGCCTATTTGAGGAGTAAGAAGATGTATGAAAAAAGCCAATTAGGAGTGGCAAACCAACTATTGGAGAAATGAAGTGGTAGGTGCCAGGCAATGCTGTGTGCCCATTTGAGGTTTGTGGTCATAAATTTGAAGTAAGACTATTCAGCGTGGTTACATAATTTTCCCTCCAGAAATGTTAAGACTTGAGGATGTAGGCACAATATAGCATATAATCAGAACCAGAGTTTAACCAGGTGAGTATGATGGAGCGGAAAAAGAAAAGAAATTTGAGATGCTTGTGAGTTATTCCAATAATGGAATTTAAGCTCAGGAGGGAAGTGGGAAGTGGGATGCAAGGGGGTGATAGATAGTGAAAATTTTCCAGGCTCAATGGATTAAAAACAGATCTAACTCTAGAAGCGAGGATGCAGTTTAGCTGCATGTCAAGAAGAGCTACACACCTGTGTAGAAATGTATAAATTTGAGAATGAAAACACCAGACAGGCATACGGGTGGTTTTAAGAAAGAGAACACACTTGGAGCCAGCTGGCAGAGCAGGTACTTCCCTGACCCAGATCTCAGCACAGTTTAGAAGCCTACTCCAATCAGGAGGGCATCTATAGGGAGTCTCATTTGGCTAAAATTAGAGCATCTGACAAATTCTTGTCTTACTCTGCCGGCAGAATCATCAATCAGTAAGTGGAGGGAGAGACAAGGGGAGCTTCTACTTTAACAAGAAGGAATGTCTTGGTAAAAGTGAAATTGATGGGATAGTCTGATTCCCTTAATTGCTCTAAATGAGCCCTGTTCTGGTTTATGAGATCATTGAGTCCACTACTGGTGATTTTTGTAGAATTATAAAAAAATAAAATGATATTGGCAATAGGTAAGGTTTTGGCTTTAAGAAAGAAGTACTTTTCCCCCCCTGCAAAATAGCCAAAGGACTACTGGAGAAAAGGATAATCAAATGAAATAAATAGTTGTTGACCTTACCCAAAGGATGAAGATTAGTCAGTCAGATAAGATTTCTGGTGGCAGTTGACAGGAAGCAAGAGTAAAGGATTAACATGAAGAAGCTATAATCTTGGCCCCAAATATTGGTATTGTGAACTAAGTCTAGTAATGGTTAAAAAAAGCTATATTGTATTGTGTACTTACATGGACTACCATTTATACACTTCATTTCTAATACTTAATGCAACTCTGTAAGTGGAATTCTTATACTTACCTTAGAGTTGAGAAAACTGAGGTTAGACGAACTAATTGACTTTCCTGCAGTTTCACAGGGTGCAATAGAACCAAGATTCAAACCAGGTCATTCTCTCTCCAAAAGTCATTCCAGAGTGTCGTTTGCATCTGAAAAACAACTCAACATAAAATGTATGTGAGAAAGCTTTGCAGTGATAAAGACAGTGTTTTTAGTTGGCAGAAAGCTCACTTAGAACTAACAGCATGGTTTGGTCATCACGAAGCCAAACGTTATCTTAGTTTGTATCAACATAGGGTCGGAAACTTGAACGGCCACCATATATCTCAGCCGTCTATATAGTATTGTGTCCCACTGTGAGTACCATGCTTGGAAATGAGATATAGACAAACCAGATTACATTTGTAAAGGAACAACATATTTATTGGAGACTCAAAATCATGTTGAAGGCTCATTGAAGGAACTGGGCACCTGGAAATGGGAATGTCTAGAGCAACTATGATATTTTTCTCTAAAACATTTGGTAGGCATCTTTGGGGAAGAGAAAATAGTCTTATTCTGTATGACTACCAAGTGATAGAACAAGAACTAATTGATAAAAATCAGAGATCCAAGTAAAATAAGGGCTACCTGAAAAACATATTAATTTTCTCATCCTGGTATGTTTGACAACGACTGAGCACAGATATGGTGAAGGCATTTTAAGCCTCAGATGGGCAATTATGTTGCACGACTTTTATATTCCTTTCCAACACTAAGATTCTATGATTCCATGACTTCTCATTTAAAAAAAAACAACAATGTTCTTTATACACACAACTATATAAATTTATAATGCAGAAATGCTATTATTTCACATCTGACTTTTAAAATAGCAAAGTCTGATGCTTTTCTTTCTTTCTTTTTTTAAAAATTGGATTTCCACTCTTAGTCTTCCCACTCCACTAATTTCAGCAACTCCACACCCTTAAGGGTTTGAAACCCAGGTCTGACATTTACTAACAGTACATCCTTGGCAGGTTACTTAAATTCTCCATAATAATTCTACCTCATAGGATTTTTATGAGGATCAATGAGTTAATACCTGTGAAGCTCTTAGAAATGTGCCTAGCATTTGGTAGGCACTAGGTAAATCCCCATGTCAATCCCTGCAAATCCTTGGCAGAGCACTACCGGACTGTAATGGTTGCATGATATTCTATGATTTACTCAATCCTCTTCTTTTGATGAGTATTCTCTTTTGTCCCAGTTTTCCTCCTCATACAAATAGCATTGCAATATATGTATGTATGCATGTCTTTTGTGCTGCTGCTTTTATTTCTACGAGATTAAAACAGAAGTGGATTGCTGTATTGAATGCTATATGTATTTTTAATTTTAAGAGTTGTTGCCATTTCCCATCACCAAATAAGACTGCAAATCTTCATAGCCCTTGAAGTAATGTATTAGTACACTTTTGCCAACATTCCCACCAACAGTAGAGCTCTTCTTAACTTCTGCTAGAGTAATAGGTGTTGGTAAAGTGATAGTCCATCGTTTCTTTAATTTGAATTCACATAATTTTAAGGAATTTGAGCACCTTTTCATGTGGGTTAGCCATTTCACTCATTTTTCTGTTGGGTCATTTGTATTTTTCCTGTCAACTTCTGAGAGACCTCTTTGTAGAGCATATAAATGAATTCTTTAGGTGACTTTCCTTAAAACAACCTTGGTTCTCACCATGGATGGCCATGATTGGCTCACTTCTGACCTGTTGTTTCTATCTAAATCTTTCTCCCTCTTCTTCTCTCCTGAGTACCTGGGACAGGGACTGGCCTGTGAAAAAGTAAAGCATCCAACAAGACCATAGTGGGGTTCTACTGCAGAGAAGCATGGTACCCCAGAGTTCACGAGAAATAAGAAACAAGGGCTAGATGATGGGGTGAGCAAGATGAGAGGCTTATCTGCAGAAGCCAAAGACACAGGATAAACGCCAGGATCTCAGAGCCATGAATGTGGAGGCAGGTCAGAGTGAAGGGCCAGCAGTGTGGGCCATTTGCTTAAAATGCCCATTAATGTCTAAAACTTTTTTTATGGACCAGCAGGAGTATCATGTTGTGGTAGGTGGACCTGGCTTCAAATGCTCAGGCAGGGACAGACAATTTGCTTGTTCAAACTCTTCATTAAAGCCTTCGTGTCTAAATAGCAGAGTCCCTGGTACTTTAACTTGATCTTCAAGGTCTTCTAAAATCCGATCTGACCTTTCCTTCCTCACTTTGCACTCTCTATTCTTTTGTTGCTCCTCAAATTCCTTTCATCTTCTGGTTTTTGCCTGGAATGCCTTTCTCCCGCCTTTCCTTTGTACAAATTCTATTCATTTTTAAAGCCTCTGTTTCTCTGAATGCTGTCCTGACCATTCTGGCCTGATGTGAACTCTCCCCATTCTGAACTCTCACAGTAATTATTATCTGCCCACACATTTGGCAATTGGTCATTGTCTCGTTGAGATCCTTTTGGAAACAAATCCCCCTCCAAGCCAGCTTAAGCAATGAAGAAATTTATTATCTCATGTAGCAAGAAGCCCTGAATTAGGATAGGCTCCAAGGTTGATTCAGGGACTCAGTCACACATTGGAGACCGAGGTTTTCTCCACTCTGCCATCCCATGTCTGGTTTCTTCGTGGTCATAAGGTGGCTGCCAAAAGCAGCCATTGGCACGCTCTTCTTCACTTGCATTTAGCAGCGGGGAGTGGGAAACCTCTCCCTGAGCAGCGGCTACCAGTTTCCTTCAGGCTGATTGAGCCAATATTTGTCACGTGCCTACTGCTGGACCAATAACAGCAGCACAGTAATTGTCTTACTAATTAGGACTTAACTCTGGTCCCGGGAGAGGGTCATCTTCCCCTCTTTCTCCTGGGAGGAGTGGATATTTTTCACCTGGGTGGAATGAGTACTTGAATAAAGATGGGCTTCTGGTAGGAATCCAGAAGCGGAATGCCAAATGCTGCCTAGTCATAGGTTCCCTTGTGACAAGTCTTCTTTATCCTGAATTGTTATTTACACCTTTCATTTTCACCTTTTCACACTTTTCACAACTTTTCTCTTTGGGCTGATTGCAAACTCCTTGAGACAAAGCCTATATCTTACATTCTGTAACCCCCAATGACTTTCTTGTAGATATGTCAGTGAATATTTATTGTCTGGGCTTGACTGTTCTGAGAATGACCCGCATTCTCTACCTTACTAGCACCACGGAGGATCCACCTGAAGCTCCTAGGGTTCAGATGACAAACACAAATGCAAGGCTTTGCGGAGCCCAAGCACAGAGAGGTGGGGGTCTGTTTGGAATCACACTGTGATTCTTCCCTACCTCTGCCTCAGGAGCTACGTGGATGTTGGCTTCAAACACTGAGTCAAAGACTAAGACCAAGGAGACTGAAGACTCCGTCATGCAATAGATCTCTCTTTCCTTGATACTTGCATTCGAGTGTACTTCACTGCGGGGAACTTCAAAGTTTGCCTTAGCTACAAAGCATGCATTGTATAACATTCTTCTCAGGAAAGACAGTGATCACAAAAATCGATATTTAAGATGTTCATTTATTAATCCATTTAACAAGTATCCTCTTTTTGGGTACTTGTTATGGAACTCTGTACTAGGCGCAGGATACATAAAGTTGAAAAAGAAATCACTATTCCTGCCCCAAATTGCTCATTAGCAGACATGCTATCACTTCTTTGAGTTCGGTAGCAGGTATTTCCGTGTTGTCACTGGGTTCAGACCTCAAACCATCACCTGGAATGTCTGCTCTAGAACCAAGTGTTTTGCTGCAGATACTTTGCAGGTTTCAGTGGTAAGAAGAACACTTTCATGCCCTATTCAATGTCTAGCCTAAGGTGATTCATTCCGCTCAGCTTCTACATTGCTAAAATGGGAATTAACACTGCTAGCCTACTTCTAGGACCAGCTATAAAACCCATTACCGATACGTGAGGCACGGCCCTGACAGCCCAAGCTGGACAATATCATTAGCTGAAGTACAGTGAGATTGGGTGAGGTGGTTAAGAGGTTTCTGAATGAGTCAGGCCGCTGGAACTCAATTCAATAATGAGTCATTTTCCTTGCCTAGCAGACATTGTGGTAGAAAATGAAAGCAGAAGAAGCCATTCAATGTCTGCTTTTAAAAAATGTATTCTGACCCTCAGTCCACCAGAGTAGATTTCAACATATTTTCACATTTTAGACCTAATACCTGGGACCAAAACTTCTTACCAGGTTTCTCTCAATTTGGAAAAAGCAAGTGGAATGTCTCCTGGAATGAAGAAATTGGTTTTCATCGTCTCCCAGGGTTTTTAGATAATAAATTTCTAGTGGCCAGACATGGTATCTATTACCTTGCTCTGTGCAGTATCTAAAATTCAAATCTAACTATCCCAGCCTTTACCAAAAACTTCTTAGTGACAATGATGATGACAACTCGTTGGCCTCACATTCACTTGCTGTATACGACTTTACTGGCTTTCAGCTTCATTTTGTACTAGCTTCCTACTGGCACAGCTCTTTCCTGGGTCTTTTCATAGATCTCCCAACCAAGATCTTAACATTTGTCTTTTCTGTTACAACCTCTTCATCTATTCTCTCTTCAACATACTCCTAAGAACTAAAAATCCTCTTCTCTTACATTAGCTTCAATCACTTATCATCTTTCTACCACACTAGCACAGAGGAGCCCTTCTAACTCTGCCTGATGCTCCATCTGGCAGCTGCTCCATCCGGGCTCCATGGTCAGCTGTTACAACACTGCCCTCACCATCCTAGACTCCTCCATCCATTTGACAATTTGCCTTGTTTATTATGCCAATCCTAGACGCTTGTCCACACCCACTATATTCTCTGGACCTACCCTTGACAATCTGAGACTATAGAATGAAGACTCAAAATCTTATGGGATTTGTCTCCTGCAAATTTACACTTTAAACTTCAACTAGTCTGCAAAATCAGGGTGATTTGAAAATTCTGTCAGAAGACTTGAAACATTCCTCCCAGTCATATTTCCAAATGGTCCATCTTCAAATGTCCAGGCACACCATCTTTGATCTTTGCAAATTAATTTGCCTTCTTAATTTATAGAAAATATTAATACCATTTCTTAATTCCCCCTTCTTTTCCTTCTTCTCTCTCTGTATGCATAAACATGTATGCCCATCTGCACACCTCTACCAACTACCTCTCTACACATGTATGTATATCTATGTATTTATGTAAGTATGTATCTATTTATCATCATCATCCATTTATCATCTATCAATAACTCCTTACCATGTCTCTCTTGGCTTGGACCTCATCCAGATCCCCTTTGAAGGAATAACTTGCTGACCCTTGGTGTTGAACCCACAGTCTTCAGTGTCAGCTTCTTCATTGTTTGCCTCAGCTGCAGAGAGTCACTTTGCCTGATCTCACATCTGCATAATAGTGGCCTACATCTATGACTGAGGAAAGCAAAAAAAAAAAAAAGTCCTAGCTGTCAGCCCAGTGAAGGGTGACTAATGAGCTATCCTAGCTCTTGGATTTCCCACCATATTCAACTTTCTCTACCTGACTCTGCTCCTCCATCATTCCTCTATAGGTGTTCATCCCTAACACATATCTTTTTCTTATTTATTTTTTAAAGATTTTATTTCTAGAGAGAGGGGAAGGGGGAGAGAAAGAGAGGAAGAGAAATATGGATGTGAGAAAGAAACACACATCAGTTGCCTCTTGAATGGACCCTGCCCGGGGACCAAACCCACAACCCAGGCATGTGCCAGGAATTGAACCAGCAACCTTTAGCTTGGTGGGATGACACCCAATCAACTGAGCCACACAGGTAAGGGCCCTAACACATACCTTGACCCCAAACTCTGTCTCAGTGCCACCCTCTGGAGAACCAAACCTAGGGTGGCTTCAGAAAATAGATAGTAAGTTAAGTTTTGACTGCTGGCTGGCATAGAGTTTATTGGTGCTGGAAAGTGAGTCACAGATAGCCCCTGGCACAAGGTGGCTATCTATCTAGTGGCTGAAGCTTTTACATGTGGTGAACTGGGAAGGGGTACTGGTGGAAGAGAATACACCACAAGGGGTAATGTATCAAGTGTCTGAGATATGTGGATAGCTATTGCTAAAGTTCAGTGATGCTCTGCAAAAACGTAACAAACAGTTGAGTAACAGGCAGCTGAAAGCCAAGTGTGAAGGCCAGAGGGCTCCTGTTTTGCATGCAGAAGTCATCATCTCTTGTATCTGCCAGTAGAGAAAGAGGCTTGATATCTGAGTGCCTGAACTTCAAAGATGGTTAAACCTTCAGCAGAGGCAACTCTCTTATGTCAAGGCCAGAATCCTGCTTGAGGTAGTTTGGGATCCTGACACATCTGGGTGGATTTGTATTTCTATTATGGCCTTTGCAACATTATAACTTTATTACTTGTTTATTTGCCTGTTTCTCCCACTAGACTATGAACTCCTTGAGTGTTGGGATTGCGCTTTACTCATCATTGTCTCTCTCTCTGCTCTCCTCCATCCCACAGTCCCATGCATTTGCCTGACAAGTAGGGAATGATCGGTATAAGTCTTTATGAATGACTCTCCAGTATTTGCTTGTTTATTCCTCAATGTCCATTCTATCCTCTTTACTACTAAATTCCAGAGGGATATGAGTTCACTTTATAACCGTGTCCTATCCCTTTTTGTCTTATGATCCCTTTCTTTTTCAGTGTCTTTATTCTTTCCCTCTTTATTAACTGCCCATCCAAGTAATACTACACATGATATAGATGGTCAGCAAATATTTGCTTCATAAATATATCTCTCATTGTTTCTCTCCATTGTTTCTCTTCAACCACAGCCATGATTAATTTCAACCCACACCATCACCCATACTGCTGTTCTCCAACTGCTCTAAAACTGAAAGATCTTGCTCAAGTTCTGTAAGCAAGAGTGGACAATAACAAAGGATCATATGCCCGGAGCAGTGACTTGTACTAGCAACAAGGAAGTATCTCATAGGCCAAGGGCCACTCATCAAACACCTGCCCCCCTAAAATGGGCAAATTGGAAGAACCATGCTGTGAGGAATGGGTGTAGCTAAGAAGGAGATTTCATTCTCCCATTCTCTGGCAAATGCTCTTTTGGTCTTTATCTGTAGTGAACCTCTCTTCCCATTCACCTGCACCATATTTTCTCCATTCCTTTCTTTGATTTAATCATCTTAGATGATACAAGCTCTTATCCCCAGCCCTTACTATGGTCCCATGATGATCTCATTATGACCCCCACCTTGACACTGCAGGTGAATATTTAAACAGATGATGACCAGAGGTTTCTTGCTACTTACTAGCCATATCTGGCAAGACAGGAGGTCTAGACTTTTTGTCTAAGCCTGGTCTAACTTAAAAATTTCAATGTATTTAGGGTACTGATAGCTAAGTAATTTATCAAAAATCAGCTGATTTGAGAGCTGGGAGTGCCTCTTAGAAAATAAATCAGTTATGGGAAGACATATTCATAGAAGTTGTCTAGGAACATTGGTTAGGGTTACAGGAGAAAGGCAATTTTGAGTTCAGCAAAGCCTTTGATGTTATGTCTATTTAGCCCCCTCTATCTCATTTCTCGTCCTTCAAAACCCACTTACAGGTAGAATGGACTTCCAGTCAAGATGGAGGCATAGGTAGATGCACTGTGCCTCCTCACACAACCAAGATAGGGACAACAACAATGTAGAAACAAAATAACAACCAGAACTGACAGAAAATTGGAGTGTATGGAATTCGGACACCCAAGGATTTAAAAATAGACATGTTCATCCAGACTGGTAGGAGGGGCAGAGTCAGGTGGAGCGAGGGACATGGAGCTGAGACCTGAGCAACTGGGGTGGCTCGCAAGTCCGCAACAGGCAGACCCTGGGCACACAAGCAGCGGTAGCTGGTGGGCCCCGGCCAGGGGGTGGCAACCAGCAGACCCAGCAAGGCGGCCATTGTGAAGCAAGGCACTGCACACAACTCAGGGTCCCAGCACCGGGAAATAGAGTTTTGGGGCACTGACTGAAAAGGAAGGTCCCACGGGGTGCACAGGCCCACCCACAGTGGAATTGGTGTCAGAGGGGCCCAGTTAGCTTGTGGAAAGAGGCGGAAGGGTCTGGGGTCGTACAGAGAGAGCAGAGCAATCGCCATTGTTCCTTCTCGGACCCCACCCC
>CM052539.1:31168670-31218233 GCA_028533065.1 Trachops cirrhosus
GGACATGAACTAAAGGGGGGAATGTGGGTGGGAGAGGGTGTGCAGGGTGGAGGGGAATGAAGGGGGGGTAATGGGACAACTGTAATAGCATAATCAATAAAGTACATTAAAAAACCCACTTATATATACTAGGGCCAGAAAAAGGCCCTGGTATGAGGAAATAATATAATATTTACATTATAATGATATAAAGTTGTACGATATTATTTTTTAAGTTTATGAACCTATATGATGTCTGGAGATACCAAGTAGAGCATAACATTAGATACCAGGTTTACCCATCTCTTCTTGAAGAAATAAACTCATTAGAGCAAAGAGGGCCTTTTTTTCTGCCATGGAGTCATAGCTGTGAGGTAACACTGTAACTAAGACTTACTGAAGACCTAACGGCCAAGGCAACCCTGTGCTTCAGTCCTTCGGATAAAACTCCTTCCCCTTCACCAGCCCATATTGTTGAGCTCTGAGAGGAGTTCTATGTGGACTGATTCTGAAGGCCTTCATTGGCAGACCCATTCTCTATTATATCTTGTCTTTTAGAACTCCTTAAATGTTCATGGTCTGTGTTTTAGTTAGGGTTCTCCAAGGAAATAGAACCAGTAGGGTGTGTGTGTGTGTGTGTGTGTGTGTGTGTGTGTGTGTGTGTGATTGGTTCTCATGATGAGGGAGGCTGGCAAGTCACAAGATCTGTGCCGGGTGAGTCAGCAAGCTGAAGACCCAGGAGAGACACTGGTTTAGTTCCAGTCTGAATTTGAAGACCTGAGAACCAGAATGGCCAAGAGTGAAATTCTAATCTGAAAGCTGGGAGATTCCAGGCCCAGAAAGGGATGACGTTTCCATTTGAATTCAGGGAAAAGGTCAATGTCTTAGTTTAAAGGACATCAAACAGGAAGACATCTTTCTTACTTGGAGGAAAGTCCATTTTTTTGTTCTATTCTGGCCTTCAGTTGATTACATGAGGCTCACCCACATCAGGGAGAACAATCTGCTTCACTCAATATCCCCATTTAAATGTTAGTCTCATGTGGGCACTGGTTTCTGGATTATCTAAAGTATCCAGAGGAATGCTAGGCCCATTGTAATTTGGAAAAATCTGTTGAAACAGTAAGTAACTTACGATAAGGACTAAATGTAAAATAAGAAAACATTGACTTAGTGACTTGGTATTTGCTTCTTCCTTGTTATTGTACCCCTATGGCTTTCTTCCATCCCTCCAGGACATCAGCCAACATCATCCACTTTGGCTGCCTTGCTGTGAAACCTCAACCAGGAGGTGAAACCCCATCCATGATATGGAAGCCACATTGGGGAATACCTCTGTCTTCGATTAGTTCCTTCTTCATTCTTGGATTTGACTTTTTCTCTGCTCACAAGTGACTATCTGGTGGTGCATTCCCATAGAGTCCTTACTAATAGGCAAGTCTGAAAAGCTACCTTGAGACAAGGTGGTAATAGTCTGTGGTATCTTAATAGTATCCTTTGGTTTAAATAGCAACCTTGAATATACAATTCATTTAGATTACACGTAACTTTACTGAGTATCTTTCCTATATAACATGGGCCCCGTGTTTGAGGTTTCCACATGTGTTATATCATTTAATGACCAAATGACCAACAATGACCAAAGGTAGCATTCCTACTTTACATATTTTTAAAAATTCAGAAAGAGTAATTTATTTGCTGAAAGTCAAAGAGAGCTGATTTCAAAGTCAAGGTCAGGGTCCTGTCCACTTGTTAATGGAGAGCTGCCAGCATCTGCGACAAAGTGATGCCATATATGGCAGTGGAACCTATGGCATCCCTTGCATGGTCCGTCCTTAATCTGTCTGTGCCTCGTTAGCAAGGCCTAGATGAGCACCATGCTTTCATCCAGCATAAAAGAGGTAGGAGATAATTTTATACATGATTTTCAAAACTGCCACTTAATTTTATCCTAAAATAAATATCAACAAAATTATATTTTTTATCTTGTAATCGCTTTGTTAGTCTGTAGCCTCAGTCACATGGCAGTAGACTTTTGGAGCAGGGTGGGTTTCAACCCTCTCCTATAAGGGAGTCAACAAGCAGGGGGAAAAGTTAACAAACCTTCCAGAGAGTCCTTCCCAAGACTGTAAATTCAGGGCAACATGTATACAACATATGGATATTATTATGCTATCTTTTACTTTGGGGAATGGTTACTTAGCACCTCCGATACTTTTACTAAAGGTCAGATCTCTTGGTTTAAGATAATTGTTCTGTAGTTAAACTCTTGAAAAAAAACCTTATTTGCTTGCTGGCTTGCTTTTGTTCTCTGCAATTATTATCTATAACACGGTCAATTGTAAATCTTAAACTATTTAGAGTTTTAAAAACAAATGGATACTTCTTCCTAATATGCACAAATATTCATTAGCTGTTAAAGAAAAAATTGACAAATGGGACTTTATAATATTAAAACCTTCTGCTCATCAAAGAAAGAAAATAAAAGGCAAGCTACAAACTGGGAGAAAATATATTTAATATACGTATCAGAAAAAGAACTTGAATCCAGAATATATTAAAACAACTCTCAGCACTTAATACTAAAAAGATAAACAGCGCAGCACTGGCCAGCATGGCTCAGTTGCTTGGGCATCATTCCACAAAGCAGAAGGTCAAAGCATTGGTTCAGTTCCTGGTCAGGGCACATGCCTGGGTTGTGGGCCTGGGCCCCAGTGGGGCATGTGAGAGAGCCAGCAAATCAATGTTTCTCTCCCACATTGATGTTTCTCTCCTCTCTTTCTCCCTCCCTTCCCTCTCTCTAGCTAAATAAATAAGTAATCTTTTTTAAAAAAGATAACACAAATAAATGTGGATAAAACGTGAACAAGGATTCACAAAAGAAGATATATAAATGGCCAATAAGTATGTGAAAACATCCTTAACACCATTAGTCATCAGGGAAATAAAAACTAATACCGCAATAATATGTCATACCCATTAGAATGGCTGAAATTAAAGGACTGAAGGTTCCCGTGTCGGTGAGAATAGAAGAGACCGGGAACGGCTGTTGGTGGGAGGGCAAACTGGCACAGCAACGTCGGGAAGCTGTTCGGTAGATTCTTATATGTTAAACATCAGCTTACCAAACCTCCCAGAAATTACACTTCTAGGTATCTACGCATGGAAAAAAAAGTTTGTGTTTACAAAGGATATGTAGAAAAAATAATCAGACTAGCTTTATTTATAAAAGTTTGGAAAACAACACAAATCACTATATACTCATAAATGAAAATATATTGTGGTATATCTATATAATGATAAGCATTAGAAAGGAATAAACTACTGACATATAAAACAACATGGATAAATATCAAATACATTATTATAAGTGAAATCATCCAGATACAAAAGATCACATATTGTATGATTCCATTTCTATGAGTTTCCAGCTTGGCAAAATTAATCTAGGGTGACAGAAATCAGATCAGTGATTGCCAGGGAGACGTGAGGAAGGGGCAGGAGCTTATAAGGGGACACAAGGGAATTTTCTGAGATGGAAATACTCTACATCTTGATCTGGGGAGGTAGTCACATGATGTATATATTTGTAAAAAGTCATCAAATTTCATACTTCTATATGTGAGAACGAATATTCAACATATAACTTAATTAATTTGATTTGTAAGTAGACACAATATTAAATATATTGGTATATGCATATGAATTTAATCAGGAATACACATAGAATTATGTTCAAAGAAAGTGGATCAAAAGAAAAGGACCCAATTATAAGTTGCCTACAGGAAATCCACTTTAAATATAGACCCATGTAGATTAAAAGTAAATTGACAGAGAAAGATATAGCATGCTGCCACTAATCAAAAGAAAGCACAGATAGCTATATTAGTTTCCCACAGAACAGACTCAGAGCCAGAAAGGTTATCGAGGAGAAAGAGGGGCATTACGTAATGATAAAGGTGTCAGTTCTCCAAGAAGACATAACAATTCTTAATGTACATGTGCCTTACAACAGAGTGTCAAATACATGAGGCAAAACTGACATAAATGCTGGAAGAAAGATGGTTTCACTGTTATAGCTGGCGACCTCAACACTCCTGTAGCAGAATGGATACACCCAGCAGGCAGAAAATCAGGAGTGACCTGGTCGAACTCAACAACATTATTAATCAACTGAATATAATGGTTTCTAATGACTATTTCAGACAACAGCAGAATACACATTCCAGTTTTGTGGGATGAAATCTTAGATGGCTGATTTTAAATCTTTCTCCTTTTCTGATAGATTCATTTAATGCTATAAATTTCTCTCTGAACACTGCTTTTACCACAGCTTACAAGAAGAACCAATTAAAAACAAAAGAAGCAGAAGAAAAGTAATAAAGAAAATTAAAGCAGAGATCAGTGGTATTGAGAAGAAGAAATCAGAGAAAAACAATAAAGCCAAAAGCAGGTTATTTGCAAAACTCAGTAAGATGGCTAACCTTCTAGCCAGGCTAACTAAGAAAAAAAGGAGAAAGGACACAAATTATTAACATGAGAAATTAAAAAGGGGACATTACCACAGATGCCACAGACATTAAAAGGATACTAAATGAATACTGAGAACAACTCTACAGCCACAATTTTGATAATCTACATGAAATGGATTACCAAAATGCACACAAGAAGAAGTAGACAATATGGATAGGCCTATATTTATTGAAAAAAATTGAATCAATAGTTAATAACTGAAAACAGAAAGTTCCAGGCCCAGATAGGTTCACTGGTAAGAAGATAGGAGCAGAGGGAATACTTCCTGACTCATTCTGTTAATACGAGACCAGCATTACCCTAATCCTCAAACCAGACAAAGACATTAACAAGAAAACTACAGACAAGTATCTCTCATAAACATAGATGCAAAACTCCTCAACAACATGTTAGCAAATCAGTCCAACAATGTATAAAAAATGAGATTTATCACAGAGTTAACATCTCTGGCTCCCTTGGTTTTCAGGCCTTTGGACTCAGGCAGAATTATACCCCTAGCCTCCCCGGGCCTCCTGCTTGCAGATGGGAGATCATGGGGCTTCTCAGCCTCTATAATCACGTGAACCAATTTCTCATAGTAAGTCATATATATATACATATACATATGTATACATATACACATATATATATGACTTACTATGAGAAATTGGTTCATGTGATTGGATATATATATATACACACACACTATTTCTCTGGGGAAACCCTACTGCTCTAGGCAAAACTATGGAGAAAATAAAAAGCTTAGTGGTTGCCAGGGATAAGGAGAGAAAACACAGGAACACAGCACACAGCTTTTTTTTGTAGGGCACAAACTGCTCTGTATGTTTCTCTGATGGTAGATACATATCGTTAAAAATCTGTCTAAACCTGTAGAGTGTACAGCATCAAGAGTGAGCCCTAAGACAAACTACGGGCCCTGGGTGGTAAAATTTGTGCCATTGTAAATTCATCAGCTGTAACGAGTATATAACTCTGGTGGGGGAGGTGGCGGGGGGGTGGCTGTGCATGCGTGGCGGCTGGGATATATGGGAATTCTGTACCGCCTCTCAATTTTGCTGTGAATCTAAAACTGCTCTAATTAATAAAATTTATTAAAAGTATTAATGTTCAGCACAGTGTTTAATAATGAAAAACTGGAAACTACCTGAACGCCAAGCGTTGGTCATTCAAACAGAGGACTTCGGTGTGATGGACATATTAAGCATTTACAGTTAGGTTTCCTACTCTGGCCCTAACCTTCCCTCCAGGCCTTTGTGTTAAAATCTCCCTGACCCAAGTGTTTCTGGGAGTCCCCAGAGTTCTCTCACAGAAACGCAGGAGGGAGTCCACTGGATACCATCACACGTGGCTTTTACCTGTTTTTTTTCTTGCTCCCCCTCCTCAGTGTCCTCTATTCACAAGGTTCCTTTGAAGGCACCTTGCTCCTCCTGCCATTAGTGGCAAGAGCTGTCCTGCGCCTCACCTGGGGCCGTGCTGAGTGTGTTTCCAAGGTCCCAGCTCTGCTGATCTGCAGAGCATCAGAGCAGAGCTGGGTCCCAGGAGAAGTGGCTGGAATCCCTCTTTTCCTAGAGCTCAAAGGCACTCTCCAGGTCCTTGCAGGGACCAACGGCCATGCCACGTCTTCACTGTCCTCATCCCTCTCCACGTGCTCTTTGTCTCAGGGACTCCTTTCCAAATTCAATCGTCATCTTTCAGCTAAAAATCGAAAGCCTCCCTGAAACTCGATCTCATGCAAATAGGTACTGAAAAGAGTCCCTAGCCCCTGGTTCTATAAACACTCCCCTGCATTTGGGAGTGTTTGTGATAAGCTAGGTATTGTGTTTGTTATTCCTATTTGCAGATAATTAACTTGACAGTTACGCTACAGCTTATATCTCTTCAGTGTGTTCGTTTCATTTTTGTATATTAGGCTCATCTGTAATTGCAGAGGATGAAACTGATCTACCCTCCAAAGTCAGGAGTCATTTCCCCGCTGCGGGTTTGAGTTCATACTCTTCTGCTTTCTCTTACTCCTGCGTAAGTGGGGCCACCACTGAAAGGGGCATGTGGGCTTCAACTACCACAGTCTGTGGCTAAGGATCAGAACAAAGTGCGGTGTCTATGGGGGACCTGAATTCATAGGCACTGATCTAGGGAGTATCCAGAAACAGACAGATGTTTGTAAACTGATGGAAGCACAGCCCCGTCACAGACCAGCTGCAGTCGTGCTCCCCAGCCGGCCCCACCCCCTGCAGAGAATGGGTCTTAATAGGTTGGCTCACTGTAGGCCACCTGAGTTTAATTCGGTTTCCTGAATAATGGAAGATGTACACAAGAGGCCTTCGTCTGAGGGCCAGTCTGTGTCACCAGGGGGTTTTCTTACATTGGTGTGGGTGTTCTAGTGCCTTACCAGGCTGCTTGAGTTTTATGTATGAGTCATAATGAATGACATTTTTTGTTTTGATCCAGTTCAGCAGTTACGTCTCTGAGTCTGAGAATCTCCGATGGACACCTGGATACACCCATGACACAGCTTCATTGCAAATAATGTTGTAAAGGCAAACTCCATAGATCATTCCCTGATTGGTTGCAGAAAGGACAAAGAAGGCGGGATTATACAGCATTTGGTGTCACCAGTGAACAAAGTCTTGGGGATGAACCAGTTATTCCAAAAATTAATATCCACAAACTCATGTGCAAGTAGCCTCTTTTAATTGTTTTTACTTATTTGGGAATAATGGACCTCAGAAAGTGAGTGCGCTCAGCCTCGTGATCTGAGCGAAGTTCAGGAGCCAAGCGGTTTTGCTGAGTCACTGCTGGCTGCATGACCCCATGCACATCACCTGACCTCGACAGGCGCCACTGGCCCAGCCACAGAGATGAGTAACTGTGGCCCAGGAGGCCCGGAAGTGCAGAGGCAGCCCTCGGCCCACGGGGCCCTGGGTGCTCCTGGGGCACAGGTTAGCTCCATCGAGGAGAGGGGGACCCTAAAAGGGACTCTCGGAGTAGCCCCATCTGAAAGCCACCTCTGGAAAAGGGACCCTTTTATGCTCTATGAGGAATATTAACTGGCAAAATCTTTTTGAAACCTTAAAAATACTCATATATTTTGATTGCATGATTTTACTTCAGTAAATTCAGTCTTCGGAAATAATCAGAAATGCATATAAAATTCATTCTACAATCTTCATCACAGTGTTATTTTTAATAATAAAAACTGGAAATTATCTAAATGTTAAGCTGTAAAGCATTATTAAATAAAATATGGTACATATTTATGCTGGAATACTGGACAGCCATTCAAAACAATCACTGCAGCAGTATAACTAATGACCTGGGAAAACATTCACAATAGAATAGGCAGTGGAAATGGACTATAAAACAACATTGTTAGAATAATCCAACTTATTTAAAACTACCTATACTCCCACACATACAGGCAAATGGCTGCAAGGCTATACACTCAATCGACAACAGTGTTTAGTCTCTGGGCCTTTGAATTACGATCCCCATTTTTTACTCATGATTCTTCCTATATGTTTCAAATTTTTCACAATGAATGTGTGTTCTATTTGCCATAAATACCCATTCCCTGAATCTCTGTTAAGTTAGACTGTCGCAGACGGGGCCGACCCGAATGCATACTTCTGGAGCAAACGAATACAGTGACATGTCTGTGAACCGAGGCTTGAGCAATCCCAACCCTGGAGGCTCTCTGGCCTGGGAATAGAGTGGGATTTGTGTCTGAGGAGGCTGAGCCTGGAAGAATGATGACTCTGTGGGTGGTTTCTTAGATCTTCAATGCACGTGGCTTCTAGCCCCAGCTCCGCCCTAAAATTTTGGCTTGCTGAGCAAGGCTTAAGAGTGAGTTTGCCTAAGCAGCTGCTTCCCCCACATAAGTCCACCGTTTACTCTGTATCTATTTAATATCTATTAAGCAACACCTGATCCTGTTGACCAGGAAGTATGGCTCAAAGGAAGGAAACCTTTCAGAGTTAAGCAAACATCCTTGGTAAGGGCCCTAACACCTGAGAATCTTGCAGCAAACATTCCAAGCATTAAATCTGAATGCATGTCCTGAGTCACAATACCACAATTGGCTGGGTGGTGATCTCACGGTGGTGTATCCTGTATGGGAACAAAAAATTTCAAGTGGCACATCTTCCTTTGAGAACAAAGCTGTCTCCTCTATAATTCATACTGGAAAGAAAAGAGGTAATTTATGAGATAATCAAAACACATAATCTATTATAAAGCTTTGAAGGTGATATTTTCAGAAACAACACAGTTATGCTTAATTCCCCTTACCAAAGTCAAGAGGCAGGGGCAGTAGGTAATCCCGACATTCCTGGTGTCCGGCTTTAAGATGTGGTGTGAGCCTGTGCCTTCCCTGAGCAGATTTGCTGAAGATGGCTCCAAGGGAATGCCACATAAGCAGGGAAGGCAGTCTGAAGTACATCTTAACATTGTTGCAGATAAGTTACCCTAAAAAATGGGAATAACGTTATCCCCATGTATTGTAAAAGAAATTGAAGAATCCATCAGATTATTAATACATTTTATTTAGCATCTACTTCATGTCAGATACTGTCTCGGGCACTGGGGAACCACCAGTGATCATTGCAGATAAAGTCCTTGCCCTCAGAAAGTTTATATTCTCCTCAGAAGAAACAATAAACAGATTGATAGCATACTGGGTAATAACCGGCATGAAGAAAAATCAGGCAGGGAAAAGGTCAGAGAGCACCTAGGGGAGTCTTCTCTGATACGCTGACACGGAGGAGAAACACAAAGGCAGTGAGGAAGCGAGCCAGGTGAATCCTTGCAGGATGACTGTTTGAAATAGGGAAGAGGGCAGGGGCGAGGCCTTGAGGTGAGAGGATGTCATGATGTGTTAGACTAATCAGCAAAGATGACGGTATGGCTGAAGGCCATGGTGAGGACTTCGGCCTTTCCTCTGAATCAAATGAGAAGCCATTGGAGAATTCCCAGTGGAGCAGAAACAAGACATGACTTACCTGTGTGTTGGTGGTGGGTATGGTCTTGGACAGGAACAGGGTAACCTATCGCTCTTGACACCCCACCATCAGGATAATCATGGTCGAGCCAGGCTTGAAGTAATAAAGGTAAACGAAGCACAGCAATTCCAAAGGACTATATTAAAGGAGTTGCTGATTATTGGATGTGGGAGATGAGAGAAAAATATGAATGAAGGTAATTGGCCTAAGCCAACGGGAAGAATTTAGTTATCTTCTGTGGTAAAAATGAGGTGGGAGGAATTCACAAGTTTTGAACACACAGTCAGTTCTCGTTACTTGCAATAGTTACGTTCTGCAAAGTCATCATTGCTGGACCATTGCTCCTGGGAGAAGTATGGGACTAGCACCCTGTGAGGCCCAGATCACAGATGATTTTGTCAGCTGGTCAATACACAACCTTGTTTTATGTATGCTTCAGTTCGAAGACACCTTTCTTAAGATGTATCTCCCATTCTCTGTCATTGAACTCCTGGCCAACAGCATTATAACTCATGCCTCAATGAAGCTTATCTAACATAGATTTTCTCCAAAAGGCACATTAGAGCCTTCTGGCACTGAGAAACACTAGACAGCACGTCAGCACAACACTTTGGAACCACTTTAAAAAGTGAAATTACCAACAAAAAGCACAAACATGAAAAAAATGTGGCATTAAACAAACCAGGAAAGGATGCCTATTTACATTGTGAGAGCTGACACAAGAAGGCGGAGTATCACCACATTTGACCTCAGCTGGAGCGTGCATGTCCAGTGACTCAAGTTTTTCGCAGCCCTCCACATGTCTGCAAAGGACTGAAAGCACTGCGAGTATTGATTTTGGAGTCGCAAGTGAATTTTCGCAAATAGGCAAATTTGCTAACACGGGTTCTGCGAATAATGAGAGTTGACTGTATGAAGATTGAAGGGCCTATTATTCATCCTAGTGGAGATATGAAAAATGAGTTGGAGTCTGGGACATTTCAGGGGAAATGCTGGGGCTGGAGGTATTGATTTGAGAGTCACTGCCATGTATCTGAATCTATATTTGTAGCTAGCATGAGACCGGATGAAGTCATCTAGGGAGTGTGGAAGAAGAGAAGTGTTCCCGAGACTGACTCCTGGGGCACTCCAGTGAGGAAGTAAGTGTGTGTAAAAGAAACTAAGAAAGAATGGCCAATGGAACAAGAAAGAACCCAGAAAGAGCTGTGTTTCAGAATAAGGGTGTCAAGAATGTGTCAATTGTTCCTGGAAAGTTGTATCCCATAAGACCTCTAAAATTGACCTTTACACAAAAAGAAGGCCCTGGGTGATTTTGATGAAGAGTTCCATTGGAATAACAGAGGTAAACATCAGACCGGAATGGATCAAAGAGCAAATGCACAATTCTTTCCATGAGGAGTTTTGATGTAAATGAGAGAAAGGGAATAAGGGCAAACCTGGAGGATGTCGTCGCGTCAAGGGGGCTACTACATGCCGTGCATGTGTACGCTGAGGGAATGAACCGATGGAGAGGGTGGGGTCAATGATGAGAGAAGGGGCAACTGAAGGTGGTCCTCTTCGCAACTACAGTAACTCATGTAACTTCACATCAATTGTGTGTGGTCGGCACTATCACTATCTTCATCTACGGGCGAGAAAATGAGGCGGAGAAAGGCCAGAAAACTTGCTCACAGTCACGCAGTGAGTAAGTGGCAGAACCAGGAGGCAAGTTTGGGTCTTCTGTTCCCAGAGCCTGTGCTTTTAGCTGCTGTGCTGTATTTCTGCAACTTTAGATTGCAATTACTTCACATATATTGATTTCCTTGTACCTAGCAGTCACCAACCAAGGTTGAACAGCGAGAGGAAGAAAGGGTGCAATCCCAGGCTTCAGCCTTTCCGCTCACCACGCTCTAGGACGCAGGCAAGCTGGGGCAGGGGCGGGGGGTGCTGCTGCTGCAGTTTGAGGGAAGCCGCAAAGTCTGGGTCAGTGCTAATACCTGATGCTTCTAGAACATGTCTTACCTTCAGAAATGCTACGAGGTCAACTTTGTAGCACATGGGAAATAAAACTCATTCCTCGGGGTCATCCCCAAATCAAGAATTTAATTAATCTTCTCATAAACTTCTCCTGTTCTTATTCTGGTCCCACATGAGAGATTTCTCAGAAAATAGCTCAGCTTTTTTCTAAAATGGATGCAGCTTGGCATCGCTTAGACCCTGTCTTCAGTAGTTAAATAAATCACTTGTTGCTAAACAGAGCAATTTATTCCCTTGACATCTACATGGCCCTCTTGGTTTATTTTAAAATATATCAACTAACTTGCCACAACTGCCATGGCTTTTAATGTGTCTGACACATCCAATTTCAATAGCTCAATGAAAATGTCACATAATAAAATCTAGAGAGACAAGCAGAGCAGGCAAGAAGGGTTGGTGGGTAGACACACCCTCGGAAAATAAGCAATGAAAACGCCTATTCAGGTAAGCTTCAGGGAAGGGTCTTCTTGCCAGCACTTTGGGAAATTGATTAGATCACATGGAAATATCTCTTTTTACATATTCTCTATATTAGTTACTTCTCCCCTGTGTGTAATTTAACTCATGGAATCTACACACTCTCCCAAGCTGTTTCACATGAAATGAAATCCTCACCTGCCAAACACCTTTAATTTTTCATTTCCAGGAAAATATTTATTCAGGAATGTAGTCATATTTCTTCACAAAGGAGTTCTGGAATGTTAGATGGTTGGTATGCATTTATTCATTCCACAGATGACAGATTCTGTGATTCAGTGCTATCATGCACTGACAGACGTCAATGTTCTGGGAATCCTGATAAACATCAGGAACACAAGAATTGAAAAGATCAGTTCTGACCTCAGTGTATTTGCATCACGAGGATGATCTTTCTCTATAGGCCAAGGTGGAGTAAAGTGGTCGTCTTAGCTCTGCTATAACTAACCACGTGATAACTAAGACAACTGACTTCAATTCCTTACTTGTAAAATTGAAAAAAATTAAATATTACCTTGGAAGGTTATTAAATACCTACCCTTAGGATTGCTGGGTGGGGGAGGAGGGTTAAAAGCAACATATATCAAAGTACTGTAAAACTTGTTAAAATCTTGGTTCTACTTAACTGAACTCAAAGTATACCCCGATTATTGCATCTTCTATAATGCTCATGCAACTAATCTCAATGCAATCTATAATGCTCATGAAACTAATTCTGTTTCCAAATATCTAAACCCATCACTAATATCTTTACAGTGAAGATATTTAGCATTGAAAACAAGGTGTTAGGAGATCACAGTGATGATATTTTGTCTCAGCAATTACAGAGTCTACTGTAATATTCATCTGGTTGCATTGTAGATTCCTGAAACGCAATAGGTCACAAGCATCCTCACTGTTACGAATTTTCTCTCCCTGTTACTGGACATCTACCCTCTCTCACAAGTTAAAGTAATCCTCAACAACTCTCTCTCTATTGGTCTAAAATCCTGGACCTCATTTGCATCTCTTGGGTCTGTCCACGCTGCTTTGTCAGACCACCACTGCCCTCATACAGGCCTTTTGTTTTTTTGGGTGGATCTTTGCAACAACCTCCTAGCTAACTGACCTGCCTATTGATAGCTCCTTCCTCTTCACTCCTCCTTTACTCTGCCTCATTACATTCCTGAAACTAAGTATGATCATGCTCTGCTTCTTGTATAAAAAGCTTCCACTGTCCTGCCCCCACTCCCATAATTTTTCCTTAGGGTAATAACCTGGAGTAATTTCATAGCCTGGCTCTTGCTACTCTTCCATGACCCACCAGGCACATGTGACTTTGGCCATTCCATGAACAGCATTCATTGCTTCTGTCTTTCTGTTTGCTTTCACTCTACCTGTGACTTCAAATGCCCATTCTCCCTGAGCCCTTTCCCTGGCCACTTCTAACTTCTCATTCAATTGTTCAAAAAGCATTTCCTCTGTGCAATCTCTCTCAGCACTTTGGACAAAGCACCTTCATCTTTTGAGCTCCCATGGCTCCTTCTATACTTTGACCATTGTCCTCACTACATGGCATCAAAATATGTATTGCCCTCCATCACACCTGAAATGTGAGCTCCTCGAGAAGGGTGAATAGACTTTATTCATCTTTGTATCCCCAACGCCTAGCTCAGTGCCTGGAACGCTGTTTGACCCTGACAGTATTTGGTGGGTAAATAAATGCATGAAGAGGCAAAGCTTGTCTTCATTGCCTCCCATCCCTCAGGCACTTGCCCTTGACCTTCATCTTCTGAGAAATGCCTACCTTTCCTCCTGCCTCTACCTTTCTTTAACAATGAAACAACACTGTTCCATGCCCATCTCTCCTCAAACATTACTTACCCTATATTCCTTATTTGTCTTTAAGGGAGCCAGAGGGAATGTGGACTGAAAGTACAGAGTTTAGAATCAGACTCCCTGGGTTAAGAACTTTTCATTTTTTCAATATTGGTATTGATGGGGCGACCAGAGAGATTTATATGTATACATATACATTAATTGTGATTTTTTTACAATGAACTTATGGAGGTTCAGATCTTTCTGAAGCCCCAGAATTGCAGCCTACAATCAAGAAGTGAGTTTTAACTGGTGATAGTAACATGCTTCTCATTTATTATCTCCTGAGCTTATACTTACTTCACCTATAGTTCTTCATGTAACCAAATTAAAAGATTCAGATACAGATAAAGCTCTTCCGGCACTTCCTTTTTAGTTCCTCATTCAGTTGTATGCCTGTGATGTGAAGGTTGACATGAAAGTGTGGCTGGGACTTGGTGCCTCAGGGCATCTTTGCTCCCTTGAGCCTGTCGAGTGCTACCTTTCCAGGTGCCCCCCATTGGCAATGCTGGAGGAAGGAGAATCCAGAGAGCCTTTGGGTAGAAGACCATTTTCTTCACTCCCACTTTGCTCTTCTTGCTTGAACAGATTGACAGGCATGGCTGGCCCCCCAAATTGCAGTGCCCGGTAAATAATCCTTCAAGAAGCAGAAGTGCTTTCCTTCTACACTGATTCTGGATCCTCTTCAAGTCACATGCAGTGCATTCATTTTTATTCAATATGTGTGTAGAATCACAATGCCCAGGAAGCATTACTCCCGGGTGCTCTGTGCTCTCCCTCCGTTGACTACCCATGCCAAGGTGCGCCTTGCTTCTCCCCACCCCATTTGACTTGTGTGTGGTGTCACATACAGGATGTCTCTCTCTAGAGGTAGAGTGAGAAGTTAGATGGGAAAGGATGGGAAGGTTGACATGGGAACTGACTCAGAACATAGCTCTCATGTAAAAGGGGATGGGCACCTGTTTTCAAATGAGTTAGAATCAAACTGCGAGAGTCCAAGTTTTCTTCTAGTCTCTTACCTTAGGCTATCCAGGGACAGATGCTGAGAATGGAATGTGTAGTGTGTGGCACAGATGTAGTTAGAAAAATTCTATAATAGGCTTTTCTTAGCATTTGGAATGGTATTGTTATCTAGCTTATTATGATTATGTGTATAGTTTTTATATTCCATTTTTATGTATGGTATTATGCTATAGGTTTTATGATTATGAACAAAAAGTTAGGAGGAGGTATATGAGGCTGACAGTCTGCTTATTAAGTAGTACTACTAGCATATTTGATAGAAAGTTCCCTACCTTCTTCATACTTTTTGAAACTCTCTTTTCCTTTGACTTCTAAAACATCATTCCTTTATGTTCTTGCACAGGTCTCTGATTTTTCTTTCTCACATTTTTTTCGTCTCTTGATAGATTTTCTTTGGGCTCTATCCGTCATCTTTTCTTCTTAAAGTCTACTCTCTGTCCTTTAGCATTCATTAATTCTTTTGGTCTTACTGCCATGTATTTCTCAATGACTTAAATCTTTTATCTCTACTCCTGACTTCTTTCGTGGACTCTAGACCCATATATCCAACTATCTCATGGATATTTCTTCCTGCATGCCTCTTTAAGAAATAAAACTCAGTATATCCAAAATAAACTCATCTTCTAGTCTCACCCTACTCTCACCGCAGCCTATGCCTCCAGTGTTCCCTGGCTCAATGGACAGCATCACTATATTCCCAACAGTCAAGCCAAAAGCCCAGGAATCATACTGTGGATTCCTCTCTCTTCCTTATTCCTCACCCAATTGAATGCCAAGTTCTATAGATTTTCCCTTTTTGAATATATAACCCCTATTTCTATCCCTAGTGCTTACTCTGTGAAATAAAACCCTTATTAGATTTTTCCTGGATCTCTGCATTATTTTTATAATATAATAAGAACTAAATAAACATATGTTAAAATGACTGAATGTACAAATATGGACATAGAGGTAATCAGAATCTCAAGTTTGATTTATATATAAATGGCTATCTGCTATATCCTATATATTTGCAACTGAGCTTTTTGGGGCTAAACTTCATGTTTCTCACAGTTAAAGTTCATCAGAATAGCTTTGTTCATTGTTCTAGTTTTCTGACATTATTGTTACTCTGTCATCCATCATGTTCCCTCTACTTCCCAACTTTATGTCATCTCCACATTTTATAATTTTGCTATCTATTTCTTTATTCTAGACATTGAAATAAATGTTGGACAGGAAAAGGTCAAGGACAGAGATCTAACAATAGGCCAAGGATATTTTACTCTAATGTCACATTTAGCAGAATCGTTCACATGTAGAAATCTACTCTCATCCAGGACAATCTTTTTTTCTCTTGTCCATAGTAGTATCATGTAGGTTTTCTTAAATGTCTTGTTGAAATCAACATAAACTCTGGCTATGTATTCACCTACTCTACAGTTCCACTGATCCTATGAAAATGTAAATGAGTTTGGGATAATCTGTTCATAAGAATCATTTGCTGGACTTAATACAACTTTTCATTTTCTTGTAAAAATATTATTAAAGTACCCAAGTCAATTTTAAAACCTAAAGTTTAGAATATAAGGAAAAGGAAAATAATGTACAATATCATTCTGTAGCTATTTTAAAGCAAATATAATTAATGAGTATTTTGTTCAAGTCTTTTTGAGAAACATGCTTTTATATAGTTAATGGTATACATATAATTTATAGTCATCTTTTAAGTTTATCCTGCCTGTTTTCCAACATTGCTTCATTTTATACACTTCTCATAGATTTCCACTCAATCCTATGAGTGAATCATAATTTTTTAAACATATTCTAATTACTGGACCTTTGGACTACATTCAATTTTTGAATTATATTTAAAGATATAATGAATATTTTGCATATATAGGTGTTCATTTTACATTTTTATTGGATACATCCCAGAAGCTTTATATTTGGGTCTATTTTCTGGTGTTATATACACGTCTGTATTAGTCAGGTAGGCAGAGTAATGCTACAGTAACATTCACATGCTCTCCAAGCTCATTTATTTAACAACCAAAAAAACTCCAAAATTTCAATGGTTTGACACATGAAAGTTTATTTCTCACCCATACCACTTCTGCTGTGTGTATCAAGAATCTCCAGGGTAGTTCCCTTCAAAGAAGTGAGTCAGGGATTCAGGCTGGTTCCATCTTGGCCTTCATGGTTGATGTAGGAGAGAAAAAACTGGAGGTTGTCCAGGGACTTTTTATGGCTTCAGCTTGTCAACTGCACTCACAATCCATTGGTCAGAACTAGTCATGTGTTTCTACCCAACTGCAATGGGTGCTGGGAAATGTGTCTTTTGTGCATCCAGTATGAAAAAGAGCATCACTATTGGTGAACATTTAGGCCTACTCCAGTGGAGTAACTTTGTTCTATGTAAATCTGGCTTAGCTGAAACTTCATTTCCCAGAATCCCCTTTCTCATAGGATTATGGGTAAACTTTGACCAGAAGGAAATATTTTCAGGAGATTTGGAAGGTGGAAGTGAAGTACCAGCTACTAAGTTCAGAAGGAATGGGCAAGGGCATGGCTGCAGCTCACAGCCTGATCTCCTGGTTCACCTGGTTGTCATGGGGCAGCTGCCAGCCTGTAGTCCTCCAGTTCCCATCAGATCTTTTTCTTCATTTTCTCTGAGCCCTGGGTCAGATGCACATGCAATCCATGATGAAGGCCACGAGCTTCTTTTTAGGCCTCATGGGCTATAGTGTTTGGAGATGTTGAGAGCTAGATGCAAATGTGTTTGTCTTCATGGTTTCCAGTTTCATTTTTCCCCACTTCACAGTCCACTTTTCTCCCTGACTGCCAGCCCCACTGACTCACTGACTCCAGACCCACCTCCGGATGCAGAAGTGCCAGCCTTCCATAGAGCTCTTCACCAGTTCTTTCCTGTGACTGCATGGCGTGAAATCCCACTGTGAATCTCTCAGTCCATGTTACCTGTCCTGATTTCTTCTCTGATAAAACCCAGTTAATGTAAAATACATTAAGTTTTTATAAGTTGTGTCTATTTGTCTTTACAGAAATTTTACTTGAATTCACTGTGGTGAAGACCAGAATCACAAAGAAACATTTGCTCTGCATTGAAAGAGAAGGAACAGGTCATGGCATACAAAAAGGCAGACACAATTGTCCCAAGGGAAGACACTTATAAACACGAAACTAAAAGCACAGTTACAAGAACAGGGAACTACCTCAGAAGCTTCTTCCTATAGAAATCAATTATAGAGGGGAGTTTTGGAAGGATGTGCTGCAATGGATGGTGGAGTTGTCCACGTTTCCATGATTGTGAGGACGATTCTACGTGGAGCTGATTTTGCCCCATGGACCAGAGTTAAAAAAGAACAGACTCCTTTAGGGGAAATTCCACAATAAGTATAAAACCCAGAATTTTCAGTTAAACTGAATCAAACTGAATGCAACGACTGATCTTTGTTCCTATAAATTTTCTATCTGCATAAAGTTTGGCTTCTGTGTTTCTTTGTTTGCCATGTAGTCAACTCCATGTGATACGTTAGCACCATTGCTGTCTGGGAGGAACATAGGAGAGGCTAAAGTTCACTGATTTCTGGCCTGTGGCTGTGCCCTGAAGCCTCAGCCACCCAGGTTGACCAGTCAAAGGCAGGGTCACTTGCGGACATCTATCACACTCTTCTCCACACACATACTCCTGCCCTTTGCACCAATATCTCTTACTGGAAGAGGAACTTATCGTCCACTTTCCCTCCTCCAAACTTTCCTCTGATTTCAGACAAAACAAGACAACTCTTGCCACACTTCACACACTTGCCACACTTCAAGGACCTGTGGCACTGGTAAAAGCCCACATTAGCAGAGAATTCTATTCATGGTTTGCATGTGATTCATGCAACTCATTTTGAGTTCAGCTGTCACATGCTTCATTCTCATCTGAGGGGAACTGTCGTTCCAAGCGCTGGGTGTCAACAGCCAGGAAATCCTAGATGACCAAATGACATGTGTCCACTAAGCCTGTGTGGGTATCATACACAATGTGTATATATATACACGCAAACACACCAGTAGGTGTTTGCCAATTTGGGCTTTGGCCAACTCCCCATCAATGCTGGGCACATTGGTCCATAAGGATTAGTTCATCAGTGTAGTTCGAGTCACCAAACATTTTGTCCCCCGTGCTTCCCTGTGCAAAATAGCAATAATAACGACTTTCATACCAATGGAATTATTTAGAAACTTGGTATGAAATGAATAAAGCACTTTTTATGAATAGTTTTATGAATTATTCAAGTCTGCGCAAACCTGCCAGTTCAGAGATGATACCTGGATTTGTGTTCAGTCTCCTCAAGTTTCACATGCACTTTATTTCCTGTGCTTGGTTTTGGTATTTTCTTCTACTAAATGGAATAGCTTTACAATTATTTCAGAGATAGCAAATGAGTGACTAGGGGGCCTCAACCGGCCTCAGAGATTGTCTAAAAACTGCAACTAGTCGTCAAATTCTGCAAACAGAAAGCGCACCGTGGCCTTTGCACTCCCTACACGTGGTGTGCACTCCACAGTTTCACCCATTTGAGCGACTCACGGGGCTCCTGTGCTAGTGTTTCAGACGCCTGCTCCACCCTGACTTGCACTGTATCATGTGTCAGGGCATAGGGGAAAGGGTCTGTGGGTCAGACCTGTAATATGCTGATTTGTTATTCTGTATAGATTTAAGACCAGCTGAGGGAACACGTCTCTTAGAGCTCCTCTTCCACAAAGCTTTGTCCTCTGTATGTTTAAGCAGTATCTCTTGAGTCTATACTCTGGTACATCATTATGTCTGTGTACTATTTACTTACTTTCCCCATCTACTGGGTCCCTGGAGGGTAAGCCCCTTTCTTCCTGTTATCTGTCATTTACTCCTTCTTTTCTCTAATCATAGGAAGTCCCAGTCTTCACCTTCCCTGACCTCAGGTCCCCAGTCTTTCTACACATCTCTGTCATAGGAGGGGCACAAAGGTAGGGGTGGTCCCTACTATACTACCGTTTGTAATAAAACAACTATAAACTAATAAGAGCTGTCAAAACAATGAGTTGCGAGTGGAGAATATGAAAATAAGAACACAGTTAGTTCTGACCTGAATGAAACATCTTCCTGATATTATCAACCACCTACTAGAAACTGAATCCTCTTCACCAATAGAAAAATTTCAGTTTTCAAGAAAATAAGCCCTTTTCTAAACTAACTTTTTAAGAGGTAGAAAATGATAAATTTTACATGTATACAATTTATTTATCAATATTATAGTCTTAGTATGATACATTTTCTCACCTAAAAATTATACTTTAATTTAGGAAACATACTTTCTTAAACTATTGGGCCTTAGAATGGACCATGTGGGAAAATAAAATCTTTTTAAAATTAAAAATTATATTCAGCATTAGCTGATAACTTTAACCTCATGTGGATTTTAGCAACTAAATAGTAAAACATTTCCCTTAACATCCAAATCAAGCATGATTGTATTTAATGTCACTATATAAATATGAGAATGTTAATTAATACTTGTCTAGGTCAAATATTCCAGTTGTATTACAAACATATAACAAATATAAATCAGCTATCAAATTTCTGCATTGTTATCTTCATCATGAATTAATAGCCCACAAAATGCCTTCTTTGCTTATTTTTGTTCATTTTGCCTTGTAATCTCTAGGTTTTCAGACAGAAAAGAGAAACACAAGTGAGAAATATTTCAGTTCTGAGCAGGTAAGACTCCTGTTGGCTGCAACCTCTTCAGGCTGCTTCCCATAGGAGGCAGCCTGCGGTGACATGGTAAGCAGCTGCAAACCCAAAGGCTTAGTCCCTAGAAAAACCCTACCACAGTGTCAGAAAACACCAGTCAGTTCAGCATCTAAAGGACAGGTTGCTCTCATCCATAAAAGTTAATTTATTCTCTTGATGTTCAGACACCAAAAATATTTGATTTTGCATTGAAACAGTATGTTCCTATACTGCAATATGCTCAATATATCACTTTTCTTTCCTCTGTGCACAAAACTCTCTGCCTGATTAAAATAGTTTGAACTGTACTTTGCATCTAGTGCTGTTATAACAATGATGGTCTTGGATTAAAATAATGGATGCTTTGTTCTACTTTGGTTTTCAAGCCATTTAAAAAAAACAAGTATGTGATATAGTTTAAAGTTTTAATAAAGAATTAAAGGTGATTATGCACAGTGGAATTCTCATACATTTATGGACTGCCTACTGAGTTCAACGTTCTGTGCTGTGTGCAAATACATATCTGTTTCTTCATCTCTTTGGCATGGTCCTTCAGCAACTGGTCAGGAAAAATACTGTTATGTCAGTGTGAAGAACACTTAACTTGGGGAGGGACTGGGGATGTGGGGTGCCAGGAGATTCAGCTCCAAATTCAACAGTTTTACTCAAAGTATACATTTTAACAGGGACTGGTTCAGGCATCCTTAATAATCTACCTAGACCAATGAATTGAGAATTTTATGACCCAATAGCTTAAACTGTATTAAACCAATTGAAAAGATTTAAAAATCATCATAGCAAATCTTGTCTGGACCTTCAACTTTGGTGGTGACAATGTCAGAGCTTACAGACTCTGGAGGTAGTTTTCCAGTCTTGTTGGGGCGGGGCCGGAAGGTCACCGCAAAGCATCTCCTGACTGTGGTGTCATGTGTCTCGCTCCCTGACCACACAGTGGTTCTCCTCACACTTTCCTTACCCCAGTTTTGCTTCAACACTCTCAAAGCATCAGTTCTAAGAATAACATGAGTATGGCAGGTTATTTTTCCCTCCACAAATTCTAGTTGCATAATTTAACATAAAAAAAATTGGGGGAAGAGATTATTATCTTTCTACATTCCAAAAAGCTCTCACTGATACAGTTTAAAATAGGCAATTGATATGCTGCATTTTTTTTGAGTATTCAATAAATTTCTTGGATTTTTTCCCCCAACTGCAGGAATAAAACCATTCAGTTCCTTAAGTACAGCAAACATAAATCAAATAGCTTTTACTTCATATTTATAAAATGCCACCACCATAAGTTCCTCAGAATTTCCCGTCATCTTTAAGCATTTTCATTTATTAATCTCAATATATTTTAATAGCACACATATGTTTTCAAAAACGTCTTCCCTGGGGCTTACTGTCAGCTGTTTCTCCCCCAAATCTTTTAAAATCTTAGCCTACACAGGATTTACAACATGCCTCTAACAAGTCATATGAAAATCTCCTCCTGCGCTCTACACTGACAGAGCTCCGTCGGAATCTGGGAGAAAGCAATCGCAGTCCGGTTGTGACGTCAGCTGGAGGGGCCGAAGCTCCGAAGCACTAGCTGCTAGAGCCATAAATCCGTCGTGTTGCACGTTAGGAAATTGCTCTGTGACAGCTACGGTTTGGAAGCAGTAACATTTTTCTTTGCAACTCTCATTTTTAATCTTTTCAGTTATTTTCTACAGTAAAACTTAGCCACCCGAGTGTGACTTCATGTGTCACTGACCTATATGCAATAATTAAAAGAAAGCAAGTCCAACCGACCATGACAAAGGGTACAGTCAGCATTTAAGACAAAACTGACTCTTACCGACTTAGCAAAAGGTAGTTCTCTCTGCAGGGCACCCCTCCAGCCCTGCCTCTCCCTACCCTCTCCATCCACATGAGCAAATTATTTCACATTGCGTGAAGAATACGTGACGTGTGCTCTCTAGAGGCTGCATTTTAAGTCTGGTCTTCTCAACCATAAAAACACAGTTATAAATTGTTCTCGGAGCTAAACCAGTCAACATCTTGGCACTTGGTTGTTTTTAACTTTTCAACAATAGGCACTGTTCACTCTCTTCCATCTCAGTTCTTTATTCAGTGATCAGGCAGGACACTGATGAAAGGCTAGTCACGGCTTTCCCCCATGGTATCAGTGTGGTGGCATGTGATGGTTCACGTGGGGCGGGTTTGATCCGAGAAAGCCCAGTCTCTGCTTATTCTTCCTTTGTTCTGTCATCTGGGGAAAAAGAGAGAGAGCGTGTGTGTTGAGCTTATTTCCTCCCTCTTTCCCAGTGCTGGTAGCCACACCATTGGGGGTTCACATTTCCCAAGCACCTACAGCCTGTTTGGCATCATATAGAATATATTTATTTAGAACAGGGAAAATATTTTTAAGTGAATTTCCATAAACAGAGAAAACAAAGCAAACCCTCTCTGCGGTGAAGAAACAGGAACCACGGTTCTTTCGAAGCAGCCCCTGCCTGTCACATATTCATCATCGTCACCGTAGTCATTTTAACAGCTACCAGTTACTTTTGATATTATTTTTACAGATGCTAGCAATTTTACTTGATGAAAGGGTTGATTATAGGATTGAAATGACAGATACTAATGATGATCTGCCTTTCCAATGAGTTTAGTAATTACTCTGATGGTAGAAAATACGATTTTTTGATCAAAAAAGTGTAAAGAGGTCTTTGTATTTTGGCATGTACGCCTTTTTCCTCCCTTGAGTAGCAGAAGGTTCACACAAGATGGGGAGGTGGATGAGCAGAAGCCTTTGCTTGCTGAGAGATGGTTCTTTTTTTTTTTAACCCTCACCTGAGGACATGTCTTCATTACTTTTAGAGATAGAGGAAGGGAGGGTGAAAAGCACTGATTGGTTGCCTCCCTTCTGCGCCCGGACAGGGGATTGTCGGTGCCCAGGAGAGGTGGTTCTTACAGTGCAACGGGGAGTTTCTGTATCGGAATTTATAAATTCTGCAGCTTGCTCCCGGGAGGCTCTGGGTCTCCCCTCACTCAAGGTGGTGAACGATTTCCCCCCACCAGCTCCATCTCCCTGAGCACACTGACCTGCTCCTTGAGCTCTGCCAGCTGACCTGACAGCTGTTTGACCAGACTCATGGTTGATTCCAACTTCTCCTGCAGGTTCCGAATCTCATTTTGCTCACTGTCACCTTCGTTGCTAACAAGGGACATGGCTCGCATCCGAGGAAACCAGTCCAAATTCTTCTCCTAAAAGAAATAAATGTTCAGAAAGAAGGGAGTAAGTATGGAAGGGAGCCTGAAGTTCTGTAAAGACTGTTTGTAGGTGCTGATTATTATTAACATATAAATCAAAGTTTCTTAGCACTTGAAGAAAAAAGTACTTTTTCTAGCCAGAGTTAGGGAGGCAATGAGGGTGGGAATCAAGTGGGGGTTAGACACTGATCTTTGTGAGCTGGGGGAAGATCTTAAATATTGCAACAAACTTCTTATGGGTTCCCAGGGAGGTCCCGGATACACATTTAGAGCAGGGTCCCGAACCTTTCAGGCACCTAGGGAATGAGTGACAAGGTGGAGTCTGGAGCCAGGGAGAGCAGCTCCACGTGTGCATGGTACAGTGTAGGCTTGAGCTGCTTCTTCCCCTCCGCACAAAAGAGAAAGGGGAGGAGGCATAGGAGGGTGGTCAAAGAGATGTTTCAGTTCCAGCCACCCACGCTAGTTCACCTCCCACTTCCTCCAGACGAGCTCAGAGCTCCACTCAGGGAAGAGGGAAGTGGGAGGGCATGGCCCTAGGCTACTCTGTCTGCCCCCTTTGGAAACATTTTATTACAGAAGGGGCAGACTTCCCCAGAGGGCAGTAGTTGGTACTACTTCTGTTTTTCTAGGTGGGCTGGGTACAGGGGTGTGTGTGTATGTGTGCACCCGCACCCGTGCGCGCACACACACACATTCCCTCCATTGTGGCAGAGACGAAGGGCTGACCTGATACCCAGCTCCCTTGGAAATTCTGCCTGATTGCCTCACATCATAGAATCACTGTGCATTATTTATATTCCATTTTGAATCCTCAAAAAAGCTTGCAAAGTACATCATGTTGTCTCCATTCTACAGATGAGGAAACAAAGGACTCCGATAGTTTAATTACACATGTCACAAATTATGAAATGGGAGAGCTAGGATTTGAGTCAGGTGAGTGTTTCCACCACCCATTAGGTTTGTCCGTCTGTATTCCTATTTACCCATCTATTTCTCCAAGTCACCTTCTCCCAACATCCCCATCTACAACCTTCCTGTTTATGATTCTTTCTACTCCAGAAAAGTCTACTGAAGTGGCTGCAAAGACTTCTGCCTGGCAGATCCCGAGAATAAGAGTCAACAGAGCACTTGCCTCCCCTAAGGTACTGTGGACAGGCCCAGCCTACGTCTCTCTGAACTCCTGTCTGAATCTCATCCAGCCTTGGGTCGGTTCTTTTTTCGTTTTGGTAGTTGTCCTAGTCTGAGAATAACAAGTTGTTTATAATTTCCTATGCCCAATGACAATGAAAAGGGCTGATAAAGGATTAAGGATAAAACATAGTAAAGAGTTTTAAACTGCATTTAAACAGCTGTAGTTAATTAGCATTTCAAAGGAGTATGGTAACTTATTCAGAAATGCCAAGTGACAGCCAGATTCATTCATTCAATCAATCCTTTTACATCTATTGCCAGGTATTTGGAGACGAAAATCAGATGAGGTAAGTTGTCTGCTCTCAAGGAGCTTGTGGCTTAGGACAGTGCTCCGAGAAAAGTGGACAGTGCATTGTGTGTATCAAAATCCACTGGGATTGCTTGTTGAAACCAAACAGGGGGCCCAGGAAATGCCTGCAGGGCAGGGTGGATGGCCCAGCAGCATGAAGACCATGCCTTGTTGTGACCCCAGCAGCTACTGTTGTTCACCAACAGCCCAGGGGATGTGCAGTTGAGGCAGAGAGCCGGACTGATAGAGGACGGTGTGTCCCCTGGAATGGGTGTCAGAAAGACAAAGGTATGCGGATGTCAGCAAAGGAATGTCAGCAGAGCAGTGAATGAGGGGCTGGAAGGAAGGATGGAGAAGAGACTGAGGTTCTGTGAACCTTCAGAGGACTGAAGGTTCTTTGAGCACTGAATCCTTTCAACAATCCAATGAACTTCAGTTTTTTTTTAATCTCTTTGGCATGTGAATTATGTCCAGTATTATCTATTATCTGAGGTTTACAAATGAAGAAACCGAGGATAGCAAATGTTTTAGCTGGGTTCCCAACCCAGATCTGTGAGCATTGAGATTGCTTGGCAAGACAGGAGACTACAATTCTGAAAGTAGACTACCTTTAGAAAAAGAAAATTCTAGAATGAGAGTGCCTTAAATCTGAAAAAATATCATTGACTGTGGGGAGTTTGTATTTAACAGGTACGGAGTTTTAGTTGGGGGGAGATAAAATTCTCTGGAGATGGATGGTGGTGATGGTTGGAAAACAACGTAAATGTACTCAATGCCACCAACTGGTACACCTACAATGATTACTTTTATGTTATGTATACTTTACTATAATTTTTTAAAATCAATATATTAGCAGAGCTAATCTTTTGAGTAAATCATGCACAAAGTCCTCGAAATCATCCTGAAGGAGGTCAGTGCTTGGGGTGGATTAGAAAGCTGTGGGTGGCCATGGGCCAGAATCTGTGATGAATGCACAGGAGATACTAGAGAACACTGACATGGAAGGTTTGACAAATGCACGTTCATGTGAGGGTGAAGATGCAGTGATGTGTTGGCAACGTGGAGCCAAGTCTGCTGACCGTCTTCTAGGGCCCTTAGAACCAAGGGGTTGGGAACACAGGCAGTTGCTGCCAGCTGGCTTAAAGAGTCAAGGAGGCAGAGTGCTGGCAGAGGAGGGTTGGTCTGCAACAGGGCGGGCTCCAGGGGGCCGATGGAAGGGAAAGTTTGAGAGCCTCAGACAGCTGAGCCCAGGGGGAGAAGGTACCAGGTGACAAAGTGATAGATACCCAAGGTGTGGATGGTGAAAACATCAAGTTTTAGAGTTTCCAAAAGGAACAGGCAAAACACTGTTCAGATGCTTAGCAGATCACAACTTGGCCAAAGAGAACATAGGTGAGGCTGTGTCTTCAAAGAAATGTTACTGCAGTTTTCTTAGGGACTGGGATCAGCCTCGTCCGTGTCTGAGGAACAGCAGCAGCTCTCAGGGGAGCATCACCCCAGGACTACTTTTCCCTGCACATTCTTGCTTCCCTGGTTCCCTTGTTCATCCCTTCATGTACTAATTCTTACTGTGTTTACCATGTCTGTGCTAAGCACTGGGAAAACAATGGTGAGCAAAAACCCAGCGCAACTCTTGTGCTCACAGAATCGACAGTCTATGTGGAGAGAAAGACTTCAATCAAAGGGTTTAAAAACAACGGGGAGCTGTGCTTAGGGGCTGGGAAGGAAAGCCACACAGCAGGCGCTGTCATCCTTTCTCTCCGTCCCCCTAAAAATCATTCTCTCTGAATCCTCTGGTTTCTCTCATCTTTCCTTCACTGCTTGGACTGTTCTGTTTTTGTTGTTTGCATGTTTCTCCGTCTTTTCTCGCCCATCTATGTGCTTTGTGTTTTCACTGCTCCCTTCCTCTGTGTGTCAATTGACCATAATCTGAAACTAAAAAAAAAGTATAATTACGATTTTTTTCCATGTTGAGTGCTTTGTAGCTCCTTTTCTTAGTTTTTGAGGAACTTAACTTGAATGTGTTACATCACTCACTAAATTGGAAAAAAAAATAACCAACCTAAATTGTTTTTGCCCTCTTTTTGTGAATAAAACCAATCTATTAAAACTAATTTCCATAACTGATGTTTCTTCAAATTTGTGTGGAAAGTACATCCTTTTTACCAGAATAACTGAAATACAATAGTGTTCTTAGAATAACTGCTGCATACGCTTTTTTCATTGACAGTGGCTTGGCTCCCAATTAAATACCTGAAGGTTCCTCTCTCTGCCTAATGGCACCATGAGCGGCTTCTGTGGAAGGCTCAGCCCGGGCAGGGTGAGGAAGTTGAGGCCAGGACTTGAGCCTAAACCAGAACCTTAGGACAGACACGCAGAACAGGGACCAGTGAACAGGACGCCACTTCCTCGCCATGCTGACTTGCAGTGTGTCCGCCATCTAACAACGCAGTCAGGTCTGATTTGTTCTCCGTTACTCATGTGTGCTGTGTGCACCTCGTGATCCTGATGAGCAGACTCCCGTGTTGACTTTGGTTAGTCAATATGAAATCATTTCCTTATTTCACCAGGAATGAAAATATTTGACCACAGGGTAGTACAAAGTGAGGGAAGTGGCAGATTAACTGTGAAACTTGGAGGTTACAATGTGAGATCCTAGTGACTTGGTGGGTGGAAATTCGGAGCTTCTCAAGGTTTTTAAAATGCAAAGCCCCGAGATGAACTAGTCACATCTCTGAAGACAGACACACAGAGCATGCTAACTATAACCGTCTTGCTATCCCTAAATTCTAATAATACTGTATTTTCCCAGATGACTAGAAGATGGATAAAGTATAAAAATCTTTCAAATAGTCCTTCCAGCAGTCAAATCAACTTGCTTATTTAATTTTGTATTTATTCAATGCAATGTTAGGTTGTCAGTATCAGTCAAAGCTTAGCAGTGCTTTGTTTTCATATGTGGTTCTTAAAGGTGAACACCCCTTTGCAGGGAGGAGGCAATGTGGAATAATGCAAAGAGCACCGAGATAGGAGTCAGCACCTGGGTTCTGGTTTTAGCTCAGCCAAAAACTAGTTATGTGATATAAGAGGGAGAAAAAGCCTTACTGTCTGGGCCCCCATTTCCTTATCTGTAAAACCGGCGTGTTACCCTAGGTGTCTCTATGCCTCTTCCTGCTTGTCGTTCTGTGAGCTATGAATTCAAGGCAAACTTTAAAAATCAAATTGCTGAGACAAATCTCCAGTTTGCCAAGTGAGCTAACAGAAACAGAGCATTTAGGCTAGAGGCAACCTTGAAACCACAGAATCTAGGCTCATCATAGTATAAATGCCCAGCCTGAAACCTAGAAAGTGTAGGTTTCCTTGAGGTCTTACAACACAGCAGCAGATGTCCCTGCGCTTAATTTCCACTTCTGGACAAGTTCTTCCAAATTACACAGTGGACTAGCTCTCATACGTATAATTGTCCCTGCTGATGATTAATAGACCCCAGACTTAAGAGCATGTAAAGACTGCAGTAATTTCTCTCCGTATCAGAATGAGATGAAAAAGTAATGAGATTGATTTCAGTGAACCAAACATTGGAGGAACTGCCTTATGTCTTTTTAGCTCTACTAGATGCACATCAAAAGTTGCCTGTTTGTAAGCTAAACAGAAAGCAAGCATTGGGGTTCTATATCGTAGTGACATATGCCATTTGTTGGCTGCCTAGCAAGTGTCAGGCACTTCTGTCATGCTACGACCCGCATCCACAACAATTCCATTCAGTAGAGACTGTGAACACCCCCATTTTACAGATGGCAACACTGAGGCAGGAAGAGGATTGGTGACTTGCCCAAGGTCACACAGGTGTAACAAGTGGCTGGGCCAGACTTTGGCCTCTACCTTGTGTAACTGGAAATCCTGTTTGTCTTTCCCTGTACCCGACTACTTCGTGTGTCATGGAGATGTCACAGCTTAGTTTCTGAACTTGCCAAAGAAAATAGAGACTACAGTGAAAAAAATATATATATATGTGACTTGAGCCCCTTGATTACTTCTTCTGGGATGTACTGAAGGATTTATTTGTTAAAATCAAAAACAGCCCTGGCCGGGTATCTCAGTTCGTTGGAGCATTGTCCCAGTACACCAAGGTTGCATGTTCAATCCCCAGTCAGGGCACATATAGGACTCAACCAGTGAATGCCTAAATAAGTGAAAGAACAAATTGATGTCTCTCTTTCTTAAAAAAAGCAAATATAAAATAAAATAAAGAGAACCAGAAACAAACCTTCTAGGCATTATATCAGAGATGCATATGCAGGTGGTGACAGAAACACATCAACACTTCATGTTCACTGCAGTTTTGCAGAGTGCGCCAATAGATCGCTAATGAGGGGTAACACACTGAACATACCATGCATTGTATTGGAATGGAATCTCAATAAACCATTTCATATCTATCTTCACCTCTGCTTCCAGACTCTCTGACTACACTTAGAATGTGCTGTTACAGGGCCATTTGCTAAGGTTTTTCTGGTTCCCATTTTCTTGTAAGCCTTATGCTTATACTGCATTTTCCATGCTAAAATCCTATGCACAGCCTCCCAGGCTGACAAGCATACCCATTCCCCAAAGCCTCGGTATGGCCCCTGCATTCTCCTCTGCACTTTTGGCTTGAAGGGGTCTGCAGAAATGGTTCTCAAAAGGAACGTGAGCAATGCTGATACTACCTGCTTACTGGAAGGTCCCAGAGGGAAAGACACCATTCCTGGTTTCCTGGAACTTCAGACTTAGGAAGACGATCTGGAACAAGTGTTCTTTCCTGAAGTCACAGTAATCAGTCTGGCTAAGGGTGAGTGCTTCATGCACCTCATCCCATTAACTGCTCAATGAAGTGGGGGCGAGGTGGGCTGCTCGCCCTCGTACTAACCTGGTGCCCTTGCTGGCAGGCTAGGCGTTATCTCAGAAATTTAAGGGACACCCACAATACTGTCATCTGGGTTTCCAGCCTCATGCCTGGTGAACATGCCCCATGTATATGACAAGTGTTACTCAGTGACGGCAACACATAGGCTGTCCTCACGGGAGGTCAGATGCAGACCTCAGGTTTGTGAGGAAGGAAGGGCTGGAAAACACTCTTGTCTGACAAACGCAGGGCCTGGAGGTGAGAGAAAGGATCCAGCTGTGTCCTTTGAAATTAAAACGCAGTTCCTGGGTTGACAAATAAATGATAAATTGCTTTCTCAAATGTAAATCAAAACAGCTTTCTGTAAGTTCTGTCTGATGTTTTGACAGGACTCTCCTGAAACTTCTTTCAAATATAATCATCGCATTCAACTTCACTGTATGTAATTTATTAGAAGGAGAATTAAAAATAACAAATTTATTTTAAAAAAAGAATAATAAATTTGCATGTAGAGCTCAAGGAAAATCACACACTCAAACACACACAAAGCCTATACAAAAAATACTATTTCTAGAGAAAAAACATTCCCAGAAATCTTTTAACACTAGAGTCAAAAGCAATACATAACAAATGGAATTAAATCTATTTTAGTAACTGTATCTGTTGCTGTTTGAACTCCACTGCCTTTTCCCTTCATATATATGTATGTGTATGTGCATATATGTATAGCACATACAGGTTTGTCTCGCACAAAGAAATGGGTAAATCTTCTAAAAGACTATCTAAATTCCTCCTTTGGAATAAAAAGAAAAATGCCTCCCCTGCCCCTGTTGAGAGCAAACTACTTAAAGAATAGTCACCAAATTTCAAAATTGCACAGGGTAGCTCAGTGAAGGGTCCAGCATGTGGTTATCACTGCAGAGATTTACCTGCCAAAATCTGACTGAACTGCATTTGCAGTTGGCCAGCTAATGTGTTGTTTACTTGTCCCTGATATTAAGACATTTTATCAAATTGTTCTTTTAACACGTTCAGTCTATCTTTAAGTCTTCCCCCTTGTCTTCAAAATACTAGCCAAGCAGAGGAAAAGAGTCAGTGGTTTTCCAAGTGTGTCTCCACTGGGCCAGCAGCATTGACATCACTGGGAAATGGTTAGAAATGCAAGTTCTCAGGCCACGCCCCAGACCTACAGATTCAGAAACTCTGAGGTTGGGGCCCAGTAGCTGTGTTTTAATGAGCCCTAATGGTGATTCTGATGTGTACTGAATTTTAGAACCACCACTCTAGATAGTTCAAGACCAAACGGGTAATATCTTAACATCACTAATCATTGGATGAATCTTAAAGTAAATTCTTAACTGTATTCATGTTATACTTTGAGTGATCACATGATTTGCTGGCTACAGGGACATAGTTGAGAATGAAAGAAGTGTGATTAAAAACTTCGCAGAGAAAATGGCATAACTGGGACTGTTCCAGTCAAGACTATGGTCCCTTTGGGTTCCACTAAATTCTGGACTATGATTTATGATACCTGGACCAACTAGTTAGGAAAATGAAAGAATTCTGTAACAGTACCTGGGCAGCCTCTATAGACTGGAAAATTGTGTTTATGTATGTAAATTGCTGAGAGGATGAGTCTGAGGTATTATCTACTAGGAATTCATAAGTATTTAGGTCACTTGTAAACTGCTTACAAAAATGGATTTTGATATATTTCTCATGGGAATAGTCTATACTTAATACTCTCATTTCATTTCTATCAATTCTTTCTTTTTCTCATATAAAGTAGATGGATATTAATACCCCTCTGAAATTTCTCCTTAATTCCAATGACATTCCCTAAACAATTCAATTTTTATCCTTAGGTTTTTGCTTTGTCTTGTTTTTTAGTCATCACTGGCCTCTCTACTGCTCTCGGAATTGTTTCAGAAGTCTATCACCAAGAGCGGGAGCACGGTCATGATAAAGGTCGGGAGTGGCTCCTTTGGGTCAGCACAATGCTGAAACCTAACAATAAATTCAAAGTTGGACCATGATGATGTGCCAAGTTGTACCCAAGAAATCTTACTACACTCAGGCCAAACTTTTCATTAGCAACAAAGAGCTAAAATTTCTTCACTAGATTCTTCAAATAGGACATCATGTGGATTTAGGAATGCTGAATTAAAAAAAAAATCTGACTTGAGTCCAAACCAGTATGTTCTGGGATGGGACAAGCAGGGTGGGATGTCAAAATGGGACTGAACTCTAAGCTAGATTATAGCTTTGCAGAGGATAGCAGTGACCACGGACTAGCTGGCTTTGGGACTTGGAACAACTACAGGATGGTGCACAGCTTGAAAGGAGCTGACCATGGCTGCCAGTGCATCTATAGCTGACTAGCTGGGTCCATAGCTGTTCTGAACACAAGGAGCCCAGCAGCTGTAGGTGATGACACACAGCTCCGCCAAGCAGCTGGTACATGAGATAATTTCAAGTAGGATGAACAAGGGAAACTTCAAATGGGGCAGAGCTATGGCTGCCCAGGACACGGGGAGGCGGAAATAAGAGTACGGTATGCTGTAACTCCAGAAGATGGTGGGTGGCTCTTTGTGAACAATGGTTCCTAGGCTGATTATAGTGATAAGATGCCAAGACATAAGAGGCACAAAGGGTTCATGAACAGGAACTGCAGTCATGAGTCACAGAGCAGTTTGACACAAATGCAATGTAGAAATAATCATTGATCATGCGGTAGCTACTGCATTTCTCATTTTCATGCAATTTCACAAATAAATTCCCCAATTTTTCAACTGACACTATTCAGGCTTTATGTATTTTGTCCATTTTTCCACATCTGAAATATTTCCTTGGTTATTTGTTTTTATAGAACAGCAATCTGAGAGAAGACCTAAAAGATCAAAACTTGCTGAAGCAATTCCTACATGTATAACTTGTTTCCAGCACATGATAGAGCCAGTCAATAAAATGCTATGTCTGGTTATGATTGGCTGTATTACACAGTTGCTTCCTGCTCATGAGAACGCAGATGCTGCCCTGAGACATTTTATAATGAACATAGGCATTATTTTTAATTTACTGATTTTAGAGAGAGAGAAGGGGGGAGAGGGAGAGAGAGAGATGAATTTGTTGTTCCACTTATTTATTCATTCATTGGTTGATTCTTGTATGTACCCTGACCAGGAATCTAACCTGCAACTTTTGTGTATCAAGACGACCTCTAACCAACTGAGCTACCTGGCCAAGGAGACCAACTTTTAAATTGCTTCCTAATGTAAGTTTATATCTTGCTTCTCTAATGAGATGATGCACATCTCAAGAGTGGAAACCATGTGCTGTATTTTGCCATGTTCAATGCACAGCCACCTTTTGTGTGCATTATACATGGGATTATTATACCCATGGTATGTAATTATTATACCCATGTATAATGTGCATCCTTATTTTTCACTCAAGTATTTGGGCAAAAAGGTGTGCATCATACATGGCAAAATACGGGCATATATACATGTGTTAAGGGTCCACATAACAGCTTGGGCAATTTTAATCTCGCATTTTTTCTCCAACTTGCTTCTTCCTTCATTACCCCACGCCTTACTGCAGACCTGCCCACTCCCAGCTTCATCACCCTCCCTGGCTGGGACACTGTTGTATGATAAATGACCTGGCTTTGTCCCTGGTCTCTAAGAGAAGGCTCTAAAATATCAGAGGTGTCCAAACTTTTGGTGTCTCTGGGTCACGCTGGATGAAGAAGAGTTATCTTGGGCCACACACTAATTATATTGTGACACATAATAACAAAAAAACTCTCATTGAGTAAATTTACGATTTTGTGTTGGGCCACATTCACAGCCATCCTGGGTTCATGTGGCCCATGGGCCCCAGGCTGGACACCCCTGAGCAATCCTTGGAATTTGCTGAATAATAGCAATATCTTTGTTATCCACAGTTTCCTGGATAACACCTGAGTTTACGCTAATGAGGTGACACCTGGCAGGCCCCAAGACACCTTCAGGATGGGGGCTAGTCACAGAAAGACCAAGCACAAGTATTAGAGGTTTGGGGCTTTGAGTAAGTCCAACCTCCGGGAAGGCGAGGGAGGCTGAAGATGAGTTCAATCACATGGCCCATGATTCAATCTATCAGGCCTATGTACTAAAGCCTAATTGGGGCTCAGTGGAACTTCTGGTTGGTAAACACTCTGATGTGCAGAAAAGATGACGTACCTGGATTCCATGGGAGAAGGGGTGGAAGCCCTGTATTCCCTCCCAGACCTCAGCCCCTGTGCCTCTGTATTCAGCTGGTCCTCCTGACTTGTACCCTTTATAATGAAACTGTAAACACAAATATACGCCTTCCTTAGTTCTGTGAGTTGCTCTAGTGAATAAATGAACCTGAAGGGATTGTGGGAACCACTGAAATTATAGCCAGTCTGTCAGAAGTGTTAGTGGTGGTGGACCCCCAAGCACAGTGGTATCTGAAGTAAGGACAGTGAGGTTGGGAATCATGCCCTCTAACTTACGGGGTTTGGGCTAACTCTGGGTGGTTAGTGCCAAAACTGAACTGCAGTACCCCTAGTTGGGGTTGAAATGGAATAGCTTGGGTCAGAATAGGTACGAACACTGTTCAGAGCCTCTGGTGGTGGGCCACGTGGCCATCAGCTGCTGAAGACGGCAAGAGGGGCAGGGCGCCATTAAAGCAGTAGACAAGTGACCAGGAAACTGGGCTAGTTGGGCCTCTAATTTTGCTAAGTGTTGCTGGTCTGAGACCTGTAAATAGTGGCTATTTGACTGGACTGTTTTAAAAGAGCTACAGACGACAGAGCACACTCAGAGACCTGCAGCTATGTACACACTACGGATATGACCGTGCAAGGCATAAAGATTTATCCAGGGTGCGTTTATGGCAAAAGAACAAAGTGAAAAAGGATGATGTTTGATTGTGATCTTAAATAAATTCTCTCTTTACTCCCTCCCTGTTCTGCCTGAGGGGTTCAGAGCAATTTGAAATCTACCAGCCCGTGAATTTTCTGTGGTTTAAACTATTTACTCCAGTATATTTTACCCATTCCCTTGTCAAGAGTGAAGTTTGTTTAGTACAATAATCGATGATGTTGAATCAAAATGTGGAAGAACTGATACATTTTTTAGAACAAATTTTTCTGGCTTAAAATCTAAATGCCTTTCCTAGCCCAGGGGACCCTATGTGACTGTCTTGGTCCTCCTGCATCCTTGACCGCCATCTGCCTTTCTCAGTAGCTCCCGCCATTTGGCCACCCTGCTAGTCCTCCCTCATGTCCTGCCCATTCTTGCCAGGGACTGGCCTCTGCTGACCCCTAGATCTTTCCACAGCTTGCTCACTACCCCATCTACTCAGACATTAGCTCCCCAGAGAGGCTGTTCTTAACAATGCAATCTAATATATCTCCATCCCTCTCTACTCCTTTCACTTGCTTTGTTTTTCCTCATTGTTTCCTGACATGACCTACATTATATTCTTGTCTGTTTCCAAGCATGGAGTGCAAGTTCTAGGGCAGCAGGGCTTCGTCTCAATTGTTCTTAGCGCCTAGCACAGTGTCTGGCACGTAGCAGCAGGCTTTCAGTGAATGCTAGTGGAGTAAATGGAGAAACCAAAATGGAGGATGCAAAAGGAGAAGAGTATTCTGCTACTGCTACTGCTACTGCTACTGCTCTTTTACAAGAGTCTAGAGGTGAAGAACATTCAGTAAAAGGTGAAGTGGCTTGTGCTGTGCGGGGAAGGTCTATGCTCTGCGGGAACACTAACCAGGGTGAAACCACTCTGGACAGCACTCAACTGTGGGCATGCTTAGATGTGCAGGGACCCAAAAGAGCAGGCAATGATCTAAAAGGGAGGGGTTTGGAAGGCAACGCATTTGATGTGGGACTCAAGAGTTGGAAGCTTTTAGTTTAGGTACTACCTAACAATCTTAGTTACCAATCCATGTAAAAACTACTGTTCCAGGAACTGAAGGTATGACCCATCTTGACTCCTGGAGACCATAAGCAGTTCCACCTTTGTGTCTCAGGAGGACTGCAAGCAATTCAAGACGGCATCTGAGCCATTGTGCTCCAGGGTGAGACGCCCACCACCCAAGACACAGATAATGACCACAGCCCAGGACACAGGTGAAAGAATGCTGCAGCTTTCATCTGATTAACTTTTTCCCTGAATTCCAAACCCCTTACCTACACTTCTTTTCTCTTTATAAAAAGGGTCGGTTTAAAATGGAATTTAAGGTGGTCTGTCAGGGCACATAACCCGCTGTCTTCTCAGATCGCCGGCCACCTGAATGAAGCGCCCGTAAAGACTCCATCCCTGTCTCTGCTTATTGGGTCTGGTAGGTGACAGGCAGCATGAGCACTGGCTTTTCCAGTGTCACGTTCTCTGAATGCCAGCTTTGCCTCTCATTAGATGGGGCTCTCATTGATGGGAGGAGATTATTATTTAAGTTTCTTCCTCTGAAAATGGGGTAATAAAGCCTATCTTTTAGGATTTCTGTCAGGAGTTGATAAAATGATGCAGAAAAACAAATGCCATGCACACGCTTCTGGTGGGCGGACGATGGAATGGGAATTAGGGCAGGGCTGTGCGGGTGTAGCAGGCAGAAACATATGTTTGGGGCAGAGAGAATGAGAGAGTGGGAGGAGGGCTTGGTAACAGGCCTCAGGGGATGATGACATCTCTCAAGTCCACAGATTTTCAGAGACAAGAACACGGAGTCACCCTGACGTGAGCTTTTAAATTTTCCCACATCAATTGCTGTTTGGGAGTTTTGGAGGGTTTTCCCTCCACTCTTTCCCACCCCACTGCTTAGTAACCTTGTGGAAATGAGGAGCCTATTCATTTGTTCCATATCTGCAACTACAACCTTTGCCTGTACGTGCCCACTTTTTAAAAATGCAAATTCCTCAAGTTGCCATGGCTTTCAAAATCTACTGTTTGAAAATCACTGACACACACAGAGAAAAGGGAGGTCACCTTGGAATGGAAGAATTCTATTTTTGTCTCGGTTTCTTTGCAAGAACTGTGGTCAGGCTTCCTAAGGGGCGGTGCCCCACAGTCAGAGCTGACTCCGTTTGTATATCTGGACCGTGACTCTGAAAGAGAGTTATGAGGCTTTTTTCCAGGGTTATTTTGGCCCTTGTATTTTACTAAACATACTATTAATCTTTTACTTCCTCCTTTTTTAATTGATCTTACCCATGGGGTGCAGAGAACCACTTTGATACTTCAAGTGATTCTCCTCTCTCGTCATCACCTCTCTTCAAGGCTCACTGTTTTGGGGAAGTGATGCTGACCTTTCATTTTGCCGGGTCCCCAAGCCCATGGTCATGCCATGAACTGTGTTAAAGAAGCCCTGCCCTTGCAGCCATATTTGGCTTTGCTGTACTTTGCGCTTGAAAATTATATTATAGGAGATGGCTGCACTTTGGCCTGGTTTGTGGCTGCAATATGCTGCCAGTGAAGGCATGCTTACTGAACTTCGGAGCTGACAAGGCTTTTTAGTGCCCTTACAAACAGGATTTATTTGGATTTCAAATTTGTCGCCAGGAATGGAAAATTGATGGTTTTGCCAGCATTGGTAGCCAAGACTTCCAAGGTCCTGTCGAGAACTTGAGTTTATCCTTAGCTCTCCAACAGATGTTCTGTAACATCCTATAAATTTCACCAGGCAGATATGAATATTTTTTCTTTCTCTTATGACTTTAATGTAATTTGATTACATCCTTGTGTGACAGTGTATAAGTATTTTAAAAAGGCATTGTAGCTGTTTTTCCTAAAGTTGAATAATTTTTTGGAATTCTAAGTAATTATTTAGAGTTTAAAAGAATATCACCAATAGCCTCACATTTAATGGGAACTAGGGAAACACCTATGCAATATTTTTTAGGTATTTGATTAGGATTTATATCCCTGATCATGATTTATGTATCATATAAACATGTATCATTCCCCACATTTCTGTTCATCAGAGTCAATCCTTGTCCTTCCTGCCCCATTGCCTCATAACTCTTTTAATTTGTGAAAAATGTGGGGAATGATTTGGCAATACAACTATATAATACAGATTGTATTGGTTTAGATTGTCCACAATTACCCACGACTAGAAAAAAGATCTAATTATTTCGACTTAAGATACAGGTGCTTTTTGACTAATGCAATATATAAAAATCAGACTTACAAAACCCACCAAACAAAATAAGTTATTTAAAATTCATTTCAAAAGGCTTCTATCCTAAAGGAATAATTATAGGATTTCTTTAAGTAACAATTTCCCCACACGCATTGGGAGTATGACTCAATCAAATATTTTTATCACAAAATACATGGACATGCAACATCCCAATGACATGCCCAGTACAAGAAGTGAGGAAGAGATTATTTTGATGTGTGCCATCAGTTAAGCCACTAATTTAGAAAAATCTTGTTTATACTGAGAACCATTTTCTTGCAAAGCCAAATTTTAGGATAAAAGTAGCCGATGCAACGTGCAATATAAACTTTCCATCAGCCAAATCCCACTTTTAATAGTCTCCTGTGCTATTTTCTCAGTCACAGTATCACCACCTTATTGTATGGAATCCCATCATAATAAATACACTTATGATGGCTGGCCCAGGGCAATGAGGCCTTCCTGATACACCCAGCTTCCAAGTTGCTTGGGACAGAGGGGCTGCAGAGCACTGCATTCCCAGGCTTCTTGCTGGGGTGAAAGTGCCAACGCCCACTCGACAGGCTGCAGTCACACACAGCCGAGTGTCACTGAATGGTGCACAGAGCAGAGTGCCACCTGCCCAATCCCCAACAGCACAGGACAGGTTCTCCCTCAAAGCCGGTCACTGTCAATTTATCTCCAGCCTGAGCTGAAGATCAAACCCAGGAATTGAAAGAAAGTATTCTTTATCAAAACTAAAGCAATTTACACAGTGCTTCTGGAGCATAAATGCCAATATAACATTTTAGAAGACATGTCTTTCCATGTTTCCTTGATGTTGCATGTGCCAAAGGACCACCTAGATTTTTCCCCATTTAGTGCCTGGCAAGCATTCGGATACTTGGGGGCTGCATGCACACATGCATAATTGCGACTGGACTTTTACTATCATCACTCCCCCATCTGCTGTTTTTAGTTTGTCCCTGATTACTTATAATGATATTTTTATTATGTCTCTCATATAACACCCTTTTCTCTACTACAGGGCTGCCAGGACTCCATAAAACCGCCATCACAAGCTGCTCTTCTTAAACACTATCATTTCCAACCTATAAAATCTAACCTTTTTGGTCTCTTGGCTTGACACTAAAGCTTAACCATTACGTAGCAATCCAACCTCATTTATAGGTATCTTCTCTTGTATCCTGGTCAGTGCCTTCACTTCCCTTGTCAGCTCTTTGTGATGTAGTTGAGAAGATGCGTAACTGGGAGACAAAAGGTAAAAAACTGACTGGCAGTTGATCTTGGGTAATTTTGTTCTCTGATCCTCCCTTGGGAGAACAACTGCTGAGCCAGACTGGATGGCTGAACTAGTTCTTGCAAGGCCTTAGCTTCTCTAAGCCTGTGCTTTACCATCTCAACTCCTACTTAGGTTTGTGGGGGGAAAATTGGAATAGGTAGGAAAGGAAAAATGAAGGACAAAAATTGGTACTATTTCAATCACATAGTACTTTAAATACTTCACTGCTTTTTCATGTTTGTTATTTATTTTAGTCTCTTGTGAACCGCATGAAGGACAGCCCTAACTGTTTCCAAGACACAAAAGAGAACTAAGGCACACAACTGCCATTGCTTCACCAGCGTCACACAGACAATGAGAAAGTCAGAACTAGAATACAAGCTTTATATTGCTGGGTGCCAAGACCCTTTCTCTGGAGATCATGAAGTATCACAATCCTTCATATGATCTTGTCTTATGAAAGAATCCTACGGATCACTCTGAAGTGTAGACACCTCTACAATGCTTGAGGTTAGATGTAAAAAGTCAACTGCTGATAAATGAAATGTGTACAGGGACACCTCATGGACAACAGGCCTTCCCGAACAAAGAAAGACCCAACTGTTAATTAACCAGTGGAATGAACACATCTAAAGGCAACTCTGGTCAACAGGAGGAAGACAGTTAGCTTGGAACGAATGGGGCAGGGGGCAGCAGAACTGGCTGGAGCCTAGCACTCTCCTGAGGGTGTCTGGCTAGACTCCACACATTCCTCATGGAAGATAAAACAAGAGTAGTGGTAACAATAACGTTAGTATAAAAAAAAAGTGATACTCCAGGTGCTGTCATATTTAGGTTCGCAGGCCAGTGCTCAATCCACTGAGCCACACCTGACAGGGCTTAGGTGCTGTTGTATTTATATTTATTATTTCAATGTATTTAATAGGAACTCTACTACCCTGGTTACTTTCCCTTCCCTGCTTTATTTTTCTCTGCAGCATCATTCACCACGTACCATACAATGTTATTATTTTGTTGATTACCTGCTATTAGAACATTAAGTTCATGAGGGTGGGGATTTTTGTTTTGTTTACTGCTCTTCTTCAGAGCCTCAGATAATGCCCAGCACACAATACATGCTTCATAAATCATTGGTAATGAATGGATTTTCACAATAACGTAGGAACTAGTCCTATCTCATTTTACAGAGAAGTAAACATCACATAGAGTGATCAGGTGTTTCCCAGGGTCACAGAGCTGGTTAGTGGTAAAGCCAGGACTCACTGAAACAGAAAGCCAGAACAGAATTCAAGTTCTCTTTTAAACTCTAGTCTACAGCTCTGTGCAGCGATGAGGTTGCATCAGCTTCTCTCAGTATGATCCACTAAATATGCATATCATGCAACCAACTAACTCCCTCTGCTCCCAACCTCTGCTTATTAAGCAACCTTCTGATTATAATCTCACTTCTCAGGAAAAAAATACACTGACCAGTCATCATGCGTGGCTGTTCCACTTGTGTATTATAATTTATCTTGTTAAATAAATGCATTCGCATTCTGGTTTATCACATCTCTGATTAGTGTGTTCCCATCCCAATTCATTCCGTGTGCCCTTTCGGTTTCAAGAATCTGAGCAATGATTAGCACAGGATCTACAATTTATCACCTAAGAAAAGGCCTGTCTGGAGCCCTGTCCCTGAAAAATCATCTGGTGACTTGCAGTGGGTCAGCCTCCCCAGGTAGTAGCCCAATACCATTGCATTCCCATTTGATCAGGGATAAGGCATTTTAGGCAAGGCAGGATCCTAGCCACAGTTGTCTGGTATAATTTGGGAATGACAGCAATGAACATAAATTGTGAAATGAAGCTGACTGGTATCATGCTGGCTCAGCTCGAGTACCAAAGCAAGCCACAGTTGTATTTCAGGGTTTACTAGCAATGCTAAACTGGAAGCTTCAAGCAAGTCAGACAGTTTTCATGCCTGAACACTGAGGACTTGAGGAAAGGAAAATGAGCAATGAAACTACATAGAATAAAAATTAAATTAGTAAGTCCTGTAGCCTGAGTACCTAACACTATTTTTAATATAAGAGTAGAGCATTTTACATTCCCTAAACATGCCAGGATCCAAGAAATAGCTCCTGCAACTTTAATTACATGAATCATTTTTTATGAAATTGTTACTTTTCCTTGGCACATTATATCTTCAGACTCAGGACGCAGGAGTTCAGAAGTAATAGATCACAATTTTCATTAAGTACACATGACAGCCTTGAAACCCTAACTCGTCGCGTTTGTTTACCATCTTCTATAAATATACATCTATACAAACACATGTATGAGTTTACAGTTTTAATTCTAAAATAAATGTACATTTATTAAAGAAGGTAAGAAGCAGAAAAGGTGTTCTCTATGGAATATAAACTATGGAAAATGTTTGTGCACTACTTAAAGGAATAAAATGTTTTCATTAAAAGGTAAATATCTGTCATTCAAAGAGTTTCAGTACAATGCTACTTAGAAACGGATTTGTCTGATTAAGACAATGTTAAATGCGGAGGGCAGCTAAGGTGCTCAGGTGCAATAGTAATAAGAGAGGAAGCAAGGGGAAACCCTTCCACCCCACTGCCTCCACCACAGGCGCCTGCGCAGAAAGCATTTATGATTGGAGCATTTTTAGGTAAGACCAATGTATTCTCATACATCGTCCGATGTAACATGATAACTATAAATTATTTTAAACTAAAAAATAAAAATAATACCCAGGATTTTTTAAAACATACAAGATGAAGCCTATTTTAAATTAATTACCAGTTAAATATCCTCTTCTGCTGGTGGACAAGTGGTCAGTGATTATTCAACAAATATTCCCATTTCCTGCATCAGTTGGTCTCTTTGTGAAATAGTTTACCCCTGCTTTCCTTGTTCTCTTTGCAAACTTTAAAGACTAATTGCCAGTGTGGTGTAGAAAATGTCGTTTCTGCTAGCCTAATTGCTAATTACAGCAACAAGGAGAGAAAAATAAGGAAATCCAACTAAATTGCAAATAAGTAATAAAGGGCAATATCAGCTTTATGAGGTCTGTCCAGAAAGTATCCAACCATGTAATATGAAAAATGGAGACATTTACTGAAGAAGATACAAGATACAAGAAACATTGTACATAGGACAATGATGCTTCAGTCCCCTTCAAAGTGGGCATGTTGGGACCTCACACAGTTCTCCCAATCTCCATCAGCTGCCCTGTCATATTTTCCTGAATCTCACCGAAGGTCTGAAATTTCTTCCCTCTCAAAGTTGATTTTAGTTTTGGGAAAAGCCAGAAGTCACAGGGCACCAAATCTGGGCTATAGTGGGGCTGAGTCACCTGGGTGATTTGATGTTTTGCCAGAAAACTCTGCATGAGACGTGATGCATGAGAGTTGTTGTGATGAAGTTGCCAATCACCAGTTTCTCATAGCTGTGGCCTTCTGAATCATCCAAATAGTTTCCATGGAGGAATGTTCAAGCTTAAGGCAAAATGTGATAAAGATTTGTTGCTCTACTCGCTTAGTTATTTTGAATGCAGTGGCCACACAGTGCACATGCTCACTCAACAGCATCTACGGCCACCACTGACTAGTACAGTAGAGTCATTATTGTTCACACAAGTGCATTCCAGTCCATTCTTCTTGGCTGCCAGGTTAGGTGGATGGTGCACAGACTATTCTCATTATATTAACAATAGATGGACTTCTTCTGGACAGACCTTGTAACTATCATTTCACATTCTATTGCACTTGTTTTGTTAATAAAGCCTTTGCCGACAATTCTTTTTACTAATTTTAGTGTGATATTTTGATATTTATTAGGTATCTATTTTACAAAAACTGGCTTCAGGTTATGTTTATTAACATAATCTGATTATGACATAATCAGATTAACATAATATTCAGATTATTGTTCATTAGCAGGTTGTCTTTATCAGGATCATCCAACTACATCCCCATCTTAGCTCTATCTTTAAAATAAGGTATATTCTTTGTTGTTTTTGGAATAACCCAAATGCAATCTACCACGTCCTTCTAAGGATAAGAAGACTAAACAGGATGCAAGTTTTTATGAGAATATTCCTCCTAGTTTGTGTACCACTATTTACATTCATCACAGGAAGGAAGCACCCACTTGATCTGGGGGAGCTGACTTTGCTTGAACGTTTTCTTGTGAGAAAAAAAACACAATAAAAATGACCTATTGAGCAGTCACTTCTAAAAGGATGCCTACATTGATACTTCCAGTGACCATACAGAAACTCATGTTGTCATTTTTGCTAATTTTGGAAGAATAAATGTTCTCACTCTATAAAGCCAATATTGTGACTTCTTTCCCGCAGTTAATGGAAAAGAGTAGAAACTGAGTAGAAACTCCCATTGAACTGGGACTGATTCAAAACAATGCCAGGTGAACTTTGAGGATTACTTTAAACCTCAACTTTCCCCTATGCTGCAATTTTTGATCTATTGAATTCTGTGGAGTGACTGTAGAGGCTTCTATTATATATATTGTAAACTGGATGCACCCAATTTACAACTGCAGATATATACTTTTATCTCTGAAGGTCCTTTGAGGCAACTGTCTAAAATACTATATCAAAGATTGTTGGAAATAATGAAAGATTTCATAATGCAAAAAATGCATTGATGTCACTGAAATTGAACAAAATGGTTCTTTCCTTTTCCACATACATTTTAACCATCTTCTCCGCAAACTTGTTCAATAAATAGTGCATGAAACAAGCATTTTGCACTTTGTCCCATAGACGCAATTTGCCAGTCTGCTTGATTTCTTTTTCTATAGCTCCTCTAATTTCTACATACTCTATATTTTCTCCTTTATTAAGGATAATGTGATCTTAGCTTCTATTACATTCACGTCCACCAAACTACTGAGAAGAGAGAGATGTAAAGATGAGGCTAGGAAAGGATAAGATTTCACAAAGCAGGTTTGCAACTGTATATAAAATCTGACAAAAACTCAGATAATGCAGATATGGAAGATTAATGAAACAATCAAGTTGTATGAAGAGAAGAAACCTAGCAAAAGAAACAAACTAAGGCATATATCTGGAAAAAAAAGAATGAGCATTAGAAATAATTTATTTATTCTGCAAAGGCTTACTGTGCCACTAGGACTGAAACACATCAAATATTTTCATGTTGCCAGATAAATTGCGTTAGCATGTGTTAGCCATTTCTATGGCTGTTTCTATGTAATTCCCCTTAGATTGTACTCTGTTTTCCACTAATGATACAAACTAACTTCTATTCCTTCTCAGACAGTCTTTTAGTAGAGAAAGAATGGAACAGAAAAGATATGGCTGACATGGGTTATTGGCCTAAGTTTGATTCCAGCTTCAATTCCATTTTCTTTGCCATTTTCCTGCTCAAGCCAGAGATGGCAACCAAATGATAACCAATTAAACAATGGTTTGCAGTGACTGGTTATGTCCTGCAAAGTAAATTTCATGGACACTGTAGGACTATTTGGTGACCACTTGAATGTGCAGAGCCTTATAAGGAAGAGAGCTCCACTGCTTTTCTTCAAGGCTGGTATGTGATTCTCCTTTCAACCTCTGGCTTTCAAGTCTATCCAGACTTGTGGTTTTGGTTATAAAACCACAATATATCAGACATAGAAGGGTCTTTTGATAGATTTAATTCATCTCCTTTGCTTTTCATAAAAGGAAGCAAGAGGAGGTTAAATAACTTAGTTAAGCTCTCTTATGTCTCTTAATTTCTAACTCGGTCTTTCATGTCCAATAAATTAATTTTAGATCTGTTAGATCCTCTGATCAGAGTTTCCATTTGAACATGTATAGATTGAAGAGTTCCCTCCATTCATTACTGAAAGTCTTGGTTTTAAGTGTCAAGGTAAATAATATTATTGTTTGTTTTTTAACTAAGGACGCTGAGGCAGAGAGTTGAGACAAAATGCCCAGTCACACAGCAAGGAAGTAGCCACGCTGGGGTATAAACTCAGACAGTCTAACACCTGTGCTCTTCTTCCAATGCCTTTTTGCTTACTAGTCATCACCTGCATTATGAGGCAGCGAAGTCACTAAGATATACTATTACTTATTTTTTGTGCATTTGTGCATTTTTTGTTCATTCAGTCATCCATCCATTCAGAAAATATTGACTAAGTCCCTATTACCACTGCTCTAAGTCTTGATGATATAGCAACAAACAAAACTAAGTCATTGACCTAATGCAGATTATATTCACATAAGGAAGGCATACAAAAAAGTAAATATATAATATCATGTCAGATTTCAATAAGTGGGAAGATAAACAAGCAGGGTAAGAGATTAAGAAGGATATAGTCAGGAGAAGAAACCCCTTTTGAAAGGTGACCAGAGAAAGCCTCTCTGAAGTGGTAACATTAAGCAGAGACATGCAGGATGTGAAAGAATAAGTAGAGCGTTGAAGGCTGAGAGAAGAACAAATACAAAGGTCCCTGGAGAGAAACAGGTTTGATGTATTAAGGGAACAGCAAGAAGAACGTGGCTGGAGCTGATGAAGGAAGTTGAGGCAGGGGACGGCGGGTGTCAAAGCATACAGACCTGGGCATGAAGTTTGAATTGCATTGTATGTACTAGGAAGCTAGAAATATTCGATTTACATTTTAAAAATGATCACTTTGTTCCCTGAGGAAGAGTCAGTAGAAGGAGAAGACTCAGAATGGAAGCAGAAAGCCTACCAGTTTAATGGCACCAGCAGCAGTCTAGGTGAGGGTTGAAGGTTATCTGGACTAGAGTTGGAGAAGATTTAGGACAGAATAGAGTCATATCTATGTCAGAGAATAGTGTAGGTGACATATTTTTATGGAGTGTATCTTGTGTATTTTGATGGAGTGTAGAGAGATAGAGGAATGAGAAGCCTTAACTTCTAGTTAAGGTTTAAATCATTTCCAGTTAAGTGCTTAAAAAAGGAACAAATGCACATGCAGAAAATGGGGAATATAGCTGTTGTGCAGTAGAGAATGTGACTGGTCTGTGATCCTGATTCTAGAGAGGAAGATTCTAAATTCCTTGGAATTTCCCAATGATAGGAGTATGTTTTTATTCATGAGTCTCTTGGATCACACCACAGTTTATGTTAAGAGGTGAGATGACTCAGAATGGGGGCTGGTCACCGGAGGGATCACCCATGTCACTGGACGGTTGGGGCTTTGAGTCAGCCATGACTCCAGGGGCAGGGAAGGGGCTGAAGACAGTTCAATGTTATGGCAAGTGATGAAGTCAATCATGCCTATGGAATAAAGTCCAATAAAAACTCGGGACACTGAGGCTCAGTGGAGCCTCCTAGTTAGCAAACACATCACTGTGCCAGGAGTTTGATGTACCCTGCTCCACAGAGAGAGGGCTCAGAGCACTGGGTTTGAATCCCACACAGACCTCATGATCAATATCCTTTATAATAAAAGTGTAATTGAAAGTACAGTGCTTCTCTGACTTTTGTGTCATTCTAGTGAATAGTCAAACCTGAAGGGGTTATGGGAAACCCTGAGTTTGTAGCCAGCTGAGCAGAGATGCCAGTGGTCTGGGGACACCCAGAGCGTAGCTGGCATCTGAGGTAAGTAAGGGCAATGCTGTTGGGGAAGGTGCCCTCTAACATATGGGATCTGAGCTAATTCTGCATGGTTATTAGCATCAGTGTTGTACTGCGGTATACTAGTTGGAGACAGAATAGCATCCCGCGTCACTGTCACTGCATAAGACAGAATGAACCTGGGAACATGATTTATTTACAGCCAGGTGTTAATGGAAAGAGAGCATTTCAGTCCTTCCACCAGTTTGTTTTAAACAGTAAGCAAATTCATGTAAATAGTACATGTTAAAATTGATTTACAAAGCTAAAATATCTTAACATTTTCTTTTAGGTTATTTTCTCCTGTGTGGAATTTTAATTTAAACATCAATAGCTCCCCTTATAGTTTTAAATACATCAATCTTTACTATGGTAAGTTAGCAAATGTGAGTCCTATATGATTGTCCAAACTCCATCTCTATTTCTGATCAGTCTTCTCTTCTGAACCCAGTTCTGTTATCTCCAGGAACCCTCTGAATGGCCCACTGTCATCCTACATGGAATGAGTTGGCCACCCAAGTCACTGTTTTCCTGAATGTTTGAAGGGGAGTGGGGATTAACTACTGATATTTCAGTCAAAAAAGTATTTTCATAGTTGCTAAACTTGAAACCATAATCTTCTTTTCCTTTCTCCTAAGTCCACTGTCCACAAACAATTTTCTTATTTTATCTTTCATGTGGACTCAGGGCATCAATAGTTAGTGCTGCAAGGACCTCATAGATCAGTTATTCCATTCATTTATTCAACAGATATTTGTTAAGAGCCCTTTTCTCCCCATAAACCGTTCTAGCTGCTGGGGAAACAGTGACTGGGATAGTCAAGAGTCCAGTTTCCAGGGAAACAAAGACAATTAAAAAATAGTTAATGAATTCACAGGCAAATAATTTGAGACAGTGTTGAGGGCTTTGAGTAAAATGTGAGAAGATGCTCTTATAGATGGCCTGGGGTCTTCTTTAGTAGAGTTGGCCAGAAATGGAGGATTTTACCTTCTGAAGATAAGTGTTCCAGCTAAAGGGAACAGCAGGAGACAAGGCTGGCTGAATGGGAAACTTCAGGAGAAAAAGCCAGAGAGGCAGGTGGGTGGTGGAGGCAAGCTTTCCTGGCTCGTGGGTGGCGGAACGAGGTCATCAGCCCATCCTCGCTCTTCGTCAGATCACTGTCCCACCTCACCCATCCCTCCCTTCCTATTTCTGGCTCCTTCCACCACATACTTCATCGGTGTGATAGTCACTGGTTTCCCCTTCTTTGACCTCTTGCCCTTTTACTACAACCTACTATGACATTTCCTAAAAATTCCATTGAAAAAGTTATAGCATTCCTCTACTTAAAACTCATCAATGTCTCTCCTTTGCGGCATCAAGCAGAAAGTCCTTACCCTCAGCAATTAATCATTGCTACCTTTAGCCCCAACCTAATCCAGGGTAGGTCCCCCTGTGCTTCTACTCAAGGCTGCTTCTTTCCTTTACACACAACATCCATCCCCCACCTGCGGCACAGCTCATGATCTGTAGACAATCAAGTGTCACTGCCTGGTGTCATCATCCGACCTTTATGATCACATAGTGTTTTCCCCCAATGAGGCCCAAGATTCTTAAAGGCTGAGAATTTATTTGACCTATATTTGTGTTCCCCTAAAGTATCTAACCCATTGCTACAGACATGGTAGGCTTTAAATAAGAGTTGTTGAATAAAAAATAATTTAATATTTATTCTGATCCTCAAATACTAATGTATATTTTAAAATTTAATGAAGCATCTATGTGTTAGATACTGCATAAATATTAACTTGTTTACACTCAGCAAAGTGGGAATAGATGGAACATTCCTCAACATAATAAAGGCCATGTATGAAAGACCTACAGCTAACATCATACTCAATGGACAAAAACTTAGAGCTTTCCTAGCAAGATCAGGAATAAGACAAGAATGCCTGCTTTCACCGCTCCTACTCAACATAGTACTGGAAGTCCTAGTGACATCAATCAGACAAGAAAAATAAATAAAAGGCATCCAAATTGGAAAGGAGGAAATAAAACTGTCATTATTTGCATTACATGATAGTATACATAGAAAATCCTATAGACTCCACCAAAAAACTACTTGACCTAATAAGTGAATTTGGCAAAACAGCCAGATACAAAGTCAGCACTCAGAAATCAAAGGCATTTTTGTACACCAAAAATGAAATTGCAGAAACAGAAATCAGG
>CM052539.1:31218333-31267469 GCA_028533065.1 Trachops cirrhosus
CAATTTATAGATTCAATGCAATACCTATTAAAGTACCAATGACATATTTCACAGATATAGAACAAACATTTCAGAAATTTACATGGAACCAAAAATGATCCCGAATAGCTGCAGCAATTTTGAGAGAGAAGAACAGAGTAGGAGGGATCACAATACCTGATATCAAACTGTATTACAAGGCCACTGTAATCAGAACAGCCTGGTACTGGCATAAGAACAGGCATATACACCAAGGGAACAGAACAGAGAGCCCAGAATAAACCCATGTCTCTACGGTCAATTAATATTTGATGAAGGGGGAAGTAGCACAAAATGGAGTAAAAATAGCCTCTTTAACAAATGGTGTTGGGAGATCTGGACAGCTACGTGCAAAAAAATGAAACTTGGTCACCAACTTACACCATACACAAAAATAAATTCAAGGTGGATAAAAGACTTAAATATAAGTTGTGACACCATAAAAGTCCTAGAGAAAAACATTGGCAGGAAAATCTCAGACATCCCACGTAGCAACATCTTCACAGATACGTCTCCAAAAGAAAGGGACATAAAGGAAAAAATAAACAAATGGAACCTCATCAAATTAAAAAGCTTATGCATGGCTAAAGAAAACAGTATTAAAATGAAAAGAGAAGCAACTATATGGGAAAATATATTTGCCAATGATACCTCAGACAAGGGTTTGATCTCCAAAATATATAAAGAACTCACATGACTCCACCCCAGGAAGACAAAAATCCCAATTAAAAAATGGGCAAAAGACTTGAACAGACACTTCTTCACAGAGGACATACAGAGGGCCTAGAGACATATGAAAAGATGCTTGGCATCACTAGCCATCAGAGAAATGCAAATTAAAACCACAATGAGATACCACTTCACACCGGTCAGAATGGCCATCATAGACAAATCAACAAGTGTTGGAGAGGATGTGGAGAAAAGGGAACCCTAGTGCACTGTTGGTGGGAATGCAGACTGGTGCAGCCACTGTGGAAAACAGTATGGAGTTTCCTCAGAAAACTAAAAATGGAACTGCCTTTTGACCCAGCAATTTCACTGCTGGGATTATACCCTAAGAGCCCTGAAACACCAATCCAAAAGAACCTATGCACCCCAATGTTCACAGCAGCACAATTTACAACAGCCAAGTGCTGGAAACAACCTAAGTGCCATCAGCAAATGAGTGGATCAAAAAACTGTGGTACATTTAAACAATGGAATTCTATGCAGCAGAGAGAAAGGAGCTTCTATCCTTTGCAACAGCATGGATGGAACTGGAGAGCATTATGCTAGGGAAATAAGCCAGGTGGTGAGGGACAAATACCATTTGATCTCATCTTTAATTGGAATATAATCAACAAAAGAAAACAGCAAACAAAATATAACCAGAGACATTGCAATTAAGAACAATATGACAGTGGCCAGAGGGGAGGGGATAGGGAACAGTGGAGAGAAGGGTTTTCAGGAGCTGCTGTGGAGGACACATGGACAAAAACAAGGGGGAGAGTGGAAGCAGGGTAGGGAGGTGGGTTTGGCAGGGTTGGGGGGAGGGGTGGGGAGAAAATGCAGACAACTGTAATTGAACAACAATAAAGTAATTAGGAATATTAACTTGTTTAATCTTCATAGGAACCATATAGGTAGGAATGCTTATCCATTTTACGAATGAATAAACTGAGCTATAGGAAGGTTAAATTACCTGCCCAAGGCTCCCGAAGTTCCCCAGTCTGTGCCTAAAGCAATATGTCACACTGTCACTCTCTCACACATAGGATCTTTCCACTAACTCCCTTTCAACACTCCACATGTTTATTTCTTTCTTGTTTTTTGGGGCAGAAGTAAGGTATATACTAGAAAACAAGGTGGAAAAACATGATGCTCTCAAGTAAGAATAATATCACCCCCAATAAAACAAGTTATTATATATCTGTTGGCACTATGTCTTTTTATAAAGTAGTAGTTCAAACTGGATTTAGTGCTTCCAAATGGTACTAGGCCCTCAGCTCAGGCAATAGGAATTCTCCGATGCCCTACAGCACCGGTGCGGCCCAAGACTGTGGAAACTTCCCAACCCCCACCAGAGTTTCACAGTTTAATTTTCTCTCAGAGGATTAGGCTCCAAGTCATAGAGAAAAATTTACAGTCTGGTTCCTAAGTAGTGCTGTCCTACAGAGAAGGCCAGTAGCATGGATGTGTAGTCATGTGGACTGTAGACCATCTGGATTGAACAGCTAGACTCCAGCCAGGGTTGCTGGGGGCCGGGGAAGGCTGGGGTCAAACCATACATGACCTCGTAGTGAATAAAATGGAAACAAATTCTGACCATTACAAAACTGCTGCCACAATGCTCCCAGTGTGTCATATGAAACAAACATTAACATATTCAAACTCTGATGTAAAGAGATCTTTTAAATATTAGAGTTGTCAGAATTGTAGAACCAGCACAGAAGTGACTTTGGAAACCACTTAGACTCTCATGAATGAGGGCTTGATGTGCCTGGGAGTCAAAGGTACAGGTAGAACCAGAGCCAAGGGCCTTCATGTCCCAACTTTGCACCAGGTAGCTAGAAGAAAACCCTAGGCGATTATGTCTTTGTCAAGTTACAGCTGCCTTTGCAAATCAACCGCCTCTGAATTTGGCTATTTATACATTTCAGATTGTGGCGAACTAGGGTTCTTTACATCAATCGTGTTTGAAATGCTGATCAATAACCTCACAGAATAACATGAACACTTTAAAACCTCTCTCAAGACTTAATAATGACTGTGGAACACCCATGCAGCAGGGAACTTAAGAGAGCCAGAATAATTTTTCTAAAGCAAAATGTGTGCTTTATACTGGATCATTTACAAATGTGGGAAGAATTGAAAAAGTTGATTATATGACTGAAAAATGCTGCAAGTTCTTCACTTAAAGAAGCCGAAAATGTGCTCTGAGAAAATGAAGGAGACATCTTTTGTTGCTCCCATCATCTAGTTAAGATAAAGGCAAAGCGTGCTCCCCTTATCCCTCAAGGTGGACGGCACAGAGATCAAATCCATTCTTCCAGAATCGTTGTTCTGGCTCAGTGGTGGCTCCTACCACTCCCTTTCACAGCAGCCCTGCCCTGTGGCCACTCTGGGACACTCTGGACAGTACCACAGCGTGCCTCTTTGGGTAAGATCTGTCCTAAAATTACTTGTAAAACTCAAATGGATTCAATGGCTCAATTCAAGGGCTAACATAAACTCCTGACTTTGGATTAACAAAGGAACAATTGCCACGTGGACTTGAGTTTGAGTCAGGCCACAGGATAGGAAAGTCCTTCTACCTGATCTGTGCCAGTGGTAATACTCTGTAACTGCAAAAACTGCTGCATTTTTAGGATCTGCTTTCTACTCTGCACAGGAAACTCTGCGGCAGGCCACACCTGCCTTGATCTCCTCTGTCTCCCTTTCTGGGAGCCAGCCCAGTGCCTAGGATTTCACAGGTAGTATTCACTGAAGAAATGAAAGTCCACCACTACCTAACCTCTAAGAAGAACACTCTGCAGGATCCGTAAACAATGTGTTTGAACATTAAAAGGCTTAAGAAGGCTCTGAATCTGCAAAGTAGTATTTAAATTTAGCCAAATTGCTTTAAGTAGTCAAATATTTTAAATAAAAGTAGAACAACCAAATATCTGTTGAGCAATAACCCTGGGCCAGACACTGTGTTAAGCACTGGGGCATATGTGATTCTATTTAATCCCTGCAGGAGTCCTAGTAAATAGGGGTATTATCCCCACTTATAGATAAGGAAACAGACTCAGAGACCTGGGGTAACCAAACCTCAGATGCTATCATTTCAAAACACCTTGATCTCTAAATCACCATAAAAGCAACTGACTCCATTAGCCTGACATCAAATGACTAATCTCTGAAATCAAATGCCATCCTAACTAATTGCTCATGTTATGGCATGGACTATGCCAGTCTATTAAAAACCATTATACAAAAGTCGTGTGTCTTTACAGTATACAGTTCTCATTCCCACAACTTACATTTTGATGACATCTGTTACTCCCTGGAAGAAAGCCATAATTTCTGAGTAAAATCTATCAGTCCTAACAATGCGGATTTTATTGTTCCAGAAAACCAACGGAGAATTGAACAAGATCATATGCTAATGACAAGAACTGAATTTCTTGCCTTTTCTTTCTGAAGTTCTTTCTTTCTGGATTTTTCTCTTTCCTGGAACAGCAGGAAGAAATCTTTTATTGAGTTTATGAGAATCCAAGATGTGAACCTCTCTTTATAAATTTACAATAAATGACTTGGGATAGGTCACAATTTCAGAGATGCTTCTATGTATTGAACTAAATCCAAATCACTTTGCTCTAACAAGGGGTGTCCAACCTTTCGGCATCTCTGGGCCACACTGGAAGAAGAAGAGCTGTCTTGGGCCACACATTAAATACATCGTGACATAGAATTACACAAAAATCTCAAAATGTTTTAAGTACATTTACAATTCTGTTGTTGGGCCGCGTTCATAGTCCTCCTGGGCTGCATGAGGCTCCCGGGACGCAGGTCGGACACCCTGCAACATTTGGGCTTGCAGCAGAACCCCACACTACAACTTACCGATGCTGTGTCACGGATACCCATGCAGTGACCATAAACATTTTCCAGGTTCACTGGCTAATGAAAAGTTAAATCTTCTTTCAGAGCGCTCTTATGAAGGCTGTTTTTCTTCCTTTCTGGTTCTACTATTTGATGAGTGAAATCTGGGTGGTAGACTCTTGACATTATTATTATTAGTTATTGTGGTATTAAATAATGCCTGGGGTGGGGGGAGTGGTTCAGGGTAAATGCAGACAACTGTACTTGAACAACAATGAAATAATTATAAATAAATAAATAAATAAAGCTATGGGTCATTCCATCAAAGGGCATGCTCTCTGATTTACTTACTTTATATAATTTCCCTTGGATAGCCTCATGCAACCTGTGATTTCAACTATCAAGTATACTCCAGTGACTTATAGACACGTATGAGCATTTATCAAATCCTTTTTGGGTACTGTCTATATACCAGATGCTATACTCCTGGGATACCCGAGTATGTAAAAGAGACTAAAATTGTATCCTTGTATGAGTTCACCTTTACTGGCTTCTTGTTGGAATTGCAGGCCCATGTGTTTAGTTGCTTACTGAACATGTGTATTTGGACACCCAAGTTGTGCCTGTGCAAACTGAGATTGTCACATGGCCCCAGCTGACTTCTGGGGAACCCCTAGGATTTGAGTCCCACTGCTCAACCCCCAACAACTCTCCAAGGCTGGAGGCCTAAACCACCTTGCCCTCCCTGCAGGAAATGCTCTGCCTGATTCTTTTCCTAGCTATCATTTCCTTTCAGTCTCCAGTGGCATTTCATTTCAGCTCTCATCATTGTTACTGGGCAATGAAATCTTTCTACCTGTTTTTCTCTTGCCCCAAGATGGCCCCCTTGAATCCATTTCTTACACTGCCATAGAACATGTTTTCTACAATATATACCTAACCTTGTCTCTTTACTTTGATGTCTCTGAAGGGCTTCCCTTACCTTTCAGGGTAAAGCGGAAACTTCCAAGCACACAAAGCTCTCGTGATATGGCTCTTGATTACCACCTTACCCCCTGTTCTGGAGAGCCCTGTGCTCTCTCCAGACAGGCCCATTGCTCCCTCCACCTGCTGCATCCTTACCTCCCTGACTCACTCACACACCCAGGCATGACCTCGTGAAGCCTCCCTTCCCCAGCCATCTGCTCTGCAGCAGGCTCCCGGCTGCATTGTGGAATTACCATCCCTTCGCTTCATTTCTCTGCCTCCTGAAGGAAGTTACAGTACGTGCCTCCACCTTGATCCTCCAGGCAACCTGGTGCCTGGAGCACAGGAAGCGCACAACTTGGGTTTGCTGGATGCACCAATCTTTGACTGATGGACAATGATGGATTGGTCTGCATTTTCCAGTCATTTTTAATCACACCTTAACTACTGCAGCTTAGAGACTACAAATTCTAATTCCTTAGAATACTGGAGAAGCAGGAAGAACTTTCCTCCTTCTAAAGGATATCTTTTAGTTTTTGGTCTGAGTTTCTTTCCCCCACCTTTTATCCAACACGTGACTTACACATATTTGATCTTTGTAAAATTTTGCCTGATTCTTCTGAGGAAAAAGGCATAGCTAACAGTAAAATCGCAGACATCGGCCCCAGAAACATCTGTGTTTGGGTCCTAGTCTAAGCACTCATCTACAGGGCACTGTGGATGGATAATGAACTTCACTGAGCCTCAATTTACATAAAATGGGCATAATTAAATAATATGCAAGGCTGCTAGCACATACTATAAATTTAGTTCCCTTTCTTTTTCTCTTCTCATCCTTTCCCTTTAAGATACACACTTTGCCTGGAATATAGTCTCCTCCCATCTGATGACATCCTCCTAATTTTTAAGGTCCTCATAATCTTCTCAGTGCAACTGTGCCTAGTGCCTTCAGCCAGAGAGACTGTCCTGTCTTCTGGGCTCCAGAGGCTCTGTATGTCACACTCATTTTGTCCAACAGATTGGTGCTGAGGGCCTACTATGTCCTCATTAATTTAAGTGCTGAGAATACCGCAGTGAACAAAACAGACATGTAAAATGCCTAAGTCATAATGCAGAAAAATAAATGTGTCAATAATACAAAAATCATCTTAGCTCAGATTATTTTGAGTGCTCCAAAGGGTGACAGGACAGAAGCTAACTGGAATGGGGGTGTCAGGGAAGGTGCTACGCATGGAAGGAGCTGGGGGACAACTACAAATGGATGGCACCCACATGTCAAGGCCCTGACCAGGAAAGAAGGGTGGCATTTTTCCAGAAAAAGAAAAAGGCCAATGTGGCTGAACTGTCATTGGCTAAGGAAGGGGGATAAAATGAGATTGGTGAAGCAGACCGGGCCAGACTACAGAGGGGACCATGGGAAAAGTCTGGTTTATATTCCAAGTACTGCTGAATAGTTTTAAGCAGGGGTGTAACAGTATAATTTGTTTAGAGATTTCTCCAGCTGCTGTGTGTTTGTATATGTATTATAGCTCTGCCCAGAGTTCTAATTTGCCCTATAGTTTCCAGTGAATACTCATATAGCTGTTCTTTCTATTAAATTGTGCCTCTGTGGGGGCAGTGACAATATTTATTCTTGTTTCTGTCAGTGCCTCATGTCTAGTGCTCCCCGGGAAATGCTTGTCAAGTTAAATAGCAACATCCTGCAGCCTCTGTCTTTCGTGCCTGCCATTGTAATACTGCAGTTGTAATGTTTGTAATCTTTGTGGGAAGCTTGCAGTTGCCCGTCCACTCTGAATGAGAAAGTCTTTTCCTATTAGAATTCCTCTCAGGCCTTCCTGCCACTGTAGGCTGGTCAGCTGACTTCCTGTCTCACAGCCAGGTCTCCCCGCCGGCCCTGGTCTGAGTGTGCACAGTCCCTCTTCGGCAGAGCACAAGGTATGCTGCTGAGAGTGCTGGGTACAGTGGCCTTGCCTGCTCCCCAAGGAACCACTGCTTCTAGCTTTATACATCACGGTACAGCAGCGAGTAACGGCGGGGCATTTATTGAACACTTGCATGTGCCTGGCACATTAAGGACACAGCATCCCTTTCTGCTACATGTGCAACTTTGGGCAAGTTACCAGTTGATAAGCCCCAGTTTCCTCACGTGCAGCATGGGGATAGTAATAACAGACTGCCTCCTAGGGTGGTTACAAGGCTTTAAAAGAGATCACACATGTCAAACACTTAGCACAGCACCTGGAATATAGTCAGCGTTCATCGGATGTCAGGAAATTAGCAGTAGTATTGTTCGTAGGCATGATTTTATTTAATCCTCATAGTATCTCTGTAAGGAAAGTCTTATTAGATGCAGGGTAAATATATAGCTGGTACGTACACATATGGCTGTACTAGTTACTCAACCTTTGCAGTATTTCCTAGTTGCTAAATTAGTCATTGTCCCAAGCCCTCCAAATTCTCCTCTCCCCTTATGACCCAGCAGCCTTCTCGGCTTAGATTCTTTCCCTGGGATCCCTGCCTGTCCTTTGTCCTCAAGATCCAGAAATGAAAGAACAGGGCCTGGCCTAGCAGGAAGCCTAGGATCCTGCCACAGTTCAGATGGTTCTGTTCTGAGTGCTGATTGGCTGATGAAACTTATTTCATCAATGGGCAAAGTGAAGTGCAGAGGGGACAAGTAAAGTCTTTCTACCACCTTGTAGAGGAAAATCCTAAAAAGCCAAACATCAGAATCTAACACCCAGGCTTACTTCTTTATACTAAGCTTCTGTTTAGACACTGATTAGAAAAAGTAACAAAATCCATTTTCTGCTTATTGAACTTTGAGGACTATAATCTGCATACAAGCAAATTGAGTGATGAACCCAGGAAGTAGCCGATGACATCTCTGAGTCGACACCTCACCTCCTCTTTTTTTTTCGCATTTTAAAAAGATTTTATTTATACAGAGAGGAAAGGAGGGAGAAAAGGAGAGAAACAGCAATGTGTGGTTGCCTCTTACATGCACCCCACCCCATCCCGGGGACCTGGCCTGCAATCCAGACGTGTGCCCTGACTGGGAATTGAACCAGCAACCCTGTGGTTCACAGGCCGGTGCTCAATCCACTGGCCATACCAGTCAGGCACACCAGCCAGGGCTGCCTGCCCTTGTTTTTATTCCCCACCCCACTTCTATCCATGAGTTTCTTGAGAACACTTTCTGGATCCCATCCTGCTCCCACTTCCAGCACTGAGGTATAATAACTTAAGCATTGGAATAGTCCTTGAGGTGAAGATTCTGCATACAGCCATATGACTAAATACTCACCCTCTCTGTCTCTATTTTACAAACTAACAAGAAGATCAGAAAGATGTTAACATGTGTACAAAAATGTGGCAACTCATATATCTTACATATGAATACTAAATAGGAAATTAAAATAATGTAGAGCCTAGATTCCATGATGACAATGAACTCCAGAGCTGGGAAGAAAAGAACCCTCTTAAATTGAAGACATATGTCTCCACTTAAAACATGGAAAGTGAAGGTGGCAGCTCTTTGAATGTATACATTTACTTCTTAATTGTGCATTCCAAGCTGCAAGGACCCCCTTGGCTTGCCCTGAAATGTAAACATGTAAAAAAGTGTCTTATTAAGGTCTAAAGTCTTTCAAACAGGTTTTAAAGATTGGGTAGTTACATAATTGGCTCAATTAGCTCCAATTACACAATTAGTATAAATTAGAAATAATAGAATCAGAGCATACAATTTCATAATGATGATACATAATAATAATGAAGAAACTAAGTTGGCTAATGCTGCTCATGCAGTAGGGGTGCCCATAAATCTTAGAAGACTAGATGTCACTCACAAGTCCAAATATCCCCTTCCTCCAACGGTTACTGCTCAAAAATATGGTTTAACTAAGCAAGATTTATTTTGAGTTCTAGACACAGAAAACAACATCTGGAAACTCGTTCGCTCTTTTTCCTCCTTGCATAGCTAAAGCAAAGGGCAACTCAATTTCTTTTCTAGCTCATTCAAAGGAGATCCCTCTCTTAGGTCTTAACAGATTATTACAGGGAAGAGTTCGTTCTTCAGGGTGAGTTACGCTGACAAACCCACCAGTGCACACGCCCGCCCTCTGCTAGGACAGCGGCTGCAGGCACTCCTGAGGGTCTGTGCACTGGTGGCAGGAGCTGGGCTTGAGAAATGCTGTGGGAGAGATGACAGAGGGATGAAAATGCCTTGTCCCCCAAGTCCGATCTTTAATAGTACATTCGTTACGCTTGATTAGGTTGACATAGCCCTTCATGCTGCATCTTTATCTTCTGATTTTTTATAAAGAGGGAAGATGACATTTGACTAATGAGAAATTCATGTTCCTAACTCTTCCAGCTATTTTGGTGTATCTTTCTGTAAATTATGTCCAACTAACAGAGGGCTAAGAAGAAACCATTATCTGTTAATTCACTCATTACTTTATTTATTCATCCAATAAGCACTCTGAGCCTCCTGAGGGAAGAGACTATTTCTTATTTATCCTACATTTAAACCCATTGCACAGCTGCTAGCACATGGGAGAGACTCGACATTTATCAAATTGCTTTCAATATGTATCACAGACATTTTAATGTGCCCTGGTATTACACAGAACAAAGAGCCACTCAATTCCTGGCTGTGGCCTTTGAGAAACTTACTATTATTTTTGTGTGTCAAGACAGACAATTATCATGTTAACAAAAACTTGAGTTAAATTGTCCTACGTGACACTGATGCAATGTCACAAAACAGGTTTTAGTCAAATCAGTAGAAGGACATAAAAGCATCATGCACTTAAATGAGGAAAAGGCCCCTCTGAAACCACAGTCCTGGGGAGGATTGCCAGCCAGGGGTCAGTTGCAGCTCAGTATCACCCAGACACTCGGACACTGTGGGGAGGCAGTGCTCTCTGAGTATACATGGTGCCTCTCTTCCAGGTACCTTGGTTTTGATCTTGCTGTTTGTCAAATTGAGTAATAAATATCCCCAGCCCTGGTTGGTGTGGCTCAGTGGACTGAGTACCAGCCTGTGAACCAAAGGGTCATGGGTTTGGTTCCCAGTCAGGGCGTATGCCTGGGTTGTGGGCCAGGTCCCCAGTTGGGGGCATGTGAGAGGCAACCACACATTGATGCTTCTCTCCCTCTCTTTCTTTCTCCATTCCCCTCTCTCTAAAAATAAATAAATAAAACCTTTAAAAAATATATCCCTAAAGGCCCCTAACATTATCTCAGCAAATGAACACCGAAAGTCTGAAAATGTCCCCAAAATGTTATGGCAACATCTAAAAGCTTTGGGCAATTTTTCCTAATGATCTCTAGTTTGTTGGTTCCTCCTCAATCATCCTTTGGGTGATGGGAGAAGCAAAAGGCCTCAGTGATGCTCAAAGGCCATTATGAGTACAGGTTGCAGCTTTTATCCCTTACACCTTTTCCTCTATGTTTAAATTTTTTTTTAAAATTCCCTTTCATTATTTCACTTGCCTGCATGGTCCTCCCTTTTCCCTTCTCATTTTCTGTTCCCAAAAATTCTAGTTCAAAATATCAATTCTCTTATCAAAAATGAAGGTTTGCTTGCAAAAAGAAAATGTATTCCTCCAAATACCTTGATCTACTCACATCTTCTCTAACAGTATTCCAGAAAATGCTTTGTGTTAATTCAGATACTCAGACAGTGGACATTCAAACAGCTTGCTTTAGGACTGAAGGCAGAGATGAGGAAGTTTTAAGTTTTTATTATTACTTCAGAGTCTTGACCCTATCCCTGGATGGATTTAGAGGCACAAATAGATTTCCTTAGGTTCTAATATCTAGAAGCAATATATTATTTTTTTATAATGTATGTTCTAATGCATGTGGTGTAAATCTCCTTTATTGACATAGTAATAAAGTATAAACATTGGAGGTGAAAAAGTATACAGAAGGGAGAAACATCCTCCAAATTTGTTATATTCTTTTTTTTCCTATTTCACCAAAAGCCAGGAGGCATTTCTTGAGGGTCCCAAGGTACAAATCAGATTTACTTAAACAACGTAGTCGAATTCACATGAGTTGTTTTAGGAACAAATATAAGGAACTTCCTCCTTTCCTTTTGTATAAATCCTTAAGTATAAAAGCTACATCAATTATAAAGAATTATAGCTTCTTTCAAAGCCCTATTAATAAGCAAGCACTTAAATCAACTTGGTAAATGAACCCGTTTTTGAGGAGCAAAAATAAAAGTGGTGGGAAATACCCGGAAGGTTACCTACCGAACTGTTGGAGTAGTCGCCTCTGGGTTGGACAGAGAAAACAGTCTTTAAACTGAGCTGTAGATGCTTCAACTTGCTTTTTGCTCTAAAATCCACTCTCTTTCTAGGAGCATCAGGGTTACAAAACCATAATCTCCACCAAGTTGGGATTAACAAATTTTCTGAATTGGGTTCGACAGTTATAGACTTCTAGAAGTTTTTTCAAAAAGGCTATTTCAGCTCATGAACAATCTCTCATGCTAATGGCTTGTTTCCATCAGTCCTGAGCTTATTAATATCACTTTTCCTTCTCCTGCCTATTGAAATTCAGGGCCGGTGACTGTTCTCTTGGATGTGCACTGCTTGGATAAGAGAGAAACAATTCATGCTGGTGTGAGCTTGTGAACTCTCATCCCTCCTGCCAAGGTTCTGGACAGAGTTCTGATAGAAGAGGAGGGACAGAAACACAGGTAAGTACATGGATACTTAAAAATTCAAGTGTAAGTGCCTGGCAAAATGCTGGGTTTAATGTTAAGGCCAAATATGGGTCTATATTTTCATAGCAGTCTTCTCTTATGGTAGAAGTCACCTGTAATTTCCTCATTACAATTTTTAAAGACTTCGACCTGTCCTTTATGGCCAATTTGTAGCAAATGATCTGTTGAGCTCTGACACTGAAATGCTCATCTCTTGGCTTTTGACACACTCCACTTTCCCCCTCTGCCCTTTTTATTGTCTTCTTTTCTACTTGTTTTACTTGTCTTTCTCCTTTTCTTAAATGGGAGATGCCCCAGGTTCTCTCGCTTTCTCCCTCTTCTCTTCTCTCTTCACAGTTCTCCCTTTTCCCATCTCTCTCTAATCTGATGGTTTTCACTGTCATTCCATGTGGACAGTCACAGTGAAAACTGTCAATTACTGAGGACCTACGCTGTGCTAGACACTTTTTACAAATCATCTCACTGAGCTCACACCAATAATTTTCTGTGTTTAGATGAGTAGGCAGAGTCACAGGTAGGTTCAAAGACTCACCCACAAGATCCAAGACCACAAAACAAGTGATGAAACCAAAGTCTGAGCCCAGATCTTTCTGGCTCTAAGGTACATGCTGTTGTCACTTCACTGTCCCTCCTAATCCATGACTCAGTCTCCAGTCTCACATCGAAATCAATAACTCCTCTTTTCCTACCAGCTTCTCCTTCTAACAGAGAGACTTTCTGAAACCCAGACACCACCTTTCTCCCAACGACCAGTCTCACAATGTCAAGTGTTGTTGTCTTCCAGTTTCCACCTGCCTTGCTCCTCCATGTCCCCACCCCTAGTCTCAGCAATGGCCAAGTACCACCTCTGACATCATCCTCCCCCTCTCCAATCCAGCCTACACACCACTGCCTAACTATTGTCCTAAGCTACATCATTCCCTTAGTTAAAGCTTTCAGTGGCTTCCCATTGCTGATGAAATAATGTCCAAATACCCACAACTAATTATTCAAAAGTCCAATGTACTTTTCCTGTCATATTTCTCAGAGTATCCCTTTGGGTAGACTATGTGCCAGTGAAACTGGGCAACTAACTAGTCCCTGAGTGTATGAGTGCCCCATATTTATCCCTTTGGTCAGGCTGCCCCCGTTTCGGGAACTCAACTCTTAATCCAGCAGACACTGCTCATCTGCACAAAGCCTCCCCTGTCTGATGCATTGCCTTGTAACAAACACACACACCAGTTTCTAGTTAGGTGTCACTCTGCCACAGCCCAGTCAGGTGTCACTCCACATCTTTAAGCCTACATGCATTTTCATTTGTTTCACTCTCGGGGAACTTAGCCTATTCTACTTTCGGTTTGTTATTCCCCTCTCCCTTTAACTCTAAACACCTTGGCAGAGAAGGAATATATCAGACTTTTCAGTGCATTCCCTAAAATCTTTTAATTCATGGGACATATGGATGCCCAATAATGACAGCGGTGGGCAAAAGTAGGTTTACAGTTGTTCATGTGGAGAAAGACATGCAGGTAGGTAGCTATGGTAATAATCACAACCTGCATGTCTTTTTCCACATGAACAACTATAAACCTACTTCTGCACACTCCTATATATTAAACTCATACTTTGATAAAGTATAGCAATCTGAGGTCATACTTTAAATGTAATGATTTACATGTTTTTTATTCCTCAGCAAGCAGAAACAAAATATTTCACACAAATGGTCCCTGAGCAGCTCAATATCAAGAATGTATAAAATAATGACTACAAATGCACATCCTCAAAATGATTATCTTTTTTCCTAATTTAGAAGGACGAGAAGGCAGAAAAGGATATATGAAAAAAAGGACACTGGTTCTGTCTACTATCATCTGAAGAATGCAGAGAAAACAACCTATAGTAGGATGCAGGTCAATAATAAAAAAGCATGGGAAATGCTGAACTATAAAATATAATTTATATTAGGTCTCTTGTGACATACATATTGTCAGGTAAGGTGAACTACTGCAATATTAACTTGCACTTATTAATGTGTTAGCTTCTGAAAGTGTCTTTGGTTGCTCCCTATATTATCGTTTGTCTTCCTCAGTGGACGATAAGCTCCCAAGGGAAGGCTAGGGAGCCACTGTTTCTGCCTTTCCTGCCACTTTGTGGTGCTCACTGAATGTTATTCTTGGGACCAAGCAGCAAAGGGAATCATGACTCTTCTCAGGCCCTATTCTCAAATAGATAATGTAATTTTGTAGAGTGTTTTTTTAAAAATCCTCATCTGAGGATATATCAGTTGATTTCAGCGGGTGGGGGGAGGGAGAAGGAGACGGAGAGGGAGCGGGGGGCGGGGTGAGAAAGAGAGAGAGAGAGAGATTGACTGATTGTTCCTACACATGCCCCAACTGGGGATCAAATCCTCAGCCTAGGTGTGTGACCTGACTGGGAATTGAACCTACAACCTTTTGGTGGGTGGGACGATGCTCCAACCAGCTGAGCCACTTGGCCAGGGTGCAGGGTGATTTTTGAAAAAAAAAACAATATTCAGCTAGTTTATTATAAGAATATGAGTATTTATATCTGATGCAATAACACTCACTAAATGTGTATCATGGACACATTAAAGTTGTAACTTTGACTTCTATTTAAGCCAGTCCATTTTAAACTTCTCTGAAACAGGGGAGACTTTGGACCATGGACAACCACTCCCTCTGTACAATGTTGTTAATCTTAATGCAGAGTTATAAATAATTGGATGTGGAAGGATCGCTGCGGATACATCACCAACACTGATAAACCTATGCAAAGTATATGCCAACAGATACCCAGTGTTTTCCCATTGTACTCTTCCCTTCCTTAAACCCTTGATTTCTGAAGTTCAAGAAATTTCTTAAAGTATGAATCTTCTGTTCATAGTTGCCAGTGGGAAAGTTTCAGATTTGGAGAATTGAGACATTAGCAATGACAGGAGGCACGAGGGCAGAAGATGACAGATGGTGCTAGTCACTGCACAGAGATTTCTTCAGTAAATATCTGTGCACCTGAGACTTAGATTTGGTTTGTATAACTAAGAAGTCCACAGGGAACCAATGACAGCCAGTATAGCAGTACTTCAGTGATTGATAGTACAATTTAAAAGTCAACAAAATGGGAGAAGGGCAGGGTAGAGAAGGAAAAGCATACAAAATCCAGTACAGTCAAGACTGAACCACCTGATCACTCACCACGATCATCTGAGCCACGTAACTTTCAGGTCCAGTGTATTCGGTTGGGTCTTTAACCTTCACCAAGACTAGGAAGTACAAATAATGCCACATATTGTGTTCTGACTTGATGTGCTCCTCAAATGACACAGTTTTATTATCAAACTTGTCCCTTTCAAGTCCTGCAAAACACAGGAAACACAATGTATGTAATTTTTCATGTAATCAGTGCATAAATTTTTAGCCTCTCCCCAAATATAATAATTATGTACAAAAAAGCTTTCTGTAAGAATGCACCAAATTAAAATGTTATGATTAAAAACAACACAGTACATAAGACCTCCAGAATAAAAGGTCATAGTTTATAGAATTTTTTCTCAACAAACACTTTTCTCCCCATGGATACATGGGCATGCACAGTCCTATTATAAATGTAAAATTTGCAGATAATTTCTAATATAACTATATCAAAATTGTCAAATTAAACTGGACCACAAGTCTAAGCAAAAGAAGTAAAAATGATTGTGCAAGCAAAGGCACACCTGATAGTCAGGAGAGAAAAAAGTCATCTGATCCAGGAACTTGCATAAAACGAGGGAAGGCCACTGAGAGTTGCTCTTCAAAACTACTTGTGACCCGTGAAGGGTAAGAGAACGCCCACCATGATCTGGGCTCTGACTGCAAGGACTCACATACTCGCCCGACCCCCCAGTTTACTCTGTCCCAGGCATGTGGGGAAGGGGCTGGTCTGCTCAATTCCAGGGCACATTTTCAGTCTCTGGGTGGACACTGAGGGAAGGATCTGGGAAGCACTATTTTTTTTCTCAATGGTTGAAGACTGGAGAAAAGAATATGATTGGAGGTGAAGAAAACCATCTACGGAAAAATGAAGATGAAGCCAAGGAAAATGGAATGTTGGGATTTGGTCTGGTTTTGCAGTTCAGATATTGGAGAAAAAACCAGGAAATTGAATTCCAATCCTGGCTATTCTTTTCCTAAGCATATTTTAAAAAAAAGAAGAAGAAGACAGGAAGAAAACACTTTCAATATTGAGATACAATGCATAATAAGTAAAAAATCTGTCCCAAATGGAGTGACCTTTTAAGTTATTTTATTGAATATTTAATGGAAAATACCATAACATTTAGCCGGCTGATGGCTATGCCTCATCTTATTTGACCCGTTGTCAGCTCAGCATGCCCCAAATAGAACCCAGTAGTCTCCCTCAACCCCGCTCCACCCACAGTCCTCTTTCCATTCCATGGCAACGCCATGCTTCCAGTTGTCCAAGCCAAAAGTCTAGGAGCCATTCTTGAATCCTCTTCCTCTCTCACATATCACATCCCATCTGTGGCTGAGATTCTTCTTTTGGCTCTACCTTCAACATGTATTCAGAATTGGATCACTTCTCACCACCTCCACCACTACCACTCTGGGCTGGGCCATTGTCATCTCTCACTACAATAGCCTCCCTGGCCCCATTTCCACTCTTACTCTCTGCAGCCTATTCTCAACACAGCAGCCAGGGCGATCCTTTAAAAATCTTAGTGAGATAGTGACTCTCCCCTTTTCCAAATCCTGCAGTGGTTCCTCCCCTCCTCAGGTTAAAGGTTGAAGTTCTTAAAATGGTCTACCCTTAGGGTTGCCAGATAAAATACAAGATGCTCAATAAGTCTGAATTTCAGATAAACAATAAATAATTGGTGAGTATAAGTATGCCCCATGTGGTATCTATTTGCTAACCCTTAAGTGATGTGGCCCTACAGCCTCTCTAACCTCGTCTCCTTGCTGCTCCTTGCACACAGATTCCTGCTTCAGGGACTTAGGACTGGTCATTGCCTCTGCCCACGACACTCTTCTCTCTGGTATGTCTTTGACTAACTCACTCACCTTCAAGTCTTTGCTCAAATCTCCCCTTCTCAATGTGGCTTCACTTATTCATCCTATTTAATCCTATCACCTGTCCCTTCCTTTGTATGGACACTCTTACTAACTCTTTCCCATTTCTCCTCTTTCTTCTACAGTGCTTAGCACCTCCTAACAGACTTAATATAGCCATATCAATGTTGTTAAATCAAACTAGACCACAAGTATAAGGTAAAGACAGAAAAATGATGGTGCACAAAATATCCTGCTGGCTAATCAGCACAGAAGAAAGAAATGTCAATTTATCCAGGAACTTGTTATGCTTATTATTTTTTGCATGCCCGTAGGCAGATATATCTGTGTCTGTTCTTCACTAATGCTCCAAATAGCTTAGAATGGTGCCTAGTATGTAGTCAGCACTAAATAAAATATTGATTCAATGCCTTAAGGATATTTCACTAACAAAATGTCCTGCTAGGATGGCTGCAACCAAAAATAGATAATAACAAGGGTTGGTGATGATGTGGATAAATTAGAATCCTCATACACTAGGGGTGGGAATGTAAAATAGTATAGCTACTTTGGAAAACAGTTTAGCAGGTCCTCAAGAGATTAAACATAGAGTTACTATACAACCCCGTATCTCTCTCTCTTTATATAGATGTAAATATATGTAAACATATGCCCATACAAAAGTTTGGACATAAATTGTTCATAGCAGCATTATTCATAATAGCCAAAAAGTAGAAACAATCCAATATTCATTACCTGATGAAAGGATAAACAAAATACCCGTACCTGCTACTGAGATATGCTCCAACAGGAGCCTTTAAAACATCATACTAAGTGAAAGAAGCAAGCCACAGAAGACCGCAAAGTATATGATTCCATATTTATGAAATGTCCAGAATAGGCAAATCTATAGAGGCAGATAGTAGCTCAAAGGGTGCCTTGGGCTGAGGAGGATAAAAGGTATTGGGCGGGGGAGTAGTGATAGCTGAAGGGTATAATGCTTCTTTTGGAGACAATGAAAGTGCTCTAAAATTGTGATGATAGATGCTGAGCTCTGAATATACTAAAAACCATTGATGTATGCTTTAAATGGATGAGTGGTAAGGTATATAAATTATATCTCAACAGAGCTATTACTCCAAAAAAAAAAGAAAGAAAATGTTGAAGTAGATTTTCTCAGAATTCAATTCAAACATTTATCCCCCTGTTGCAAGGTACATATGGCTATAAAAACAATGTGTCTACTATCAGTTAACTCATAATATGGTAGAGGAAACACTCAACAGACATTCTGAAGTGGTATAAACTGCCAACAAAACACAGAGAAAGGCAAAATGAATTCTCACTATGTACATTTTAAACTGCTGCAAGGAGGTGCAAAGCTTTGAATGTCTGGCCTTCAAATGTGATTGTGGCAAGTGGAAAAGAGAGGAATGGTAATAAAAGATATTTAATTTTTACTTAGCACACATTTATGCTGATAATAATTCCAACAATGCAATTTGACCTTTTAGCATATGAGGAAACAGATTCAGAGGGATTCAATTAATTGCTCAAGTAAACACCTTTGGTTAGTGGAAAAGTCAGCCAGTATTTAAATAAAAATATGTCTGATGCCAAAGCCATGTTCTTTTGCCATCTGGGCAGAAGAAATGTCATGGCAAAGCTAGAGATGAAAGGAGACGACCTGTTTGGGGGAATGTCAATTCCCCTGGTGTGGTCAGAAGGGAACATTTGGAAATGAAGATGAAACAGTACATTTGGCACAAATGATAATGAACTTTAAATACAAAGCTAAGGAGTCTGCACTTTGTTCGGAAGGTTTCGGGCAGAGACTAGCATATTCAGAGCTGGGCTTTCGGTAACATCCTGTGGCAGGATTTGTAGAGGAAGACTATGGGAGAAGAGGCTGAGCGTGGGAGTCCCAGGACGAGGGCTGTAGAGGGGAGATGTGAAACAGGGGAACTGGTTATCTCTCATTTTCCTTGGTTCTTGCTCGTTAAGCTTTGTTGTCTGTTCTTCGACCATCATTAGGTTGTTGATTTCTCCGTCTTTATCTCCAGTACTGACCTTTCTTCTCAACTGCACTTTCTATTGGCAGCTGCCTCCTGGATAAATCCTCCTGGATGGCTTATGAGCATGTCAAACTGAACTCATCAAAAATTTGTTTCTCTGGCCCTTTTTATTTACCTGTGTAATGGAGTCCCTGTTAACCGAGGAACTTGAAGTGACCTTCAGACTCAGGGTCTGACAATCCACTTCTTGGAATCTGACTTTCTCACCATTCTCCAAACACACTAAATCCTTTGAAAATTCTCTGCCTTCCCCTAGTGTCTTCCCTGCCTTCCCGGTCTTCCTTCTTCAAGACCCAGCCCCACTACGGCCACCACACTGACTCCCCCAGATGCAACCAGTTAGTTGATCTCTGTGTCCAAAATACTCTGCAATGAAAGTTTGTCAGCTTCTATCTTAGGCTCTCCTACTTTATTGTCTGATGTATTTTTTGTATTTTATGTATTGTCTGATGTATTATCAGCACCTGGTATAGCAGCTGGTAAACCATAGGCATTCAACTAAATTTGACAGGATAATTGAATAAATCAAGAGGGACCAAAGAGGAACTTGGAATGAAATTTTAAGAGGGTGTGATATACAATTAGAGGCACAAATTCATGAGAAATCAAGGGTGACTCTGAATATTCTGACTTAATCGAGTTTAAGGCAATATCACTAAAGCAAGAGAAAAAAAGGAAATGTTGGAGGGAGGATACTTGTGACTTGGGATGTGTTGAGTTTAAGATGCCTGTAGAACAATGGGGTTAGAATGTTAGGTAGGAAGCTGGAACTTCCAGAGAGTTCAAGATATAAACAGACTAGGTCAAGGATAAATGACCTGAAATTAAATGAGATGACAAGGCAGGAAAAATGAAAGCATACAAGGAGCGTTGTGTGCTCAATACAAACTTTTCAGAAAAAATAAGACTATATGAGTACTTTGCTGTGTTTCCCACACAGTGCGACTAAGTTAAGGGTACACACCCACCCAGCATCCAGGCATCCCCCTTCTATCCTCTGCCTTATTTTTCCCCCTAGCTTTTGTCATTATTTGACATTCTATATGTGTTGGAAAGTAAGTTCCATAATGGCAGTACTTTTTGTATGTTTGTCTATTTTTGTTCACTGCAATGCCTTGGCACATAGTAGATGCTCAATAAGTAACTGTTGAACAAGTGAGTGAATGACTTTAATGTGTAAGTACAGATAATAAGGGACTAATATAATGAGAGAAAAACAGGTGGCTCCTCTCTCACAATATAGTCTTTATCTCTTAATAAATCATCTAGAAAGATCTTTAATTCTAGAAACCCGACTATCCTAACCATAGGAATTCTGACATCATTAAATTCTTTCTCCATTTTGTTATGTTGTCACACCTGGTCCTTTTCCCTGAATTTTCAGCCTCTGGTAATTAAAAATTAATAATTATTGTGGATACTAGAGCCAATCTGTTTTCTGTGTTTACTGCTTCAGTTCTGTCATCTGCTAATTATCCCCCCATCATGACCGCCTTCTGGATCACTGGCAATTGCCTTCTGAGTCATACCTCTCAAACATCTGGTCATTGCCTTCAAGGCTAGGAAAGTCCCATCTGCTCTCATCACCTGCCACAGTATCTGCCTCCTCTGTTACTACTCTGGGTGTGTGTCACTTGGTGCACGCCTGAAGCCAATTCTCTCCTACGGTGGAGATTCTTCTGTTACTTGCACATTATCCCTCTTTGGATCACAACTTAACACCCGACTCTTCCCAGAACCATGTGTAGATTAATCATGACTGTTTTATAGTACAACCGCCAAATATCCCAAATGCTTAAACCATTCCTGTAACGAAGTTCACATAATTTATATGGTATGTATTAAATCTTACATGTGGTAAGCAATTCCAGGAATGAATGCATATCTAGATATATCTCATCATAACACTTATCACATGTTTTTGATGAACGGAAGGCCCTTTCGGGGCAGAGAACAGACAACCCTTCTGCTCCAGGGATTAGCAGCTAAAAGTGCCTGGCACTGCTTTTGAATATTTAAAAATGTTTCTATTTTATTTTAAATGTTCACACTAAATTTGTTCTACTTTACAACACTTTATTTGTACTAATATAAAAATGCAATTCAAATTTACTCATAGGCTAAATTACCTAAATGATCACTCTAATTTTTTGAATAAATATGAGGCTTCTGGAAAACAAACCATGTGTGTGTCAACCTCTCCTGCGCTCCTGGTGTCCCTGCCTCCCCATGGGCACGTGGGTGCCACAGAAACAACACCCCACATGTGGCAAAATTTGGAGTAACTCAGAGTCAGTGCACCTAGATATTTTCACCTGCAGTATATATTAATTTAGTACTTACTTGTTGTATCTTTCTTTTATAGGTTATAAGGCATCGATACAGAGACAATGTTAATTTGGAGCTAATTTGATAGTCAGGCATTAAGAAAATGTTTATGAATAATCCCTAATACATGCTGTGGAAGCATTAAAATGAATGAAACAAGGGTCTGGATCTCTTAAAGAAGAGAAATGAACATGTATTCAGTGGTTACTCTCAGCTAAGCATTGAGCTAGGAATTCTGACACAAGTGATGTCATTTATACTCACCCCCCCCCACCCCCGCCCAAATATGACATTACAGTCCCCATTTTCCAGGTAAGGAAACAATAGTTCAAGGTGAAAGGAAACTTGGCCAACATCACATAGCCAGGACGTGGAAGCAGTATAGACCTATGTCCCTTGGACCACAAAGTTCATTCACTTTCTATAATATGACAATGGATAGCATCCAACAAGGGAAAGAAGGCAACAGAAAATGCACAGCACCACGCAGCTCAGGGTGACAGGAGGGATTCAGGAACAGACATGTTTGTTTCCGGTTAGTGAGATCAGAGAAGGCTTCATGGAATAATGGCATTAGATCTGAGCCTCGGAATGAGGGCAGGAGGTCAACAGCTTAGGAGTTTGGGCATTCCCAACAGAAACACCACAACTGAGAACGCAAGGAGAGATAAAGATGAGTAATACAGTTAGATTATAGCTTGAGCTATAACTGAGAACGCTGGGTAAAAGGTGAGCAAAAAGAGAAGGGGCCCAATTATGGGGTACTTTACATGCCAGGAAAATTAGAGTTTTAGAGTTACAGGCTGCAGTGATCTTGGTAGCCTTTTGAGTAAGGATGAATTCAAAGTAAAAAAATTCATGTAGCAGCACTGAGCAGGTCATTTGGGGGTGAGCCTCAGAAAACCAAGGTGTGGCCAGGGAATCTGCGGAAGGCAGTGAGTGCGTCTGTGAAAGAAGATTCATTATCACATGGTAACTAGTGCACCTGGAATAGGACAAAGCAGATGCTAAAAAGTAGGGAGAAGTCCCCAGTCGAGATAACTGAAGGAATAATGGGATATCATTCATTGCAATATGGAAGTCAGGACAGGTCGCTGGGTTAGAGAGAGGAGAGGGAAAGGCAGGATACTCTGGTTTTTGTGCACAGTGAAGCCAGCTGCCAGGAAGCCAGGCCTTTCTGTCAGTCAACAATTAAAGACAAAGGACAAAAGTCTGGACAGAAGCTGGAGCTATGGTTGCATATTTGGCAATAATATGCATAAAGTGATGATTAAGAGGAGGGCAGAGAGAAGCAACCAGGAGTCCATGGTAAAGTCAGAACCTCTTATCTAGAGGCTTGGAAGAAAAATAGGATCTTGTGGTGGAACCAGAGAATATGCAATTCAAGGTAGAAGGAAAGGTCAGCAGGAAATTCATGATGAGATTCGAGAAAAACATTTCAATTTGGTGATGAAGGTTACTGTAATGTTTTAGGAAATGTACTGGTTACAGGCTTTTTAATAACTATGAAAAGCTGAAGAGAATTTTGACAGCGAAGGGAAAGCTTACAGGAGCAGGAATGGAGGGTAAGTGATGGCCTTATTATATCGTTCATGTGTTTTGTTGATAGAATATGGGAAACAGGATCATGTTTTAGAAGGAGGTTTACATCCTACTGCTACTGATACATTTTTCCAAAACATCCACTTTTCAGAGGTAGTGTGCTGACATAATAGTTATTATGAATGTGAAGAAAAGGGCTTGGAGGAAGCAGTGCAAAAGCAAGACCAGGAGACATGCAGACAGATTTTCAGGGCAGTGTCTTTTTATCTCTGTGGGACTCATCCTTTGGTACAATGCTTCACGCCCCCAAATCCCCAGATCATTGCACAGCATCTTCCTTGGCTCCATCTCTGACTTGCTTTCCTCCATCTAACCTAGACATGTAAAGAGAAGACTCTGCTTTCTTCCTTAGGAAGGAAGAAGCAGGGAAAGGCAGGAACATGAAGAGGAAGGAAGAAAGGAGGGGGCATGAGAGGGAGAGGGCGTAGGGAGGAAGGGATGCAGAAAGGGGGGAGGGAGGGAGGGAGGAGGCAGGGGAGGGGAGAGAGAAGAAAAACAGAGAGAGCAGCACAGTTCAGAACTGAAAGCATCCTGTCAGGGAGTAAAAGTTCAAGCTGCTGGAAACCTCATCTGTGGATTCACAATCTAACAAAATAAAATAATCATTTTGTTATTTAATCAGTATGTTACTGCAATGAAAAATCTGTTTGTCAGTTGATAGAACCTTTTGGCATTTCACAACATATTCTAAAGTCAAAGAATCAAAGAAATTGCAGAAATAATGACAAGATAGCTTTGAGATATAATTCTTCTATCGATTTATGGAACAGAGGATCCCAGTCCGATGCTCAGAATTATGTCCAGCTTTCATTTTTGAAATAATTTTCCCAAAGCATGACAAATAAACATTACTTGAGCCCCTCCTGGGCTGTTTCATCTATTATTTTAGTATTTTGAGAACACTTACCACAGATGAAGCAGGTTGTCTTTAGAATTTCTTCTTTTTTCTGTTTTTCACTTCTGAGATCAGCAAAAGTATCAATGATGACACCAAAAATCAGGTTAAGAACGATAATGATAACAATGAAATAAAAAAGAAGGTCATATACCACTCGGGCAGCAAACAAAGGCTCCTGAAATAAAAATTAAAAAAATACATATATATATGCATACATATACATTTTCAAGGCATGGTGATTTAGCATATTGTCTAGCTAAGGGAATATATTCAATAAATATATGCTAAATTAATATAAACAGTATTCCGAGGTGGGAAAATAAGACCTACTTTCTACTTTCAATTCTTTAAATGTAATGAGAAAAGCTTCACAGCCTCCTCCCAGAACCCCTTCTGTTCTCTAGCACTTACACTCCCTCCACTCCCCCCTTGCAATGGAGGCTTACTTTTTATTATAAACCACTGTGTCACTCTGCTCATTGCATTTTGGTCCAGTAGGTTGCATCCCAGAAGTTGCACAAAAGGCATACCAATATCAATTCCAGAAGTCAACGATTAGGGAGGTGAGGAAGGACCTAATGATTCATCAATTTCTGGAGTAGGCTTTGTGCTTGGCCTTACAGGGTCAAGTACATAGAGCTCAAGCTATTCCTACTTGATGAACAATATTAAAGTACACATCAGAGGTCATGTAGTCCAGCTACGTCACAGATGAGGAAACATTAGATGAGTCGGCAACATGATACAGCCAGCCTGTTGGAGGACTGAGATTTTTTTTCAAGCTCCCAGCCTGGTGCTTGAGATTTTACAGCTAATAAGAAATTTCTCAGCCTTGCCACTTTAAGATAGGAAATCCTGTTAGAATTTGTTTAAACTTTATATTCATCATGGCTAAGCAATGAAGGCTACTTGTATTCAGAGGCAGAGAGGACATCCTCATGCCTGAGAAAGCTGACAGACGAGAGGCAGCCTAGTGCCTGCTGTTTATGTAACACTCGACTCCTCTACGGCGTTTGTCATCGTGCTGTGGCTGCTGTAACATAATACACAGTTCGAGCCTGGAACAACTGCATAAGCTCACTAACAACACAGGTTTTCAGTATATTCGTGATTTCAGTGTAATCCTAGCATACAATGAATTGGGTTTAATGGCTACCATGATACTTTTAAAGCAAATGACACAAGATAGTACCCTGAAAACCAAAAAACAGTATTGTAAATATTGTTAAGGGGGGGCTTTAAAGAAAAACAATTATGTGCTTCTTGAAAAGATAGTTCTCCTGCAGCTTACGTCTTTTGATGGCCTCCTCAGCACATCCCCCACACCGCCACCGTTCCTGAGGCCTTGGTTCAGAACGGTGACAATGCACATAAGGAGAGTGTCACATGTCCTTTCAATTCCATCTTCATATTCTTCATCAGCTATAAAAACACACAAATTAAACAATGCAGCAAACTCATGGTTTGTTTTCTGTTCATTTTTTACCTTTATTTTTATTGTTGACACTATTACAGGTGTCCCCATTCACCCCGCACCCCCCATGCCCACCTCCACCCAGCCCTCACCCCCCTCCTTCCCTCTGGCCATCACCACACCATTGCCTGTGTCTATGGGTGATACATACATGTTCTTGGGCTAATCCCTTCACCTTCTTTCACCCACTTTACCCCTCTCCCTCCCCTCTGACAGCTGTCAGTCTGTTCCATGTGTCCATGCCTCTGTTTCTATTTTGTATGTCAGTTTATTTTGTTCATTAGATTACACATATAAGTGAGATCATATGGTATTTGTCCTTCACTGACTGGCTTACTTCACTTAGCATAATAACTTCTAGGTCTATCCATTCTTGGATAATATCCTAAGAATCCTGAAACACCAATTCGAAAGACCATAAGCAGCCCTATGTTCACAGCAGCGTTATTTACAATCGCCACCCCTATGTTCACAGCAGCGTTATTTACACACCAAGATCTGGAAACAGCCCAGCACCCATCACTAGATGAGCAGATAAAAAAGCTGTGGTACGTTTATACAACGTAATAACATGCGGCCATAAAAAAGAAGGAACTCTTACCTTTTGCAAAACACATTTTTAAAATACACTATTATCTACTTCCAAGGATCTATTTTTTCATAACTGTGCCATGACAGTTTTTTGAAGTCACATAACACCTGTTTTATATGTGGCAGCCCACGACTGACACAGGCTGATAAAGCCACTGAAGTATTTTTTCTTCCATCAGTGGAAAAGGACAGAATGAGAAGGACAAGCCAGAAGAAACCTGACATTCTTGCCCAGGGTTGTGCTGTGGGTGGAGGAGGCTGTGGTAAGGCCTCTGGAAGACTCAGCTCCCTGGAAGCAGGGGTGCTGCAGGGAAAAGAGCGCACAACGAAGTGAGGTGGGCCCAGCTTCGAGTTCTGCTCTGCCCCGGTGCTGGGACTTGGGCAAGCTCCTTAACCTCAGTAGCTTCCTCTGCAAAATGGGAAGTTTATTTAAAGATTATACCCTTCAGAGTATTATATTTAAGATACACAAAACATTTTGCAGAGAGATTGGCATACACATTGTAGGTGCTTAAAAATTAGGGCAGATATTATTTCATTAACTAGCTTAAGGTCTAAATTTTCTTTTTTTTTTTTTTAAAGATTTTATTTATTTATCTTTAGAGGGGAAGGGAAGGAGAGAGGGAGAGAAATATCAATGTATGGTTGCTTCCTGTGCATTCCCTGCTGGGAACTGGCCTGCAACCCAGGCATGTGCCCTGACTGGGAATCGAACCGCGATCTCTTGGTTCACAGGCCCGCGCTTAATCCACTAAGCTACGCCAGCCAGGGCAAGGTCTAAATTTTCTTAATGACCAGCATGGAACTACGGATAGGAAGTGGAATGTATTTATGTGAAAAATTCATTTTATGCAAATGTAGTTATGTGACAATATTTAGTGGAAAATGGGGAGAGAGAAAAAGATACAACAAGACAAAAAATTCCTAGTCTTACTTCGTAGAATAGTAAAGTTACCAAACTGGTAATAATTTACAGTCATCTAAAATAGTAAAAAAATCATACTAAATTAAACACTGAAATCCGGATTTTCTCATACTGATAAGTAAGCAGAAATGTATTTTTCTTGTTACAAAGTTAAAAAACCGTCGTGGCACTGAATTTTGGTATTGTATAGCCACAGCCTGCCTGTCAAGGCATGAGTATAGTAACAAGAACCAACAGAGAAAAAAAAAGAATCAGCCTAATTCTGTCTGCATGATCCATGACCAACAGCCTGCTTGGTACTTTGTTACAAAAGGCTGATTTTCCTCTTGAGAACTGACTTTATTTTAACATCACTTGGATGAGGGATCCCCCCCTTTTAGCTCTATGCAGAGCTACTTCTTTTTAAAACACTCAGGGCTGAAGTCAGAGATGTGCAGGCACCAAGTGCAGCCTCCAAGGTCTCAGCAGAGTCTGTGCTGGACCACTTACCTTAGAGGTGAGCTGCAAGGCACAATTCTGATTCAGGAAGGAGAAGAATACAACTGCTTTTGGAGGAAGGAGGAATGGGGAGCAGGTGGGGCTGGTGGTGGCAGCAGTCAGAGCAGCAGAAGAGACAGGTAGGCAGAGAGAGCAGGGAGAAAGCTCAGTTTGTGACGTGCCCGTGAGGTCCCGGACACCCGGTGCTGCCTTCTAATGGGATGGCTAGGGAGAACGTGAAGAAAAACAGTTAGAAATGTATTAGAGAGTTAAAGAAGTTTTTAAAGAGAGATGTGGTTTTCCAGTAATGAGGTCGGAGGGAATATGTCTCTATGTTACTTTGCCACAGTTAGCTTTGCAATCAAAGTCTTCTTATAACCAGTGGCAGGATCTGAATTCGTTTATTTAATCAGCAATATCACACATGTGTTTAGTAAAGACTTATTAATCAGTACCTACAAACTACAGGGAACTGTTCCCATCTCTCCCCAAGAATCAGAAATTTGGTTGTTTGTTCTTTAACAGGCGAGCTAGTAAAATCCACACACAATTCATGTGATTAGCCATTGTGAAATAAAATAATTGGTTGCAAATATACAATGAGAGAATTGGCTTTTTGTGTGGCATATAAATAGGGGGAGAATGCCAAGTGCAGGTTAATGCCAGCAATAGTCCAGTTAACACACTCTTTAATAACTAGAGCACAGGCATGCCAATTTTATATAGTAGCCTCTGTGAGCTTGGTTAAGGAGATTCTCCCTTTGTGAGATGGATCCACTCATAATATGTTAAGCCATGTTCCTAGGCCCTCAGGCTGAAAGCCAGGTCCTGAGTCATGGCAAGTTCACCTAAGTGCTGCCTTCTAGAGACCTATCTACATACCAGGCTGGCCTCCCCAAGCCAATCCTGCCTCATTGCACTACATCAGTAGCCCTGGGCTAGGTGCTAGGAGTACAGGTGGGAAGCTGAAGGTGTTGCCGCCCCTAGGAAACTTATGTTCCCCTAGGAAAGGTAGGTAGGTCAGCAGATGAACAAAGGCAGTATCGTACCCCAAGTTCCTGCAAAGACAGGAAGGATGTGCATCTCATGGACTGGGTGTCAGGGTCAAGCATCCTTAAGGAGGTGACACCTGGATTGAATCTTGAAAGAGAGGCATGTTTGGCCAATAAAAATCAGTGATGCAAAACATCCCAGACAGATGAAATGGTGTGAGTAAAGGCAAAATAGACATGAACGCCATGTAGGGTGCTTGGGGAGTTGCAGGTGAACTGCAGGTGAACTGGACTGATTGGGCCTTTGGTGCCTGCAGATGAGTGTGGGCGCTGTGAGAAGAGGAGCAGGCAGAGATCAGATGAGGAGAAACTCATACACTGAGATGAAGAGTTTAAACTTGATCCTGAAAGCTGTGGAGAGCCACTGGAGAATGTTCAACAGGGGCAAGTGGGTTACTATCCAGTTGGTGAAACTCCGGCTTCCAGCCAGAGGTGACTTAGGAAAGGATGGTCCCATTAGGTCCCAGAAATAGACAATTCAGAAGGAGGAACTGGATACAAGGTGTTTTGATGAAGACAATGAAAGAATCTCAGATGATTCTTAAGCTTAGGAATAAGAAGATGAGAAAACATTTTAAAAAGCTAGAGAAGACAAGAGAACTGGGAGAGTACAGTATGAGATAAAACATGCATTGCAGGTCTTTGAATAATGTCATTTTGTTGAACATTGTTTCATTATAATGTTGATGAGATGCCATAGTAACTTAACTCATATCAATTAGCTTATGATAAAAGTGTTTTCATTTTATGTTGTTTCCAAGAACCTCTCAATAAAGTCAAATGAGGACATATTGTACTTAGGTAAGACAAATTAACATGTGATAAAAGCTACAGAAGTAGTGAAAAGAGATTAGAATAGAGAGAAAAACTCTAGCACCATGGGTGATTAGAGGGGAGTCCCTCTTATTAATGTAGACTCCAAGTCTTCCTTGAATGGACTAAGACAGAAGTAGAGAGACATTCCACATGGCACAGTCAGAGAGCCCCGGAGGTGTAAAAAATTATTTGCTGCTGTGATGAACAGCAAATAAACAGTATGTAGAGGAGTGGAAGATAAAGCTGGAAAGTCTCTGTGAAGTTTTACTGAGTTTTGATTTTATTTGGCAGGCGATGGGCCATGGTAGAAATCTTGAGATGGGGGAAGAGAAGGAAATGTTCAAAGCAGTGATTTCTGACAAGTAGTCGAGGGGTGATATAGTGGATGAATTGAAGAGGAGAGAATGAGCAGGGGTAGAGAGACCACTTAGGTGGCCGGCATAATAATTCAGGCAGGATGCGCTCTCAGCCTCTACCGGGCGATGACAGTAGGAATGGAAAGGATGAATGAACGGGAGCTGATGGGACTCTAGGCACAAGGGAGAAAGCAGCATTAAATACCACACTAAAGCTTCCAGCTGGAGGTGACTTAGGAAAGGATGGTCCCATTAGGTCCCAGAAATAGACAATTCAGAAGGAGGAACTGGATACAGGGTGTTTTGATGAAGACAAGGAAAGAATCTCAGATGATTCTTAAGCTTAGGAATAAGAAGATGAGAAAACATTTTAAAAAGCTAGAGAAGATAAGAGAACTGGGAGAGTACTAGAATCCCAAATGAAGGAAGAAAATACTTTAAAGTTGGAGAAGGTATCAAAAAATGTCCCAATTACGAAAGGGCCAAGGGCAATGAAAAGCAAGGAAAGGTTGCTGGATTCAACAATTACATCATAGGAAACAACAGGAAGTTGACAAATAGTGAAAGAGAAGATGGTTGATGCAGAAATTGATGGAGACAGTGGAGCCAACATTTTCCAGGAAATTTGTAACTGAAAGGAAGGGGAATGATAGAATAGTAGTTTGGGAGGAATAGCAGAATGCAGAGGAATGTTCAATTAGGACCTAAGAGGAAGGGAGGGAGCAGATGTAGCAAGGAAAAGATTTCAGACCTAAGAAAGAAGGTCTAGCTAATGGTGGCAAGGGAGGCGTGATGACACAGAAGCAGCTAGGAAAGCAATGAGCAAGCACGGCTGTTTACGAGCAAAGGGAAAGAATTAGCGGACCTGGACTTTTCACGTGGAGACATGTAAAAAGAACTAAATGTACACATGTAAGGAACTTAGAACATTGGGGCATAGGGTGTAATAAATTCTAGGTATCGTGATTATCTTTATTACTAATAAATGGCTGTTAAATCTTATGCAAAGTTATAGTTTTAACATAACACATTTAATGCTTGAACAAGATGAGATTATTATTCTCACATTCAGTTGAGTATTAGTAAAATAAAGTATTTTTCATAGTTCATATATAAATAAAATGTTTCATATGAGGAAAGGAACAAAAATACATTCTGTTGGTTTTGAAGTATTTCCTTCCTATCTGAGGTGCTCGTCTGGCCAACATGTCAGTGGTGTTGAGGTTGAGAAACTCTGTTTTATTATAAAGTTTTGTTTTGTTTCTTAAAATGCTGGACATGCTTGAATAAGAGTATTTAATAATGTTATTTTTCTGCTTTAATAATTAAATTATTTATTTTGATGGTTTATTAGAAAGCAATAGATTGTCATTGAGATACATTTAAAATTTTCAGTTTGCTAGTCTACTTTTTTGGGGGACTATATTCCCTGCGTGTACTTTGCATCCCCGTGACTGTTTCGTGACTACATGACCACCAATTTGCATTTCTCAAACCTGTCACCTTTTTCACCCACCTCCACACCCCTTCCATCTGGCAAGCATCTGTTCTCTGCATCTCTGAATCTGTTTCTGTTTTGTTTGTTCGTTTATTTTGTTTTTTATTTTAATTTTTTATGTTGTTATTTTTCAGTTACAGTTGACACACAATATTATGTTTCAAATGTACAACCCTGTGATTAGACATCATATAATTTATCAAGTAATCATCTCGATAAATCCAGCACACATCGGACAGCACACATAGTTACCACGGTGTCATTCACTATATTACCCATGCTGCCCTTCACACACCCAGGAACATTCTGCAACTACCGATCCAATTTGCACTTTATTTTTAAAAATCCTTACTCAAGAATATGTTTATTGAATTTAGAGAGAGGAAGGGAGAAAGAAAGAAACATTGATGCGAGAGAGAAACATCAATAAGCTGCCTCCTGCATGCACCATGACCAGGAATCAAACCTGCAACCTAGGTATGTGCTCTGACAAAGGATCGATCCTGTAACCTTAGGTGGAAGGGACAATGCTCCAAGTAACTTAGCCACCTGGTCAGGGCCAATTTATACTTCCTAATCCCTTCACCCACCTCACTGCCCCCGCCAACCCCACTCCCATCTGACAACTACCAAAATGTACTCTGTATCCATGAGTCTGCCACTATCTTGCTTATTTGTTTATTTTGATTTTTTTAGGTTAAAATTGTTGATATATATGTATTTATTGCCACTTTATTATCATATATATACATTTTTAAATCCTCATCCAAGGACATTTTTTCATTGCTTTTAGAGAGAGAGGGATGGGAGAGACAGAGACAGACAGACAGAGAGAGAGAGAGAGAAATTGATGTGAGAAATATCGATCAGTTGCCTCCCACACACACCCCAACTGAGGATCAAACCTGCAACCCAGGCATGTACCTAAACTGGGAATCAACCCTGCAACCCTTCTGTGAATGGGGTGACACCCCAACCAACTGAACCACACTGGCCACTACTATTATTCACACACACACACACACACATATATATACATATGCATATACATATATATAGATATATTTTTTCCCCTTAAAGAACACCCTTTAACATTTTATGTAATACTGGTTTGGTGGTAATGAACTCCTTTAGCTTTCCTTTGTCTGGGAAATTTTTTCCTTAAATTTTAAATGATAGCTTTGCTGGGTAGATAATCTTGGTTGTACATCCTTGCTTTTCATCACTTTGAATATTTCTTGCCAAGTCCTTCTGGCCTGCAAAGTTTCTGTTGAGAAATCAGCTGAGAGTCTTATGGGAATTCCCCTATAGGTAACTGATTTTCTCTTGCTGCTTTTAAGATTCTCTCTTTGTTTTTAGCCTTTGGCATTTTAATGATGATGTGTCTTGGTGTGGGCCTCTTTGGTTTCCTTCTGTTTGGGTCCCTCTGCGCTTCCTGGACTTGTCTATTTCCTTCACCAGGTTAGGAAAGTTTTTCCTCATTGTTTTTTCACGTAGGTTTTCAATCCCTTGCTCTCTCTCTTCCAGCACCCCTATGATGTGAATGTTTACATGCTTGATGTTGTCCCAGAGGCTCCTTACACTGCCCTCACTTTGGGATTTTTTTTTCTTTTTTTCTGTTCTGATTGGGTGTTTTGTTTCTTAGTCTTGAACTTTAATTATAATCAAGTCATTATGGAAATGCTGCTTTTAAGAAATTTTAACTAGGAAAAAAACAATTAAAAATGCTGGGCACTCAGAAGGAAGCCAAAAGTAGAGTGGCATTAAGGCTGATCAGTTTCTGGTATTCAACAGTCTTTTTTGTTAAAGTAAAATATGAACACATATTAAATCTGAATTACTCATACATGTTAGACATCTGTGAACTGCCTTCCTTTTCTAAACATTCAAATGATCTTTTCACTCAGAAAATAATTATGACTATATTTTGTAAATTGTCTCTACAGGCCTTACTTTTCTAGAAAACCAGTTTTTGGGTTTATTTTTTAACTGAATACGTTTGTCTAGGAAGTCAGGGAGGTCTGTAGCAAATGAAATAAAAATTCTTTTTTTTCCAGCCACAGTTGGTTGCTAGTTACCACGCTGCTGCTGGGACAATGACCCTGCCAGCATCTGCCAGAGCTTCCTCGGGAACTGGCCGCTCGGCCTCTCGAGTGCCACAAGGCTTGTTATTATGTTGCTGTGTATCTCTGGGCCTTTGTAATGTGGTCCTGCTGCCCACAGGTAACAAACCAGGCTCCTCACAAGTGCACACTAGGGTTGACAAATTAAAATTCAATCCTGGTCATAGAGATAGAAAAGTTATTTTTAAATCTAAGTGAAACACGCTGCACAGCAAACACCAGGTTCTAGCTGCTATTCTACTTTTGTAGTTAAATACATGTGGCCAAAATATAAAGGGCTGCAAGATTAAATCCATGGAATTTTCAATCAGATGAATTTTGTTAGTTACCATGTCAAATGCAAAAAGGGCACAGAAGAAAAAGTAGATACAGGCATTCCTGCAGTTTTTAATACTGATTTAGGAATGATCCCGGCTTGTGAAAAGCTATGGCCACCATCTCTGGCTCCCCACTACATCTCTGTCACACCTCCAGTGCTAAAATTCCTCCCAACTCTGGGAGCTTTTCCTGAAAAGTCATACCTGCCTCTCCCCACCATTCCCAACTCAGAGCCTAAAAAAATGGGGAGTTGCCCCTGGAATGATACAGCGGGAAGGACTGTCCACATCTGACCATAGAGAAAAGACATGTTCTTTGTGTAATATTTTAAGTAAGTAAGTGGTTGTAGAGGTTTTGATGGGAAGCCTTTTATGAATTTGTATTCAGAGTTACAAACTGATATCCAAACACACCATGTAATAGAACAGAGTTTCCCAACCTCAAAGCTATGACATTGGACTGGAAAATTCTTTGATGTGGGGGCTATCTTGTGCAGTGGGACAATTAGCAGCATCCCTGGCCTCTACTCACTAGATGCAAGTAGCACTCCTCCCACAGTTATGAAAACCAAACAAGTCTTGAGGCATTGACAAATATCCCTGGGACAGCGGGTGGAAGGATACCAACTCCAGTTCATAAATACACAACAGAGACTATTTACGAAATTGCCCTTAGGACACAATATGCATAAAGAAAATCTATCCAAGCATTTTTGGGGAAAGGAAATATGATAGGCAGAACTTTAACAACCTCTAAATGTGGGCTAGGAAAGAAATAATTTATATAGAGATTAATCCTTTAATTAGGAGGCGATAACACTCAGAAGGCTGGAGTACAGGCTTTGGAATCAGGGAGCTAGATTGATTTACTAGCCATGCGACCTTACTTAAGGTCCTTCAGTGTTTTACCTCTAATATGAAGATAATTAGTCACACCCATCTATCCTCAGGGTCTGCACATACTGTTTTCCCCTGTGACCAGGATGCACTTCTCCTTCCTCTTGGCCTGAATGACTCCTTCTCCTCCTTCATGCCTCAGTTTAAATAATCCCTCCTCAGAAAAGCCTTTCTGTTTGATCTTCCTGCTACCCGGCTCTCTTGTGACTACCTATCATAGAACCACTGGAGGGACTCACCATATTTTATAACTTTATGTTTCTGCCACTATTTCATAAGGTCCAAAAGGGCCAGGATCCACGCTTGTTTACTCAACAGTGTGTCCTGAATACCTGGTGTGGGGGTTGGTCCGCAGTACAGGCTCAACAAATACTGATGTATGTATGGATGAAGGAATAAAAGAACACGTAAGGTTTTTTAAATTACTAATATCATCATCAGCATCGTCTAATGATGTACGGGGTAGACAACTAACTTCCTGTTTTACAGAAATATTTACTTCATTTTTTTCAATATTAAGATTAAAATGTCCCTATTAGTAATAGCCTATGAAACAATTACAACAGAATGTCTGGCTGAACATCACCAGCGCCTGGAGAACTGTAGAAAGCTGGGCAGCCACGACCCGGGCTGGCTAGGTTTACAGCATGTGCGATGTGGAAGACCTCACTCTAGGAGACTGGGCTCTGGCGGTTACCTCGCTGTGCCTTAGGGGCTGCTGGCTCCCAGGCTGTGGGAGGGCATCGCTAGCTCACCCGCTGTGCAGGGCTCCCTGGGTCGGCCGCCTTTCTGGTAGGGGAAACACTAGCTTTGTTGTGGCTCACTGGCAAAGTAATGTTCTGTTCTTAAAAATCAAATCACAGGTAAAGTATATCTTCTTTAAAGCAAAGGAAAGAATTTTAAAGTAATATTCAGATATAGAAGAGCGAGGCAGGAATAGGTTTACTATATATGTCGGAACCATGTTGTTAAAATATTTGTGCTAACAAGAAAGTAACTTTTTAAACGTATCATTTTTCACATTTTGTTAAGAAGAAAAATGCTGAGTAGAAAAGAAGATAAGTACCAGTGACAATAAACTGAAGTTCCAGGTGCCCAAAAGACCCTAAGAGCTATTTAATTTTATGTAGCTATTTCATTTCACCCAGCCACTTAAACTATGTCCAAGTTTTCATAGTTGCTCTCTGTGTTTTTTTAAAAAAATAATAGATAATGATCAGAGCAGAAAAGTATCTGCAGACCTAAATTTGAGATTGTGACAGATTCTGCAGGCTGCTGGCAAATGAGCTTGATGCTGGTCCCCAAGATAACACACCAGAGCAGATCACTAGGGTGGCAGTGTGGACGGAGTCGTGATCAAAGAAGCCAGTACGGGTTCAGGCTCACCTCACACTGGGGCTGTGACAGACACTGTACGGCTGGGCTTTGGCAAGGAGGCTTTGAAAGGGGCATGCTAATTTTTTAAAAATGGAGAACCATGGGCTAAATAATAATAGTTTATTTAAGACCTATTTTCATGTGGCGAAGAACTGAGAGAAATGTGACTACGTCAATATGAAGGCATGTTTCCAGCAGCACAGTAAAGAACTCTGTTGTTAGCACTGTCCTATGCAACATTTCTAGCACGAATTGTCTTTGTGGGCTACGTATGGCTTCCACTGAATATTCTTCTTAAAAGGAAAAAAAACTTCAAAAAACGTTACAACCATTCTTAGCCTGAGGTGACAAGTCAGATCTCCCCATGAGCCATAGCTTGCTGGTTCCTGTTCTAGAGCTGATCAAACTTGAGGATGACACAAGAGAGAATAAATACATTGCCTGACAGAAACAGGGTCCACTAAGGTACCAGGACACCTTGGAACTGGAAGGGACCTGAAACGTGGAGATCAGCTGGTCAAAACCTCCTAATCTAGTCACAGGGCGAACCGGAATGGCCCTTAGATTACAGGTTGGCAGACATAAATAGAAATAAGCAAATGGTTTTACACTTGAAATTCCAAACTCCCAGTTGGATGAGTATAGGATAGGCATGTATGGCTTGACAGCTGAACCAGTGAAGAACGGCGTTTTGGCAAAGACTCAGCCACATATGAGTCAAGAGTGTGGTGTGACAGCAAATTCCACTGTCTGGAGTAAAGCATCGCCACTCCACTTCTCACCCCGGAGTGTGACATCACGGGTCAGTGCTGGAATACGTGAGGGTTGAGGAAATGGGAAGTGAAACTGGACGGTGCAGGTAACAGGACTGTAGACACTGCAGAGCACAGGAAGCTGCACGCGCGGAGAGTGAGCTGGCCCCTTGTCTCGAGGCCCTGACTGGGGACCCAGGAAGGAGGGGGGAGAACATTCTTGGTGGCAACTGCTCACGGTGCCTACAGTGGCTTGGACACTGGGATGAAATGCATTCGTGTGTTTATTTCTCCCTTTAGGTCATGAGGCACGAAATATTCAGTCAGTAGAAGGGACTCCGTTTTTCCTCAAGCAACAGTCCAACATCTCAAGGAAACAGGAAACTCAGGAATGAAGGCATATCATTTATGCCCAGCCAAAGTGCTCCCAGATGGAAGTGGGGAAATCCGCCCTTACACTGTGCTTTACCCTTTCTTCCTTCATCTTCCCTGAATCCAATTTTGTCCTTTAATAACGGAAGACAGACTAAATCCATTATATATGTATATATATGTGTGTGTATATATATATATGTATATATAGAGAGAAAAAGAGAGAGAATATCTCTTTATATACGAGATATAAGATATATATGAGACATTATATATATATCTTTAACTAAAGACATATACTCCCTAAATTGTTGCTGCTTCTGGAAACAGATCAATAATTCCTTCTATAGCTCATTAAATTTCACATATGCCACAGTTTCCAAATTATTGAGAACTAGAGTTTAAAAATTATTTTTATATGCATGTTTCCATTAGCTCCTTTGGAAGCAGGGAATGTATCATATTCTGTCTCTTGCTCTCTCCTTTCCTGTCTGGCCAAGCCATCTGAGCAAAGCCCAGGGAATTTGTGTAACATATCTAAGACAGACACATCCAGAAAGTGGCAAGCTCAGGATTAGAACCAAGATGTTTTAATTCTAAGCCCACACATTTCCAGGTTCTTTATTAAAGGGTCTCGCTCAGTGTGGTATGGGTGTGCAATATGGTAGCAGAATTTTTAACAGCATGTACCACAGGTAAGTTTGATAGGTTTTCATGAATGGAAATAATATAAGGAACAGGGTGGGGGTACAAAATGGCAGAGTTGGGAGCCCGTTGTTTAGTTTGAAGCTTCTTGGTTCTGTTACCCTCCATTCTTGTATTTCAAACCACCATGAAAATCCTAGAGCAACTCTGTAAGCAGCAATAACATTTATCACATAAACACAACTGGAAGTATCAAGTTTATACTGTTCTGGAGTCATTTTTACTGACCTGTATTTGAAGCTGGTATCGTGGATGAGCAGTTTTCCTTGTTACATGTTCCCATCATGGAAGTTAAAGTCATAGTAGGAATGTCGTTACTTCCTGAGAACAAAGTAGAATATGGTATAGAGACAAATATGCAAATAACAAGGAATGAACACACAGTTACAAAGGCATGTAAATAAAAGGCACTACTACCCCGGCTTAGCTGTGTTCCTAAACTCTTAGTTTGAAAGGCTGAAGAATTTTGCCATTGAAGAAATTTTATAAATAGAGAATAGGTTCATGGGCCAATCTGCTTTTATAACTTAAAAATAGTTTTTTTATTTATTGATGCTAGAGAAAGAGGAAGTGGAGAGAGACAGAGGGAAAGGGAGAGGGACAGCAAAACATTAATTTGTTGTTCCACTTATTCGTATATTCATGGGTATTTACTGTACGTGCTCTGACTGGGGAAGGGACCCGCAACCTTGGCGGATCAGGACAACCTTCTAACCAACTGAACTATCTGGCCAGGGTCTCTTATACCTTTTTAAAGTTGCTGACAAAGTAGTAAAAATAATGTAGACTTTAACCACCATGTGTAACAATGATTCCGCGGCCAAAGGTGTTTAGGGTTCGGACCTGGAACGCCAGAGGCACATTTCTCCCAATGCAGTTGGTGCTCCCTGAGCTCTCAGCCACGGGTGGGTCCCTGTGGCGGAGGCAGGGCTGCAGGTGGGGGTGTTCTTACAGGGAACAGGGTGTTAAATGCCTCAGGGAAGCAGGAATCTTCTCCCAAATCCCTGGTCAGGTTCTTCTCTTCCTCTGTCCCCAAGGATCCATCTGCCTGCTGGCTCACCAGTTATTTCCTTGGCCCAGAAGGGAACAGAAAAGAGTAACCTTCCTATCTATGTGAAACAAGTTTCATAAAAATATTGTTTGTTGTTAGTAACAGATACAAAGTGAAGAGGTTTCTTCCTCTCAAACCTATTTTTTTCACATGGAGCCAGTTCATTTTCACGTACAAAGAGCTGAAGAAATGTTCAAGTGTGTTTCCAAGCAACACCACAGCAAGGTCACCCTGGTGCTTGGATGACTTAAGAGTGGGTGTGGTGAGTGGGAGCTGGCGTTAGGACAGGTGGAGAGGAGGTGCCCGGGCCGGGGGTTGCCTGCCAGAACTGGAGTTCACCGGAGGAGGGGAGGCCGCACATTTGACCTCCACCTGTCCCTGCCCCTGACTTGGGCAAGACTGGGGGAAAGGGTAGAGTGGGTTTTGGGTTGTCAGAGAGGGAGAGAGGTGGGGTGTCTGAGTGTGCTCTGTAGCCATTCCCTTGCTTCCTAAATGTTTGCTGACCCTGTGCTAGGCTCTGAGGGCCTGGAGTCAAGGCCTTGGAGAACCAATAATCAATTCGGGAGCACAGAGCAGTATGGACATAATTTTATAGACTGGAGGAAGTGAACTACAGATAATGTAATGTTGTGTGTTAGGAGAGGGAGATCTAAGTTCCAGAAAGAAAAAAAGGAAGAGAGCTTTTTGGAGAAGGATTAATCTAAAAGAGACACGGGATTGACACACAGGGAGATGAGGTAGGGAAAGGGGCAATTCCAGTTGCAATTCATGTGCCAAAAGGCACAGACAGGATGGCAGAGTGACCTGGGCTTCCAAGCTAATGATTTTAAACCAAGCGTCCCACAGCCAGCACCAGCCTCAGAGAGGCACTGGAACGCATGAGCGAGGGAACCAGGGCTGTGGTCAGACTGGAAGACAGGGGCAGGCAGAAGGGAGGCTGACGGGCAGGGAAGCCACACAGGAGGGTCCTGCAGTGTTCCAGGTCAGAGGAAATGAGGGTGAGAAACAGGAGGGCAGCCGTGAGAATGGGGAAGAAGGGACCGAAGTGAGAGAGACTGTCACCTCCACTTGTCAACAGAACCTTCCCTCCAACTCATCAGGCTTTTCTAAGACATGGGTCCCCTCTGTAGTCAATTGGAGGCCCCTCCTCCTTCATCTATCAGGAAGCAGATTCTACTGGTTCCAGAGGTAGGGTGAGCCTTCTCCTAAATTCCAGTGCCCATTGCAAATTCTCTGCCCTCCACTCTCATCTGCACCTGTGATACTCTTGCCATCGGGCTCTAGAGCTCTCAACCTCCCCTCTCTCTCAGTTCCTGGCTTTCTGGTTATGAATTCATTCACTGAAGAACTGCCTACTTACGCACTTCAAACTTCACTTGCTACATAGGTGTGTCATCCTCAGTAATTTCACTCAATGTTAGCAGTAAAGAGTGTGTAATACTTGAAATATGAACTTTATGCCTTGTCTCAACAGACACTAATATATGGCACTGAAGTAAATTAAAAATATCATGAAATTAAGGGTGCTTTTCCCAGGGCATGGTATCACATTCACTCTCATTCTATGAAACAAAAACTCTCAAGGTCTGAAGAATCAAGAGGTTAGCTTTGTTAGCCGTCTCATGTGCTAGATTCTTAGAATTTAATGCTTTCTCTTATAAATATGAATACATTTAATAAAGAGCTTGACATTTTACATCTAGTTTTACCTATTTTGTAAGCAAAAAAGGAAGCTATTTTTACATTTCTAAAGAAGATATTTACATTCATAATATAATAACACTGACTTCCTTCATAAATAACACAATTAAAAATATTTACTACTGGATTCAGAAAACAATAACCACTGGACACATTTGAGTTCAGGAATTATGATGCTTTGGCTTCAGACTCACCCTGCGCTAAGTAACTCAATGTGATCCTACCTCATAAACAATTAAAACTTGAAAAATTTTGAGAGCATGTAGTTTATCATTCACAGATAGTTTAGTAAAAGGGAGTTTGAGGGTATTTATATATGTGAGCTTTTCTTCCAATTATTTATACCTGTAAAACTCTGGGGAAAAAGGAGCATTTAAAGAACAAGAAATGCATTAACACAAAATATTTCATGTTCCTGAGAGCAGAAAATAATACTTAGGTATGAAATTCAGTCTCAAGTTTAATAACTTTTAATCTAAGTATATGATCTTTATATTCTGTGTCTTGACCACTTAGACTTAATAAAAGATCTAAATGTCATTTAATTATCCCATAGTCTAAGAAAGATGCTACCAAATATCATTAGTTTAATAATTAAGAACTGTTTGTTAAAGGCAAGAAAGAATATGGTTCATAAGGCACTGCTAATTAAAGTGTACCTTTAAACTCAGTGGCTTAAGAGAGTGAGTCATCTTGTGGTTTCCAATCCCTACAACCCATCAGCACAAGGTCACCTGCAGAAATTAACAGCAAAGTACAGAACTATGATTGCTACTCAGCAAAGTAGGAGCAGAGGAAAAAGAGTCATAAAGAAATTTAACCAAACCAACAAAAGGTGGGAAAGTAGTAAGAAGAAACCTTTAGAAAGCATAAGTAAAAATTCAAAATCAGAGGGAAAGAATAAGCCCTGATATGACAAGAATCACAGTGAGTGTAAACAAATAATATCTAACCAGTCAGCCAACAAAAATAAATATTGTACAGAAATTCTGATGGCCACGTACTGATGGATTGAGCTCCTTAATGACAATATTTTGAGTATCTTTATATACTTATTTCTTACTATATGATGGTTTCAAGTCAAAACATTTATTGTTTTCAATTATTTAAGTATAATATGATGTACTGTGAGCAAATATGTATAGAGTAATGGTTGTAAATGATACCATATGTTCTTGGGAGAGAGGGAAAAATATGAAGAAAGCATCCCAAAGCTATTATCCTACACTGAAGTTGTTGACTGCCTTCTGGAATATAGTTGTCATTGAAACTTTCTTATTGAGACTGAGCTTAGATGATGTTGCTTGTATAAGGATATTCCTATACTCACAGAGAGCTAATATACAGCCTAAAAGTATTTTACAGTTGCGAGCTCTTAGTGAATAGGACATGTTTTCAAAGGAATGAAAGAAAACATTTCCTCTATTATTGTTTATCTGTAATCCTCCTAACAAGCTACCTACACATCACACCTGCTATCAGAGAAAGCTCATTTAGTGGTAATAGCAGTACCTGTAATGGGAGTTCTGTTTTTCAGCCTGTCCACTTCCATGGTGAAGTCATCCTTCAGAAAAAGGAACCCAATAATGGAAAACAGGTAGACAAGGATGAGAGCCAGGACTGCAGTTAGAATAATGGAGCGGCCATTCCGTGTGACACTTTTTATGACATTGAGCAGCGTCTCTTCTCTGTACACCAAATCAAAAAGCTACAAAAAAAAGACACCACACACACACACAGACAAAAGGAGCAAAAGATAAATAAATATAAAGGTCATTACAAATACAAATGCAAGTCATTTTAGTTTATCTATGAAAAATAACAACCTAAATGACACCTTAAAAATGAACCAAAATATATATTGCTGTCCATTGCTAACAGTATGAATAAACTGTTTTTAAATAAGGAGAACTCTAACACCACATATAACGTGCATCTGTTGGTTTTCTAACCAACATAATTGCAATTGTGTAAGACATGAAAATAGCATAGCTTCAAATTTGAATTTAGAAAATTTATAGTTATACTTAACCAACTTAGCTACTTATTCCTTATTTTTAGTCTTACTGATATTCTGCAGTTGCTTCTGGAATATGTAAAATGGCTAAAGTGAGAATGCTGAATTAGGTTTGCTAAGTGATGAATAATTGACAGGCTCTTTAAATGTATTGTTTAATCAAGTGTTTACAGGCAAATTTATGAGAACAATTTTATGAACCTGTTGCAATAGAAAAGGCATGAAATTTTAAAATATGAGAAATGAAAGCATCTTTCCTTAGTAAAGGGGTATAATGAGGGCAAAACATTACTTTAGTATATGTTTTTGAAACAGTAGTATGAACAAAATTATAATACACAATTTTGCTAATTCATTTCCTCTAATGGGTTATTCTCCATTATGTGTTTAGTAGTAGAAAAATCTATGCACTAGTCAAGAACCTAGATATGTGTTTGCTCTCTGGGGTCAACATTAAAAATGATTTAATTTTTTTGCTCTATAAAAAGCAGAAATTGTACATTAGCAAATATATATTTTATTATCAAAAGCTGATTAAAAGTAATAATTTAACATTCACTTAAAAAGGCATAAATACCTGTTTGGAAATAAGGAGTATTTTTAAAATTGGAATAATCAGGGTTTGTCTTCTGCCATCTGTGAGCAGTGACTAGAACTTCTGAACTGGTTGAAACAATCAGGTATGAGTGTCACACATCCCGTCAGAAACCCCAGAGCAATGGACTCTGTTTTTCTGAGTACTGAGGGTTATACAGTTACTTTCCGATCTAACTGTAGCCTTACAATTAATTGTTATAAAGTTATTAGATTGTTTGCTCAACTTAGGAACTGTCATTCATGGTGGTAAAATTTAAAAAAATAAGTATGTTTAACTATTTTGCTATCTGTATTTTGGAGGGAGCAGCAAACTCTAGCAATAAAGTCAACATTCTTTAGTACAGACAAATTAACTGATGCAAATTCAACTTCCAAATTATCGGTTCAGTGACTTATTTAAGCATTTAGTTGACAAAAGGAGATTTTTCTTAACTGTAACTCACTAGAGGCTTAAAGAAAATGTCTGACAATGGGCTGTATGTCACTTCTGGATAGTTTCTGGAACTTTATAGCTTTCAGAAGCTCATGTGATGGTTGCAAAAATTGCCTATTCTTAGGCCCCAATCTACTCTCACGGATCAGAATCTTGAGAATGAGGAAGGTGTTGACATTGGTGAGGTTGATGGTTCCTTTTTCTCTATTTCTAAAGGAAAAATCTAGTGTGGTTTTTAATATTTTAAATAAGGGATTCACACTTGTGGACAAATCCAGGAACACATATTCATATAATTTTTAAATATAAAAATATTTTTTAAAATATGTTTAAATTCCATCTTGTTATTATGTCCATTATAATTTCCTTCTAGTACTCAAAATATCAAATGGATTATCTCCTTTCCATAACAAACCCAAAGAAAACAAATTAGCATCCCTACTGTGCAATTAAAAGATAAAAGACAAGAGGAAAATAAAACTAAAAAAATAAGGTTAAGTAACATAAATTAAAGTAACATTACTAATAACTCATATAATCATTCAAATCCACATTTTGTCAAATACCTTTCCTTTTCACATACATCATTTCACATTATCTTTTTAATAGATTTTGATAATACGTCTCCCATACTATCCTTATCTGCATTCTGCCTGAATGTAAACATAACACAGGCAGAATTCATACCCTTCACAGTTCCAGGAAAAGAGAGAAGGCTGAGTGGGATCCCAGTTATTCAGGTCCCAGACTAGGACCTGAATTAAAATCCAGGTGCTCCCCATCCATGTCATAGACAGGAGGGTTGAAGCACATATCACAGTCAGGTTAAAGTGCTGGGTATAATAGTTTTTTATACAGGGTGGGGCAAAAGTAGGTTTACAGTTTTGAGTGTGTGAAATATAGAGTTTATTCTTGTATTATTATCATGTATTGCATTATTTTCCATACAAACTATAAGTCTACTTGTTTCCCAACTCTGTATGTCACAGGAAGATTTTTAAAAATCAAATACTTCAGAACAGAGAGGGAATTCATTTGGATCCCTGAAACAGAAAAAATTGTTTTTCCTTCTGACTGGTGAATAATCTAATTAACTGCTTAGAAGATAATTTTAAATCTAAATATATGGAACAAACCCTCTCTTCACTGTGGCTCTTTCAAGTGTTTACCAGTAAGTGAAAAATTAGCTTTTTTTCAGTCTCCATACATGAGTGTGCTAGATAACATAACAGAAGCAGAAGGCAAGCAAACTGGGTTAGCATGGAGTTTTTAGATCTTCAATGTGTCTTCAGGAATTGTTTTACTGGGTGGTGCTCTCTACTACATGTCAACTGTGGGCGGGACAGATAAATAAATTGCTCCTATGCATGGTGCTAACCTGGTAGTGCTTTAGGTTTCAAAACATCTTATGTTTACATTGATTCTTCTCCTGGCTGATGGGCATAAAGCATGTATGAAGCCAGCAAAAACAAACGAACAAAACACCACACACACCAAAACCTGTAGAAGAAATCTGAAAACCCATTTGATGAATTAAATATATATGTAGATGAGCTTAACAACAGTGATGACATTAAATCTGAAACTGTAAGATTTTACTTAAAACAACTCATTGTCTTTTTGCTGGGTTGCCAGTTTTCCCCCTCATCTTACTTACATGCCATTCTAAAGATACACATAATATTTGGAACTGTAAATAAAATGAAATGATTCCAGTGCCAAGAAGATATATTCCCTTTTTTGTCTCCCACACTCTGTTGGAGAATCTCTAATGTAAAGACAAGTATGATGTGGCTGAAACCAAAAGCAGCCTGTTCTATGAAACCTGGGGCAAGAGGTGGGGTCGTTGGTTCCTTCTCAGAGAGGAAATAAAGAATTCCATCACCTATGTAGTTTCTCAGAGAAAAAGACTAAAAATAATAACAATTCATGCTTTGCCTAGGAAATTCTAAAAATATCATAATTTGTCCTAAATGTCAGACTGTGCTTTTAAAAAATCAAAGGAAGAAGCATAAGAAGAAGCATTGTGTATTTTTTCCCAGCAGTGATTGTCCACACAGAGATGTACTCACCAGGAAGCTGTAGAAGAATTCATGCACAAAGAGGCCCAGCATGCAAACCAGGACATACGCCACGTGGTAGAGAAAGGCCATGTCCAGGATGACCGCACGGTACCCTCGGGTGAACGTGCCACGATTCCCGACAAAACTCACCAGAAATACGATTTTATTACAAAGCTGAAGGGAGGAAACAATTAGATTTTACTGTCTTACTTATTCCAAAACTCACATAAATAACAGGGATTGACAAAAGCTATTATTCACAGGTCTGTGGTTTTCATTCACGATTTTTCCTTTTGTAATTTTCAGGACTGCTTACGAATCTGCCTGGACACATAACACAGGCAGAATCTGTATCCTTTGCAATCCAAGAAAAGAGAAGAGGATGAATAAGGGTCCCAGTTATGCAGGTGACACGGACCCGAATTAAAATCCTGACGCTCCCACCACCGCTGCCACTGCCCAAGTCATGCAAATGTAGGCCTGGATTGTTTCTTCTGAAAACGGGAATAAAGGAATTCCCAGCTCACAGAGCCATTCAGAGGATTAGACAATTCATCAAGCATACGAGCACTGAATACAATGACTCTTTAAATAGCACTGACTGCATTTTCCATACTGAAAGTAACCTGTGTGGTATTTTCATTATACTAGAACTATAACAGAAAAATGTCTTCAGAAAATATTCAGAGATCTGTCCTTGATTATTTTTTTTACCCTGGACTTTCTTTACTGAGTATTATTTTAAACCAATAGCCATTACAATTATTTTTACATTCAACTTACCTTAAATACATAAAAATTATAAATATACCTATATACCTATGTCAAAATAAGCTAAATGTGTGCATATATTTTCTAAGTTTTATGTGTCATAAGTTCATAAACATTTTGGAGTGTTTATGATGACTGGTATCATATACAGTATTTATATTAAAACTGTATTTAATATTGCCACTTGTGGCATAATTTTAGAATACAGAAATTTATACTGGGAGTCTTCGGCAATAACAGTGATCTGTTCAATGACTTCCAAAGAACACACTGATCACAACTCAGCACCCTCTAAGCGGTTCCGGAATCACTGCGTTATTTATAAACGGAGGAGCCTGTTGTCCTCTGTCATCAGCAAAGTACAGATTTTGAAATTTCAGGTTTTTCTCCCAAACTGTTCCCTGAGTATTTTAAGTTACCTAATGGCACCAGATTTGTCTTTATATGTCCAAACCTAACTTTGGGGGGGAAAGGTTGCTTGTTACAACATTGTTGATTTTTTTCAATATATAGAAAAGAAACTGCCTTATGGAATGACTTTACCAGTAAATAACATAAGGAGCAAACACTCTGAGGCCAAAGCAAGGATGTGACCTTTTCTTCAAATTTGTGAAATCTAAGTCAATACAAATAAAATGAGACATGTTGAGAAGGTAGCCAAACTAAATTAACAACATAGCGACTAAAAACTTCAAACCTTTTCTAAATTTCCTCCCTGCTAATTAACTCTCAATAATCAGTGTTATCAATTCTCTCATTATCTTGTTAATAATGTCAAACAGAAAGTCTTTCTAAACTATGTAGGGATTCATTATCACATCTCTATAGTTCATTACTGAGTACAGCTACAGTGGAATAAATGTCTTTACCAGTCAAGAGCAAGTTTGATATAAGAAGTCATTATTTTAAAACCTCAGAAACTATATAAAAGGTGCTGATATAAATGTAGTATATCATAAACATTATGAAAATGGTGTAAAGAAGAATGTCTGGGTTAAGTAATAATATTCAGTTTTACTCTTTGTTAATTGTTTTGAGTGAATATTGTCTAAATTTAAACTACCTTGATTACCCACTATAGTTCTTCAATATAAAGTAGAAATAAGAAGTTCTATAAAATATGAAATTAAAAATTGGAATGCTTAAGACAAATTATTTATATTTTGTTTCCCAGTCTCTATTTTCCTAAACTGAATCATAAACAAGTATGCAGGAAAACTATTTATGTGAAGTCCTTCACAGGCAGGAAAAGTAATGCATTGAATTCGAATACCCAAAAGAGCAATACATTTCAGTTCTCAATGCAAAAGCAAGGACACATTTCTGCCTAAAAGGATTTCTGCTAATTTTGCATAAAAAATAAAGATTTGCCTTGTATGTTTTCAGATTGATTTTTTTTTAAAATCTTGACCCAGGGCTAGATGTTGATGGCTACGTCTATTCTCTTGAATAAGCCTCGAACTGAAGTGGAGTTGAAGCCAGCAGTGGCGCCCACTGTTTCTGTTGAGATCAGAAACACAGAAATTGTTGTCCTTTTGTTTTGAAGTGCTCATCCCGAGGAGAAATAAATGCAAGAATAGATGACTGGGCAGGAAAGAAGTTGAACTCTTAGGTGTATGGCCAAATCCTAAGGTAAAATTTTCACGTAGTCAAAATTTCATTGGAAATTTTTTAAATTTCCAACAAAACGGTACAGGAAACAAGGGTGGTGTAATCTGTAGTGTCACTTACTAAGTTTGACACATGCTAGCTTTCCCCCAGCAATGGAGCAGTTTTCTGTTTCTGCAACTGATGTCAGAAGCAGTTAGTAACCTTCAGTGACCATATTATAGGAGAAATAGTGTTTGAGTCGCACACATGCATTAGAGACACAAAGAAAAGAGGATATAGAAATTTTGATTCAGAATGTATAATTGAATTTGTATATGTTGGATGAACACATGGTAGAACTCAACCTTACAGATTAGCAGTATCATGAGCCCTCCCAGGAAACAATCTACAAGTAAGAAACTGAGGGCATGATAGTGTTAAATTTGAACACTGGGGCGTATTAATAGACAGCTATCTGCTAAACTTTATAATTAGCATGTACCCCTAAGTTCATTGCAGTGTTATTTACAATAGCCAAGATTTGGAAGCAGCCTGGGTGTCCATCAGTAGATGAGTGGATAAAACAGCTATAGTACATTTACACAATGGAATACTACGCAGCTGCAGAATGAAGAAAGAAGAAAATCTTCCTCTTTGCGACAGCATGGATGGACCCAGAGAACATTATGCTAAATGAAATAAGCCAGTCGGAGAAATACAAATACTATATGATTTCACTCATATGTGGAATCTAATGAACAAACTGAACTAACAAGCAAAAGAGAGACAGGCTCGGGGGACCGGTGCGGCCCAGGACCCAGAGGAAGGAGAAGTGCGCGCCCCTCGGGACCCAGAGACTGCGCACCCGTGGACCCGGGAAAGCCCAGGCACTCCCCGGGACCTGTGAGGCCCAGGCCCCGCAGGTAGGAGAAGTG